>BMAW01052957.1:1627343-1935243 GCA_019974015.1 Nephila pilipes
TATATATATATATATATATATATATATATATATATATATATATATATTATAGAAGGGGATTTGAACATACCTATTCTCCTCTTTTTTTTCTCTTGCGCAAAGGGCTGGTTGTCTAGGAGGTATTTCATTTCCGAATTCTTGGATGACTTTGATTTATTTACCAATCCAATGATGAGGCGGCTCGAAATTAAATCATTACTTTTATTCGTGATTAGGTATAGTAAGACTTTTTACAATATAACTATGTACAGGTTATTTTGATTTAATTAGTTCCGAGTAGATAATCGACGGGAGCCTCTGCGTGCTATAAACCTTCTCACAGCTAGTATGAAATTATCTGTTAAAAGAGATATCAATAGTTCCAAATGTACTGTTCTATAAACCGCACATGTGAAAATTACGATCCACACCTTCTTGCTATCTCCTGATATTAAGGGGCCCACAACATCCACTCCGACGACTTCAAAAATGGAAGCGTTTTTCGCTCGATCTACTAGTAGTGTTCCTTCCGGTATTTCTGGTTTTCTGGCACTAAATCTTTGGCAAATTATGCAGGTTTTGGTTACCTTTTTTACAGTTCATCTACTCTTTACTATCCAATAATTTTCTCTCAGAGCCAACATCAGAGATTGCACTCCAGGATGTCCCAGCTCTTGGTGTTTGCACAAAATAAGACTTGACAACATGGTAATCAGACGGTAAAACAATTGGAATTTTAAAATTTTCATTGTCTTCTCGCATGAGAAGTTTCGTTTTGATTCTCAAAATACCATCAGCGTCTTTAAAAGTCGATAAGGATTTTAGACGTTGGATTTTCTCACCTTGGAAGAAATTTTTTTGAACCTTTTTCAATATATTAAATTCAGCCTTCTTAAGTTCTTTCTCAGACAATTCTCCTGTTTTCTTATTACATGTTTTAGTATTTTTTTAAAATCTACATATCTAACCTGGAACTCTAATTCTAATTCTTTTAATCTTTCTAATCTAATTCTTTTGTTGGAAGATATATCGTTATAAAACCCGTTATTCTCTTATTCAAAGATACCATAATTTTCCTGTTTTCTGCATATATAATATTTTCATCGGGTGAGAGTTCAAAATCTGGCCATTTTTCCTGGAGTCTCTAAGCCATGAAGATCTTTTGTACCACTGCTTTTTCAATAGAATTTTTACCGAGCAACCTCTTGACGCTAGATTATGTATTCTAGGAACAAACTTCCAATCAGAAGCTTCTGATAGTCTTTTATTTCATTAACTCGTTTGGACACGAAAGTCATCCAGGAGCCTTCTTTCTCGATGCAATACAGAGCTTCCATGGAGTCACTCCAGAAAACTGATTAAACATTTTCCAATTTCAAATCTTTCTTCGCTGAATATGCCATTCTAGCTCCAATATTACACGCGAATAATTCCATCCTTGGAATGGATAGTCTCTTCAAAGGTGAAACAAGTTGGCAAGTAACTTTCCGATCTTTTTCTGCTCTTAAAAATATACAAGTCGCATATGTCGATTTGGACGCATCACAGAAAGTATGAATAGTCAAGTTAAATTCATAAAGATCTAAATCTGAAAGTCAACGAGGAATTTTTAAATCTTATTAGCTCAGGTAATTCATCTTTCCATTTATTGAGTCATTTAATGATAACTTCAGGTAATTTTGAATCCCCAGAGATTACCAATTTCCAGTATTCCTGAAGAAGCAATTTAGGGATTAAAAGTGAAAGTTAACCCTATGGAATCGAATAGCTGATGTGCAATAGACAGAATTTGATAATAAGTTCACTCTCATTTTCTGTTTTAATGAATTCACAAGACAAAGTGTCGTGTTTCAAATTCCATATGAGACCTAAAACAGGTATTTCTTTTTCGTAATGTGAGCTTTCTTGTACAAATGCGTTTAACTCAGAAAGGTAATTATTTGTCCATTCACGTAAGTCAAATGTAGTTGTCTTCAGAATTCTTTGAGCTTCTGAACGAAAATGCTCCAACTCCGAAGCAGAGTCTACGCTTGAAACTCAATTATCGACATACATCGAGTCTTTGAGTTTCATTGCAAGACTTTTTAAAGGCTATTCTACCTGATCTAATACATGATTCAAAACAGCTGCAAGTAGGAAGGAGGTGCATGATGTACCGAATACCATCCCACAATGCATATGCGTGATTGTCTTTTGCGGATCTCCATTCTTCCACCCCATAAACAGCAAAACATTTCAGCATTAATTGTAAAAATACCTGCTTTGTGTCTGAAATAACTCCAATTTTCCCCCATCGAAATCTATTTAGAATAGCTGGGATATCATTTCTATAAGATTTGGACCCTTTTCAATGCATTCATTAATTGATACAGAGTTTCTAGTTTCAGCGGATCCATCAAGAACAGAACGTACCTTGGTTGTTGAGGTGTCTTTAAAAAAACTGCTATGTGTGGCAGATAATTTAAACCTAAACTTTCAGAAATGTCATTATCTTGATGAATTTGTTCGATAATACCTTCTCTTTCCCACTGATTGAAAACTTCTTGATATTCATTTAATCGATTAGCTGATTTCAAGGATCTAACTATATTTTGGGCCATTTCTTTATTATCATGTAAAGGATAATGTCCATCTAACCAGGGTAGATTCCCTTTATATTTGCCAGTTCTGTCTCTACTAACCGTTTCTTTGAAATGTTTCAAATGTGTCTAACTTCCAGAGATCTGTAATGTTTGCGTCATTTACGTGAAATGACAATACTAACAATGAACTATTTGTGGATGGCGTCTTTATATCAGATTTACCCATTGCTGTCCACCCTAAGAGTGTGTGTACAGCAACCAAACCTCCTGAAAGATGTTTTACACTCCACGTTAACAACTTGCCTGCATAATTAGCTCCAGTAAGCAAATTAATCACACCAGAATTTTTCTCATGTAGACAGGATTGCTCATTTATCATTGCATCACTAGTTAAATACCTAGATATTTTAATTTTTTCAAACAATGATCATCATTCATTCTAGGTAAGGAAGCACAAATTTTTTCTTCATCTAAAACTTCTAACTCACAGTTATTGCTCCCATCGACATTCGAAAGATTAATATGATATCTTTGATGTTTTTCGGTGCGTTAAATTCCACTGAATGAACCATGATTTACGGATTCCTCTCCTAATCCCTTCAAGTTCATCTTTCCCGATATTAAGATCACTGGCTACCCATATCTATAATATCTCTAATCAAATGCTTCAAATTATTTTTTTAAAATAAACTATTAAAGTTAGAAGATAAACTTCTCTAGAACAACTATTATTCGAAAGCGTTGTGTTTTCAATAAATGCCTTTAATTCGGGATTCTCATTTTTAATATGTTTATTTTCCTCGTAACGCATAATAACTGCATGTCTTTTCCCTAATATCGTACATTTTACTTTTGTTTTACAAAAAGTACTTATGTGTCCGGGTTTAACGCAGGGAAAACAAAAACGTTTTGAAATTAATATTGATTTGCGCTGTTCAAGTGATAAACTTTTTCCAAATTCACAACTAAAATTCTTGTGAGTTAAGTCTCCACAGAACAGACACTTAAATTTCGAGGGCAGAATTATATACAAACAACTGACTGACAGATGTAGTTTCCTTTTGTCTCATTTCATTGCGTTTGGCGTTTTATCAACTAACAGTATTAACATTTTGTGGAGTCGGCGATTGTGTATTTTGATTCCGTTTAGTTAGACATAAATCTGTCTTTTCTTTCGATATTAACTGCTAATTTTAAAAAAATCAATTAGATCATTAATGGAATATTCCTCTCTGAATTCTTTATGAAATTCAAATACTAAATCATTTGGCAATGATTTAAGAATTACAGGGGATAATAAAGTGCTTAAAGTATCTGAAAAAATGCCTAATGATTCTAAGCTTTTGATATGAATTTGAATTTTATCAAATAGTAGCCGAAAACTTTTTATGTTACTACTTGAACGCTTAGTGGGGAAATTTCTAATAACTGACTCATGTGGGTGTTCATTAAAGTTTCTTTTCTGCCGAATCTCTGTTCTAACAAATTAATAACTTTACATAATTTTCGTGAGAAATAGAGAAACCACCGACAGTTTCCAAAGCTGTTACAGTTAAATGGGTTTTTAAATAATTAAATTTACTGACGTAGTCTAAAGATGTATTATTATGTATCGACGTCTTGTACGAGTTTCAGAATGTAAGCCATTCATTTTTATTACCAGAAAATTTGGGATCATTATTTTCGGTAGTTTGATGTTGATTATTTGATGTTTAACACCTGTTTCATGAACTGAATGGTTGAGGGGGGGGATTGGGAGAGTCGTGAATATCTTTATTTTTATTCAAACTTCGCAAATATTTATTTGCTTTGAATCTCCATATTACAATTTTTTCACGGTGTTCTTCAGTTGATTCTAATTCTTTATCCAGATCCTCAGGTTTCAATAACTTTTCTAAATCAGAATCAACTAATTTGAGACATTCGAATTTTTCATTTAATTGTTCTATATAAAGTTCAATTTCGTTCTCCTCAGCAGTTACTTCTGTTTTTTTGAATTTCTATTTCAATTTTAGTAATAAGTTTAGTAACTGACGTTCTTAATGTTGCGCGCATCTTTTTGCATACATGAATGAGTTCAGAGCTTTCTGTGGTCATTTTATTATCAAGCTATCAAATCAAATTTATCAAATCTGATAATCAAATTATGTTCAAATATATCACTTTAATCTCTTATATTTGTATACTTGAATTTTAAAGCACGAACTCTAATCCTGACATGGATGCCATCTCCAGAAACAAAAAATTAAGTTTCTCGTTTTTATTCAGAATTGGTATGTAATTATTCGTTAAGAATATCAAAATTTGACATACCTTTTCTGTAGTTTCTGGGAGCTGGTGCTTTTAAATGTCGTCGTTTAGCTGCAACAAAACTCCATTAGAATAATTGATTATCCACTTAAAAGTGCTGAATTCCCTTGTAAATAAAAATATGTATTGACATTAATTTAAATGCAACAACAGTTACATATCACTACAAGACAAAACACTGGTCTCTTACAGCAAAAGCGTTCTCTCATTTTAATTAAAGTTCGTTCTGTTATTGCACTGCTCGCTCCAATCAACAGCGTCCTCTGGAGGGAGTCACGTGGTATAATTTGGAAGAGTATGCAGTTCAGAACAATTACGCTCGAAATTGAATCATTTCTATTATTCGTGAATAGATGAAGTAAGATTATTTACAATATTATTATGCACAGATTATTTTGATTTAGAGAACTAGTTCTTTAAGATATAGATGGATGGTAGCCCAAATTTATAGCATATTGGCGATGGGCATTGAAACGCATGCTTGCGTTCGGAGTTTAGCTACATCGGGAAAAGGCGGAAAAGATAGAAGGTTTAGAGCTAAGCTCTTCTCAGTTTTGTTCAGGAATAGCGGGTGCTACGTGAGCTATCACATGACACTGATCGCTAATTAGTGGTGCCATCTATTGAGCAAATGAGGGACTAGTTTTACAATATCATTGAAAATGAAGTTAATAAATTGTTAATTAGGTGGAAAATCCTATATATATATATATATATATATATATAGAGAGAGAGAGAGAGAGAGAGAGAGAAAGAGCACTTAAACATATAAGACATTGTAAAAATATTTTTCTTCTTAGAAACTAAATGAATTCGATTATTTCATTCAGATGTGGAACCTTACGATTGAGCTTAATTTTAAATTTAAAGCTTGAGTTTTCCATCTAACTGTTAAATTTTCATTTTTGGTAAACAAAACGTTTATGCAAGCAAAATCTGCACATAATGAGATATGAAGGAACAGGTATTTTTAAGTGGAATATTTATAACCTTATTTTTAAAATTTTGCTATTTTTGCAGCAGCGCAATTTCGATTTTATCATTATTACTAACTTTTCATATTTTAATGTATTTATAAAAAACAATTTAATATTGACTAGTGATTGAGCAATCAAGTGAAGGAAATAATTCCAAGGTGTTATAAGATTTCGTGGTGGCTTCATTTCTGTAAGAAAATCATTTTGTAGACGTGATAAAGTAAAAATAAAAGTATTATTTTCATCTTAATGTTAAGCGTTTAATAGTTAATTAAGTTTCTTAATATCACCTGACTTTAGAACGCGTTACGTGCTCAAGCAGATGTGATGGTTGTGGAAGAGAATGCTATTTTATAGGATAACATTTCAACAAAAGAATTTTATTCCAAAGGAGAAGAAAAAGAAACAAAGAAGAAAGCGATTAAATACTTATGTGCAGCACTTCCACCAAAATTCTTCAAAGAATTTTAGTGGTAAAAATTTCTATATAATTTAGAAAAACACAGTCTTCCGATTACCTTTTCAGTTATTAAACAAAAAATGATTTTTATTCTCATCATTTTATGAGACTTTTCGAAAAAAATGAAACAAAAACATCTAATTATAATTAATTTTGACAATAATTTTGAGAAATGAGTTTCATAAATCATGCCCCTTTTTGTATCAGGTTATTGACCGTAAGAACAATTGAACAATGCGATTAAAACCTTCTAAGAATTGACAATCACTCAAAACAAAATTGGACTCGGGAATATGATAGGACCATTACAGAGATGATTTATAGCCAATAAATCAGGAACAAGAAGCTCAAAGAAGAAAGGTGACTTATCTCTTAAATGCTAGGCCAAAAAAGAAGGGGGGGAAAGACGATTATAATGTGCTTGTGTATTATGGAAAAATATACACACGCACGCAAATCACATACACACATAACGTTTATATAATTTCTTAAAACAATTTTTGACGTTCGATTAAAAAGTCGTATATTTGTGTAACTGAAGTACCTAATTAAAATTAAAACGCAGAAGACTGATAGCAACTGGTAATTTTTCAATAGTTATATTTGTTCGATAATTGTACGATGGAAATTGAAAGAATTCCAAAATATTTTCATTATTTGATGAGATAGAAACAAAGTAAACTATTTCCAGCAATTTTTTATAATACTATAGTACCTTTTTAAATAAAACCTTTTAAAATTGGATCTCCGAGTAACATAGATGGGACTGCATGAAGAAAATTTTTTTTAGATGCGAGACGCGATCTGCAAATTTCCATTATAAAATTTATTCATTTCATCCACGTAGCTTGAAAAATAATTTTCTTTACTGATATTTACACAGTTATGAAAGTACGATAGGAAAGTGGGGCAGGGGGGACTTTATAGCTATTCTGTACAAAGCCCCCAAAACCTTAGTTACACCTCTTAACTGCTGTGACAAATGGCGCACTTCGTCTAAATAGAGGTAAAAATCCAATGTGATTCATTCTGGATTTGTTCAGAAAACATGTTTTTTTTTTATTTCATTTTCCCACAATTTCCTGATAACCCGGATTTTCGATATCCAGGACCGATTCTAGTCCCAATTAATCCGAATTAACGAGATTTTACAATATAATTACAAATAATAATGCTACAAATTATTAACTTTAGTTACTATTGTGAGCCCCTGTTTTGCTTCTATTTATAATTTATGAGTCCTCACAACTTAACATAGTTCATTCAGGTGAGAGGCAGTTTAAATAATCAGGCAAGTTGATCTTCAACTCAACTTTATTATTCTTCCTTTGGAATAACTAACACTCAAATTGCTTCTTGTGAATGTGGAGCAGATATCGTCACGCGTTCACAACTAAAGATTATCAGAAAATACTACTTATCTGTCCACTATTAAAAGAGGGTCCGGATCCGGAACATCAGTCTCAGGATAAAAAAAAGGGCAGGTTTATTCTCTTAGTTCAAATCTTTCTCTCTCTAAGATCAGCTACTTTGCAGTTTTTAAATGCTATCTCACATGACTAAATCAATATACATCAACATTTCTGTTCTAATTTACACAAGTCACGGTTCATTCACTAGCAGATGTTTTCAAATCATATTAAAGGTGATTCATATTAAAGCCCCGGAGGTAGTTAAAGGGAAATAACCGCAAGAAACATTACACTATTTGAAAAAATATTCCATTTAAAGAATAATTTTTTCAAAAAGAAAATTTTCTAGCATATGAAATGATATTTTGGCCTTATTGGTATATAGAAAGCTACACATTTTACTATCCTTCGAGTTTCTGTTTCAGTCAGTCCATTTTTTGAGCGAGGGAGGGTCTCATCAATCTATCCCCTAGATTAAGGGTGGGCAAATAGTGTCTCGCGGGCCACATGCGGCTCTCTGTGAGTTTAAAGTTATCTCTATTGAGCCTAAATTCAATTTGCTCTCTTTATTCCATCACTGCATATATTGACACAGCACCTGACCTGAGAAGGTGAAGCTTGAACTTATTGACATGCAGTCAGATTGCACTGTGACATAAAATGAATTTTACATATATTTTTCTGTTGAAAAATTTCCATGTACGAAGAAGTTGTTGGAAAGATGTTCTCTATATTTATTACGCATATTTGGGAGCGAAGTTTTTCTTGCTTGAAGATCAATAACAGTAAATCTAAATGTTCTAAGATAGATATTAACTTGCAGGCTGTGATCTCCACAAACAGGCTAAAATCTTCACAAACAATTTCTACAATTTTTTGAAACCATCCTGATTTCAAAAAAATTGTAGAAAAGTGCGATATAGTAAATTTATCTCTTTTAGGAGTCTCAGAGGTATTTTTTGATTTTTTTTTGAAAAAACTATACCTTATTTATCATTTTCTGCTGAACATTTTGATTCCAGCCAACTGATGATACTCGTAAAACCTGCCTTTAAATTGATATGCTACGCTCACGTATTTGCGAAGTCGACGTGTGCTTCAATTAATTTTGCTTAATACGCCACATTAAATTTTTTTAAAAACATTAGGATGAATTAGTCAGAAGCTCGGAAGATAAACAACCAAAATAAAAGTCTATATCTGTTAATCTCGAAATTTTGCCCAAATTCGATTGGTTCTGGTCTTCAATTTTTAGACTGCCTTAAATCTGGATACTAACATTTACAATATTGCTCATAGTAATTAGACCTCAATGCTCTCTAAATTTGCCTTGGAACAAAAATGTCCCCTTAGATCTATTCAACACTCACCGGTGGGTCCTACATACTCCATTGGGACGTAACATTAAAGAAGAAATATTAAATAAGTAATAATATTATTATTAAATTAATAATATTATTAAATTAGTAATATTATTAAATTAGTAATATTATTAAATTAGTAATATTATTAAATTAGTAACATTAATGAATTAGTAATATTATTAAATTAGTAATATTATTAAATTAGTAATATTATTAAATTAGTAACATTATTAAATTAGTAATATTATTAAATTAGTAATATTATTAAATTATTATTATTATTAAATTAAGTAATATTATTAATATTAATAATAATAAGATATATTAAAAAGGTAATATAACATATTAAAATGATAAAATAATATTAAGAGGATATCTCTGTTACCGCACTATTGATAAAGTAAAAAACATTTTTCTCAGCATTGTTTTAAACATATATCTACTAAGCAAAAAGGAAATTAAATTAAATTAATTAAATAAATAATAAAATAAAATAAGTAGGAAAATCACGAGTCATGAACAAGATTCCCATCTTTCACGAACCACGTTCTGGACAAGCGAAGTTCTCGTAATCAATGTTTTAGTAATAAAAATATTATCTATTGTTGTTATTTTTGAATTATATTTTTAACTTTAAATTAATATTCTTACTAATTCTCTTACTTTTAACTTGATTCTTAATTCGTGGCAAAGTGATAGTGAACACAATATATGGATGCAAGCCTTTTTTTGTTAAACGCCAAATAAAGGAACGACAAGGAGACCAAGCTATATCCAGCAACACTGATCGAATAGATCAGACAACAGTTTTGTCACCCCTGCAACGAGAACGTGGGAGAAAGAAGCATAATATTCATGATTTATGACAGAGAGCTGAGCCAATAAAGCACACACACAAGTTTATTTATCAGTTTACCCTAAACAAAGTTATTACACAGTTTTCGATCTGAATGGTATACATAATTTTTTTTCGTTGCAGTAATCTGTTTCAAACTGTGCAACATTTTTGTTATGCTTGCCTGATATTTCAATCTTATGGTACAAAAGAAACTAATTATATGGAAATAGGATTCAAAAACTTAAAAATGGGAAAAATGCTTTAGATACCAACTGTTAGTTTCCTAAGTATGAAATGTCAGAAACTTATATTCGCACCATGTCAATTGAAGGGATAAAGAAACTCGCTTAGAAACCAGTACTTTGGTGTCAATATTGGTAACTGCAACGACTCTTGAAAAATACCGATACTATCTTAAATTAATAATGGAAGTGATATGCTTTTTCGAAGTTAATGAGCTCACTCTATGAGGAAATTATAATACAGAAGACAAAACTGAGAGAGGTTTATTCGTAAATCTTTCCAAATACCCGTTAAAGAAAAATAAAATACCATTTCGGAAAATTTAATATACATACCTAAGAATGCAACATATACTTTTCCTGACATACAAAATGACATTATTGAAATTATAGGTCAGACTATGAGAGAAAAGATAGCTAAAGGTATAATGCATGCAGGTGTGCCGTAGTTTACTTTTCTGTAAGAAGAGACTAAAGAAAGGAATAACAGGGAACATATTGCAATTGCTATTCACTATGTTAAAAATGGAATTATTAAAGAATCTTTTTTACGTATAGTTACGAAAAGAGAGTGGGATACTAAATGTTTTGCCAATGTTACAATTAATATGATGTTTGAGAATAAGCTGGATACTTCCCTCTTTGAAGGTGCTACTCTTATGAGGGACAGGAAAAGAGGTATTGCTGTTCTAATAAAAGAAAATGTGAAAAGAAATGTCCCTCATATTCCCTGTTATCATTACTGGTAGCATATATCTCAGTTGTTAAAACATATTCCATGAAGTACCTGAAGAAAGGAAATAATTTTAACAATGTGCTAGAGAGGTGTTACACCAGTTTATCAGCAAGGCAAAATTGCAACATTATATGAAAGCAGAACCATAGTACGTTTTCCAGAAGAGCGTTGGAGTGGACACTTAGCTATTACAAAAGTAATTTTGTCAAACTATGAAGAAGATTTTAAAGAGCTAAGTATCACAGGAAGAGAACATTTTATAGGAGAAAACATAATTAAAAGGCTTGTTTTGAAGATTACGATAATGCACTTAAACTCATACACTATAAGCTTAAGCCACGCAATTCTTATTATTAAATGTATGAAGTATGAAATTGGTGAGTTTTGACAAGAAGAACGTTTTTCTTTCCTGCTGAAGATCTACTATCAGTACTAGAGGTCCTGTCTCCTGCTCCTGTACAATATAAATGACCTAGAAAGACAAGTGGGAACACCGTAAACATTTGCTATATTTTGTTTCCAATACATTCCACAAAAACTCTAAATCACTACAAGCAGAAAATATCTTTCACATGATTGTAGACACTGTAATAGGGCAGAAAGTTTGATAGATGAACGTTTCAGTGAAAATTAAGATATTTTATTGGGTATTGAGAGTGCAAAAAAACTCAAGGCAGAAAATTTATAACCTCTTGAAACTTTTATGTGCACCTGTACCAAGTAAAGAAGAGATGTCAGTGGTAAAGTCATATTTGTTCTCAAACCATAATCAAATGAAGTGGAGATATCTTATGCAAAACCTGCAAGTTAAAGAAAACATTTGAGTTGCTTGCCACATTAGCAACCAAGGCCTTTATAGGTGGTAGAAGAGGTAGGTCGCTGATTACGGTGGCAAAATTTAGGAGTGGAAAAACCACCTGAACTAGGAAGCAAAAAATAACAATAAATAAACACGATCCATGTTTTCTGGAAAATAAATGAGAAGTAAAATCAAATGTAACATAAATGAACAGAAAAAAAGTCCAATAGCCCTCATATCACTTTTGGGATGTTAGGGAGAAAAACTTACACAGTTTATTACAGTATTTAAACAGCATTTTAAAAATCTTTAGAATAAGGCCGTTATATATATATATATATATATATATATATATATATATATATATATATATATATATAAAAGCAGAAAAATGAAATACAATAGAATTAAAATAACAATTTTAATAAAGTTTTACGAAAAGTTGTTTTATTGGAAAACAAAATTTAAATTTTTAACGATCCAACGAAAAGAGACTTACAAACTGACACTAGTACCTACTATTTTCAGAGATAATTTAAATGTATTTTTAAAACAAACACAGCTAGTATAAAATTTCTATACCTAAATTAAAATAATATCATTCAAAGTTTTATTTTCAAACTCTTTTTATATCATTTTTTTTTATAAAATTCTTACATGCAAAATAATTTAATTTGTGATAAAATTATTCATTAAAATGTAAAAAACGTAAAATTAAAAAAAAAAAAAATGGTTCTAAAAATTAGCAGACGCATTCAGCAATTTTAAAAAAGAAATGCAAACAATATTTTAAGTTTTATCAGTGTTAGTTAAGATAGTCAATTATATTTGCAGTAATGATAACTAACCAAACAATTGGACAGCTCAATTGTTTCTAAAGAGCTTTACAACAATAGCAAAAATAGCTCATATATATATTTGGAAAGCAAATATTCTTTGTTGGAAGCTTATAATGTTACAATAGAGATTGTTAAGCAATAAAGGGGTAATTTTACCTAGTTTTGTTTATTAAAATCAGCATGAGTTTGTGCCTTACGAACTGAAGTTTAAAAAGAACTAAAGAAACCGATTTTGAAGTCAAAGATGCCTCTCTAATACTTTTTTGAGGATCTCGCTATCCCTCTGTCTCGCTTTTGCATGATGAATCTGTTTTGTTCTTGGTCTTACTTTCGTGCACTCCTATTTATTATTTACGTAATATTAAATGGGAAGTGGATGAAGGAACTGGAAATCAAGCCAAAGAAAATGAAACAAGTGATACCCAAATTTGAAACTCATACACCAGAGCCAACTGGGCTGATTGATATGGTATGAAACAATAAACATCAGCGAAGCACCACGACTTGAAAACAATCCTTTCGATTATGCATACATCAATAACCATTTTTACGGAGACGATTTTCCTCCTGTGGATACCCCTAATAAAGGATCGTTTCCAAAGAACAGTTCTCTCCTCTTCATATACATTTGAAACCATGAATCAAAATAAAATGAATAATTTAAGCAATAAATCCTTTTTAAAATTCATGCTGACCAAAAAACCTCTTCAGAATCAGAAATCAAAATCTATGCGAAGAATATCAAACAAAACTTATAGTGATTTGAAATAGTGAAAATCTTCGAATTGACACCAGCGAATTGGAAATACTTTATTGTGTCCTCAATGAAAGCGTTCTAAAAGTTTTATTTTTGTAAGCTTAAATAAAGATGATATTGAATTTACACTACTGTATTGGTATACACTAATGAATTAAGCTATCCGCTCCACTATTAGAACACGTTTTTCTGAAAAAGTAATGTTGCATCAGAATTTTCTCAGTGTCCAATCCGCTCGCACTTCCATCAATTTCCCTATTCTTCCTCTTCTTTGCCAATGTTTCACTGTGTATATCCTTCATCCACAACTACACAATATTCATCTCTCATGATTAAACAGGCATTCATAGTCACGTTACCGATGAGAAAATTTATTTGAGGAAATATAGTCTCATTTTCTAGCAAAACCAGTGTGAGTGTAATAGTCATTTCAACTGGTGAAGCCTTCTTTCAGGCGTAGTAGTCACTTCAACGGGCAAAGCATTCTTTCAGGCGTGATAATAACTTCAACGGTTAAAGTCTGCTTTGAGGCGTGATTATCATTTCAATGGGTAAAGACTTGTTTGAAGCATACTAGTCACTTCAATAAGTAAAGCCTTGTTTGAGGCGCAATAGTCAATTCAGTAGAAAAAGCATTCTTAGAGGCGTGATAGTCACTTCAACTGGTAAAAACTTTTCTAGTTCTATATATCATATCTAAAGAGAGCACTCAACTAAGTACACACATCTGGAAGAGTACAAATCTGTATTCATATGCAAAATTGTTATTGGTTAAACGCTTTCTTTGAGGACACAATAAAGTATTTCCAATTTACTGGTGTCAGTTCGAAGATTTTCACTATTTCAAATCACTATAAGTTTTGTTTGATATTCTTCGCATAGATTTTGATTTCTGATTCTGAAGAGGTTTTTTGCTCAGCATGAATTTTAAAAAGGATTTATTGCTTAAATTATTCATTTTATTTTGATTCATGGTTTCAAATGTATTTGAAGAGGAGAGAACTGTTCTTTGGAAACGATCCTTTATTAGGGGTATCCACAGGAGGAAAATCGTCTCCGTAAAAATGGTTATTGATGTATGCATAATCGAAAGGATTGTTTTCAAGTCGTGGTGCTTCGCTGATGTTTATTGTTTCATACCATATCAATCAGCCCAGTTGGCTCTGGTGTATGAGTTTCAAATTTGGGTATCACGTGTTTCATTTTCTTTGGCTTGATTTCCAGTTCCTTCATCCACTTCCCATTTAATATTGCGTAAATAATAAATAGGAGTGCACGAAAGTAAGACCAAGAACAAAACAGATTCATCATGCAAAAGCGAGACAGAGGGATAGCGAGATCCTCAAAAAAGTATTAGAGAGGCATCTTTGACATCAAAATCGGTTTCTTTAGTTCTTTTTAAACTTCAGTTCGTAAGGCACAAACTCATGCTGATTTTAATAAACAAAACTAGGTAAAATTACCCCCTGTTGCTTAACAATCTCTATTGTACCATTATAAGCTTCCAACAAAGAATATTTGCTTTCCAAATATATATATGAGCTCTTTTTGCTATTGTTGTAAAGCTCTTTAGAAACAATTGAGCTGTCCAATTGTTTGGTTAGTTATCATTACTGCAAATATAATTGACTATATCTTAACTAACACTGATAAAACTTAAAATATTGTTTGCATTTCTTTTTTAAAATTGCTGAATGCGTCTGCTAATTTTTAGAACCAATTTTTCTTTTTTAATTTTACTTTTAACATTACTAATTGAAATTATCCGACCCTTTAAAAACTTCGACTTTACCAAAATCGAAAATAATGAGTAAGAATCGTCAATATTGAATCAAAAAGTGCTTTTCTAAACAGAAAGCCACAAGACTTTTTAGCCATGATGAGAAAAATAACTTCTATAAATAAAACATGTACACGAAGCAAATTTTTAAAAATACTCCCGATACGTCAAATTTTCTGCAGAATTTTATATATTTTCATCGTATTTTTAACAGATTAAATAAAATGAAATAAAAATCATAAGTTCAGCTAATTTTCACTTTAGAAAATGCATATATATATATATATATATATATATATCGCTCTCTTTTCTCCTCTTTCCGCTTCTTTTCTCCTCTGCTCTCCTATCGATGAAGATGAACTCCGAACGCCAGAGCACGTTCCAACGCACATCACCGATATGCTATAAAATGAGGCCGCCATCTATCTTTCTTAGAAGAACTGGCTATTAGAAATATGTCAACTTGTACATAGCAGCTTTTGTGTATGGTTTTCCTCCTCCTCTCCTTCTAATAAACGAAGTAAAACAACTTCAAGTCTCATCATTGAAAGAGTACGAAGTCATAATAGAATCCGGTAATGGAATTACTCCCTTTGACAAACCAGTCCTTTGCGTAAGAGCAAACCAGTGTAGATTCGGGACGTACAATTTCACTCACCTTATCAATTATATATATATATATATCTATATATATATATATATATATGAGATATATATATATATATATATATATATATATATATATAATTCATCTCAAAATTCAAGAAAAAAGAAAAACAAAAATGATTCTTCCATACAATGTGAAAGTAGAGATGATTTCTGTATGTAGTGTAATATAAATAACGTTTGTGATGATCATAATGAAAGTAATATAAACAAATGTTCTGCTATTCATAACATTGGTATTAATTCTTCTGATATCGAAAGTACCATTTCTAAATGTAATGCAGAATCACTTGAAAATATTATAAATTAGATATATCCGTTTGGAATGCTTCTGAATTGCTTAGTCTATCGGACTTACAAAAATTTATCTTCGCTAAAAGATCACTGGGAAGAATTGCTGCATTATTTGTTCCTACAGAACCGGAAATAAATTCCTGGCGAAAATTGAAACAAGCCTTGGTTGACGAATTCTCTTTCGAGATACATTCAGCTAATTAGAATGAACTTTTGAGCAAAAAAAAATAGAGGGGCTCTGAATTCGCTCCAGAATATTTTCTAAAAATGAAAGAAATATACAGTTGTGGGAAAATAGAAGATTCAACTTTGATTCATTATGTAATAAAAGGAATTTTTGATAAACAAGAAAATAAAATCATTTTGTACGGATGAGAGGGTTTATTAGAATTTAAAGTAAAACTAAAAGTTTATGAAGTAATAAAAAGTGATTTTGCAAAAAGTAAAAGTGCTTTCGATAAAATAAAAGCAAAATATGATCATAATTATAGGTTAAATACTTTCGATAAAGTAAAACCTAAATTTGAATATGATGATAGATTTAATTCTAAAACCGAATGTGTGAATAAGGTGAAATTTAGTGATGGTACTGAAAGAATGAAATATAATGATTTTGGAAGTCGTAAGAATAAAATATGTTTTAACTGTGATGATCCAAACCCACAAAATATCTCAATTTTGTATTCATAAGGATAATGGACCACTTAAATGTTTTGGATGTGGAGTCTTTGGCCCTAAGACTTCGGAATGCTCAAAAGCTAATCCGAAACCAGAAGTAGCTTACTTAGATGTTATGTTCAAACCAAAAGTTAATAATAAAGTTCTGATTAATGATTTAAGTGGTAATTCACTAACTGATACTGGAAGTCAAGCTACATTGTTTCGTAAATCAGTGTTTGATAAATTAAATGTGAAGATATTGTCTCCATTGAACTCTACTTTAAGTAGTTTGGTAAATGCAGAGTAAAACCATTGGAATGTTTTAAAGGGAACATTCAAATTGATGATTTTAAGTGTAATTCTGATATATGTGTTGTAGAAAACGATGATGTTTCTTATGATGTGATCAATGGACTTAACGTTCTAATGCAAGGTGAAACGCTAATTAGTGAAAATGGAATTACTGTCAAAGATAAAATTCAGTGTTTAGAATAAATTAACTCATTATCCGTGCTACTAATTGAGGTAACTTCTAACGAAGCTGAACTGACCATTCAAACTGATGTTCCAAATACTTTTAAAGATAATGTACAGGAATTAATTTCGATTTACGTACCGTACAATACTAAAATCTGTATGCCGCTCCCAGATGAAAATTTGGATTTAATCAAAATAACTGGAACAAAGGATGGTATTGATGAAACCCGCCATGAAATTCAATTAATATCTGATGAATAAAGTAAAGTGGCATTTGAACGTCTGTTAATCCCTAAAATGTAATATCCCTTTATCTTTGAACCTTTTAACGAAACCATTAAACAAATAATCGCGTAAACTAGGACTAAAATCAATATTCCTCCTGCATTATTTATGAAGGATGAGCTTACCATTGCTGGAGAAAAGGAGCTGTAACTAAAGCAAGGGCTAGAATTCAAAATATCTATGAATAACTAAAACGAAATTATCAAAGTATTTGTGTTGAAGTTCCTAAAATTCAGCATAAGTACATTATTGGACCACGTGGACAAACAAATCAAGAAATTTTACAGGAAACTGGAGTATCTGTTGAATTGCCTCCACTAGATGTGCAATTTGATACTATATCTTTGAGGGGTGAACAAGCTAAATTAGGTCCTGCTTTGACTTTAGTTTATTCTTAGGCAAATAGTGTTAAAACCGAGCATATGGATGTCCCTGGTTGGTTGCACAAATATATAATTGGCAAGAAAAGTGCAAATATTAAGCATATGACCCAGGATCTTTCAAAAGTTCAAGTTGATTTTACTGATGAAAGCCTTAAAGTTGATATTCCCCCAGAAATAATTTATGAAGTCTACAAAAAAGATTAAAAGAAATGATTGATAACTTACGAAAACAAATTGTTTATGAAGAAATCAAAGTAAACCCTGCCTTCCATTGTTATATAATTGGAAAGAATTGTTCAAATATTAACAGATTAAAAGATATTAAAATTCTAATTAACATTACATCCAATAACGAAAATGATTTTGTTAGCATTGAAGAAACTCCTGAAGGTGTTGGTCAAGTTAAAAAATTGCTTTTGAAATTGGTTCATAAAGTGAAAAATAAAATTTGCTAGGATCTTATCATAGAACAATGCTTCCATCGAAATATCATTGGTGCTAAAGAGAAATTAGCAATAAATTTAACCAAGTAAATACTACCTTTCCTGAACCTGGTTTAAAAAGTGATAAAGTGACAATCAGAGAAACAAAATCATACGTTGATGCTTGCATCAATATTTGCATTGAATGAATGAAGAAATAACACTTACTAATTTCAGTGTTGAAGTACCAATTTACTAACAAAAACATAAATTTATCATCGGAAAAGGTAAAGCAAAAATATTACGAAGATTAGAGATGAAACAAACACCAAAATAGACATACCAGCTAAAGGAGCAAAATCTGATGTTATTGCAATTCGTAGTGCAAAAAAAGATGAGTGAGTGAGTGTAAAGTTTACTGGCGCAAGAGCCAGATATGGCTATGCTGCGCCAAACAAGATTAAACTGTGGTCTAGACGTGAAGTTGAAAGAAAGATAAAAAGTGGTTGACAAGAAGGAGGGTCGAAAATAGAGAAGGATCGGTAGGGTACCCCGGGAGTGCGTCACCCGTGTTTACCAAAGACAGTAGACCCCATGGGAAAGAAAAAGATCACTAAGGTGCTTCGGGGTCATGATGCCCGTACTTACCTGAAGAAGGAAAGTCCCTGAGATCCCCTGATGTAATCCCCAGGGGCAGGGTGCCCGGCTATACCCCCGAACGCTGGGTACTCATTTTAGTCGCCTCTTACGACATGTATGAGCTACAGTGAGACTATTCTGTCATTCCTGGTCACCACACGGGTCGCAAAAAAAGATGTCATGAAACCAAAGAAACATCTTGAAATTTCAAACGAGAAGCAACTTGTTGGACACACTGCTGAAATTAAAACAAATCCAGAACAATATAAATTTTTGATAAGTAAAAAGGGAGCTAGTATTAAAAAAGTTCGTGACAAGACAGGAATAAGAATTGTTTTCCCTGATGTAAATGACGATAAAAATACAATCACCATTATTGGTAGAAAAGAGGAAGTTGAAGCAGCTAGGAAGGAACTAAACAGCCTTATTGCTCAATTGAAAGATACAGCAGAAGCGACTACAGAAATTGATCCAAAACATTATCGCTACTTTGTTACAAGAGAAATACTGAAACAAATTCCTAATGATTATGGAGGTGATGCTGTTTCGTCTAAAATTAGCTCTAATAGTTGTAAGGTAGTTTTGAAGGGGACTAAAGATTTCTTTGAACCAGCTAAGCAGCGTTTGTATGAAATAGTAGAGAATTTGGAAGCGATGGTGACAGTTGAAGGCATTATTCTTCAAGAATATCATCATACTGTCTTGGGTACCATAGGCTCTAAGGTTCAAAATATTCAATGGCAATTCAATGCTACTATTAAGTTTCCTGATCGTGAAAAGCCTCAATATGATAAAGTGACGATGAATGGAGATGCTCATGCTGATGGTCTCGAAGATGAATTTCAAGTCAATTTTGAAGTTCAAAGAGACGAACTGAAAAAGCATACCAAACAGCAGATCTTCAAGATTCAAGATGAAAACCGGAAGATGTCTAACTTAAGAAGACGGGAACCAAAATCTTATAGAGTTTGATATCTTGTTGCCTTCAAAAGAACTCAGTATGGACCACATTTAAAACTAAAGAGGAAATATCTAGAACCCTACGGGATCACTAGACTAAAATGAGGAAGCACCTATGACGTTATCAAAGAGAAAGACCACGAAGAATCCAACTGTACGTCGGTATGTTCTGAATACCTGAAACCATGAAACACGACGTCCGAACTCTAATAATAATATAAAGTTTCTTTTCTTCAGAACTTTGTAATGTTTCCATTTTGTTTTGTTTTGTTTTGTTTCCTTGTATATTTGCAGTATCATCTGAGGAACAGCCTAATCCAGGACGTTTGAGTTGTGTGGTGCCCGATAGACGTTCCGGGCCCATTAGTGCCATCTGCAGACGCCTGTGGAAGCAGAGGAGTCAAGCATTCAGTTGCTAGGCGTTAGACGGAGGAAGACGAGCAGGGCGAAAGACTTTCATGATATTTTCGGACGCATTATAATAACATTAACGAGGAACATTTAAATTATGCTTTGCTGAATACACTGATATTAACTTTGTACATATTTTCTTCTTATATTAACTAAATGTTTGAGCTCGATAATCAGATTCCTTGTTGTCGGCCATCCACGACACACACACACACACACACACATATATAATATTTAGGTTTAGAAATTGTAAATTTTTCTACTGTTTTTGTTTATTCTGTTGTAAAAATATATTTAAATTATCTCTGAATATATAGTAAGAACTAATTTCAGGTTGTAAGTGTGATGTGTGATAGTGAAGTTTATTGGCGCAAGAGCCAGATGTGGCCATACTGCGCCAAACAAGGTAAATCTGTGATCTAGACGTTAAAACTATGAAAATAGATAGTCGACAAAAAGTGTCTAGTGAGAAGGTAAAGTTAATAGGTGCAAGAGCCAGATATGGCTATGCTGCGCCAAACAAGATTAAATTGTGGTCTAGACGTGAAGTTGAAAGAAAGATAAAAAGTGGTTGACAAGGAGAGTCGAAAATAGAGAAGGATCGGTAGAGTATCCCGGGGGCGCGTCACCCGTGTTTACCAAAGACAGTAAACCCCATGGGAAAGAAAAAGATCACTAAGGTGCTTCGGGGTCATGATGCCCGTACTTACCTGAAGAAGGAAAGTCCCTGAGATCCCCTGATATAATCCCCAGGGGCAGGGTGCCCGGCTATACCCTCAGACACTGGGCACCCATTTTAGTCACCTCTTACGACATACATGAGCTACAGTGGGACTATTCTGTCATTCCCGGTCACCACACGGGTCTTCAGGTTGTAAGTTTCTAGTTGTTGGCTAGTTAAAAATGTAAATTTTATTTTCTAATGAAACAACTTTCAGTAAATCTTTATTAATATCATTATAATATTATATTTTTTTTTCAGGTTCACATGAATCTCCTATAATTTTTTTTAAAAATTGTAAAAGTGTTTTGAACGGGATTTTTTTGCTTTGCCTAATGTGGTAAAAATGTCAAGACTGGCCCTGGTAGCAATATTCAGGTGTACTGCATCAGCATATGATTCAACACTGTAACTTTAACTGCCATAAATTGATCCCTAAGAGTATTTTAGACCCTTCAGTAACTAACAAATCTAGTTTTTTTAGACTCTGAGAAGCATTAAAAGCAGACCTTTGAATTAGACGAAGTTCTAAAAACATTTTTAAGTAAAATAACCCACACACTGAAATTATTCTAATTTAAGGGAGTAACAAAAAGTGAATAACTCTTCTACATTAGAAATTTTAACTTAGGGATACATTGGGTCTTACAAGAATAGAAGTAATTAATTTTTATCAACAAAAATTATTTATGAAGGCTATGTCAAATAACTTTATTTAATTGGTTTTTACTTTGCTCTGATTCACATCCTAGGATTTTAATAATAACAAATTGTAATCTTTTAAATTTTATACATAAATTTCTTTAAGCTCTTTATGCTTCAAGAGTATGTTTTATATCTCATTCTTCATGTACATATTATATGTTAAAAAGAGTCTCGTATATATTGTATTAAGGCTCCCGTCTACCCGCCATTTTGATTTCATCAGCTTAATGTTAATCCTATGTAATTTTGACTTGAATTCTCACATCTTTACTATTTGATCTATTTGAATGCAATAAAGTGCATTTGAAAGAGCAAAAAATAATCAATGCTTCTGTGGAATTACTTTTTTTCTAAGATTTTTAAAAATATTTTTATTCTTATTTTAATTATTCGTTTTTGAGTTTTCTGGTCTTTAAAGAATATTTTCAAATATTTTTAAAAATCTTAGGAAAAAAGTAATTCCACAGAAGCATTAATTATTTTTTGCTCTTTCAAATGCACTTTATTGCGTTCAAATAGATCAAATAATAAAGATGTGAGAATTAAAGTCAAAACTCCATAGGATTAACATTAAGCTAATGAAATCAAAATGGCGGGTAGACGGGAGCCTTAAATGAATTAAATTGTGTAATAATATTCATAAATTAAGTTTAGTTCCAAATTCTGGAAATTGAAGCAACATAATAGATTTAAGAGTATATTTTATCTCTTCCGTCGTCCTATCAAATCCGGTGCTTAGTCTTTGTCTTGTGTTGCCTCCGTTGCAATTTGAAAAAGCAATTTTTCAATTTAACAATAAAATTTTTAAGTTTTTATTTAATTGAAAAGAAAAGCAAGAATTGTTTTTATTTATTGATTAAAGTAGTATCTTAGTTCATATGTGTAATCAGGTATTCAAGAAATGATTGGAAATAGGATGCCAAATTATTCAGATTTTATTGAGGCGTTTATTATTTTTCTTGAGACCTTCAATATCTTCTCAATTTCGTTTTCTTCTTAGCGTATTTTAGGGTCAATTGATTTTGATATAGCAGTAAATCGTCATTATACTTTTTTATATTTATTTAATTATTATTTCCATTCAGTACAAACCCTTTGCATAAAATTATAACTACGAAGGAGCCGAATGTGTTCCATGCCAAGACTTTACGGCAAAGCCCGGAATTTATTTTCATAACTGAATAAATCTAATGTTTAGTTTAATATTAAATATTTTAATACAAATATATTTTAGAAATGGGAAAATTCGACATCAATCAACATTTTTATGAATATGATGTATTTAATTTAATTATTAATAATTGCTTATAACTTAGCTATTAAAATAAACAATTCTAATAATTATAAAATTTCCCTATTAACAACGCATTCAAAGCGTTTCAAAGAAAATCTTACTCTTGAGGATCATAGCATCAGTTATTCAATGTTGTTTCAAAAGTATTATAAGTGGGGTATATACACTAAGCACAGGGTCAAAACATTTTCAACATCAAAAATAAGTATTGTTATTTTTTCAAACAATATAGCTTTCGGCACTCATACTAATTTGCCAACGTTTCAAGCAAATGTCAAAACCTGTTCTGACTTCACAGGAGGGTTGCTATAACATACGCTGCGCTCGAAGCTCCACCATACATTATTTCAAAATAGAGTAGTACCCCCTTTCGTAAAAAATACCTCCGAATAAGAGAAACCTTTATTTATGGGACAATTCTGTTGTTTTCAGTCCATTTGAATCGTATATGTATTTATCTCTTATTAAAGGACACTTCTATTTAAGGGACAAAATGTCTAGTCCGTTGGGTGTCTTACTAGGAGGTACAACTGTATATAAATGTATATCCCCCACATCTCGCCCCCTCACCCGATGAACAATTTGCTCATCAGGGGTTCTGAATATCAGCAAAATATGAGGTTGACTGGAGATATTGTGCGGATTTTGAAGAAAAATTGAAACGCAGCACAATTAAATTATGGTATTCATTTATTAAATTATATAGGTGCCATTCTGTTCCATGAGCTTTCTTGATTTTTTAGGTAACTTGAAAATTCCATTCTTCCACAACCTCTCAGGTCTTTCACATAAATGTTTTCCCCATCCTTTTTTATCTCGATCAAAGAATTGAAATATTTTCTATTAAATGGATTTTGAAATTATCAGAGTAGGTGGAAATCTTAGGGCGAGAGGTCAGGTGAATATGGTGAATGGGGAGAATACTCCAACCGAGCTCAAACAACTTTTGGCGAGTTGTCAAAGACACACGAGGCCACGCAATGTCCAGATGAAACTAGACGCACTTCCGATTCGCTATTTCTGGACGTTCTTGTTCAATTGCTGCGTTTAATTCATCGAACAATAATTCCCTGACTTTATCGTTCCGTTTGGTAAACGCTTATTGTACAAGATCCTTTTCCAATTCCACCAGACACAGAGAATGACCTTCTTCGGATGAAGACCGGCATTTAGGGTGGCTAAAGGTGGTTCATTCCGATTTCTCCAAGATCCTTTTCCCTCAACATCATTATAAATGATCCATTTTTCATTCCCCGTCATTACTTGCGTCAAAAATTCTGTTTCATCGTTGCGTTTATAGAGCGAGTCGCAAATGGAAAGACGATATCCATCAGATTTTTCTCCGTTAAATCGGGGGAAACCCATCCACCATAACTGTTTATGTAGCCAAGTTTCACAAAATGCTCGTGGATGGTGGCTTTGAATTTTTAACATTTCTGCTAATATTATGTGTCTTGCAGCGTAGGTTGTTCTCAATCAGCCCTTCCAACTGATTTTCCTCTGTGGTGGAGTGATTACCCGGGAGCTCTTTATCTTCAAGGTTGAAATCCCCAGTTTCAAACCTAGCATATACTACTACTTTTCAACTCTTTCAACTAAGTACCTTTGCCATAAAACAGCGCATTCATGCATGCTGCTTGTGTGGCATTTTTGCTTTCCGGTAAAGGAAAAGCTTTAAATCCTTACAGTAAAATTAGTTTGCCTCCATATTCAAGGCGCATAAAATTGATAATAATTAACAAATGGTAACCAAACATTTCCTCAAAAAACTGCTGAAGTGCCGTCTTTACGTAAGAATCTCATCAGAGAATACGTAATCATGTCATCGTCTTTTTTCATTCTGATATGTTCAAATCGGCACAAACTTTTTAAACTACCCAACATTTTACAACTCCCGCTAGGTATTTCAACTAGTTTCCAATATTGTATTTAATGAAGCAATTCATTTACAAATTCCTTTAAAATATGTGACGCAACGAAAACCACAGTGATTGATGAGCGAAACGAAGCGTCCTTGTAATTACTCTCAAACGATTTTGCTGAGAGTGCATAAAGAGGAAGACCAACCATTCTTTTTGACATAGAAGCTCATTTGTATCTCAAAATACTTCTGTCTGTGAGTTTACAGCATTTGAGAAAGAGAGCATGAATGAAAAATTCCCAACTTCTAATAAGTTCTTGGAAAGATTTTCGCTGCACATACCTCTTTTTTTCCTCCACGAACACACACACAAAAAAAAGATCGAGTAATTTACCTTGTCCTGGTTTCTGTTAACTCTGGAGCTCCTTCAAAGCAAACATTCTTGATGTACTTCACGCATTTTTGGGAAGAATGAAACTATCTTTAAGTCTATTTGTTTCGGTTAAGCCTAATTAAAAGTCCTTTGCATTGTACTGTATCGTAGACTATTAATAAAGATGACTTGTTTTCAGGACATCACATTTATTTGCGCACATCTTTTCAAACATAAATCATGTATACAATTTTCACAAGCACCACTTTTCAACGTTCGTCTTTACCTCTTGGAACCAAACTCAATTCTATTTTTTTTTTTATATCCGTTGCCAGTAAATTTTCTAAAAAACAAAAATCTGATCTGGTGTTGCCAAAAAAATATATCTTAATAAAGAATATTGAAAAAGGTTTTACTTTAAGTTTATATCGTTTGCTTTTAAAAGTTGAATAGATAATATTTTTAAAAAGTATCACATTAAGATTAAATCGTTTGTTTTTAAAAATTGAATATATCACAGCATGCTATTTTGTTTTTAGATTTTTCAAAATTATATAGCCGTAAAAGTTTTTTTAAAAAGTAGAAAGGGATGGCTTTTATTAATTTGAGAAAAATAGATCTTCATACATTAATATAAAAATTTTTAGATGGGAAGTATTTTAACATATATCGCAAATGTTAATCTAATTTTAAATTCTTTGAAAGTTCGATATTCAGATTCAATTACACTAAGCTTTGAATATTTTTGATTAGCTTGGAATACAGATTCAAAATTTGATTATTCTAATAAACTGAATAATTCATTACGGAAATTGCTTAACAGATCATTTTCGATTAAACAAAATTACAGTTGATTTCAAAAATCCGTGATGAATTCGTAAATAAATAAATAAATAAAAAAAAAAAGAGCTCATTTCAATATCACATGCCGATAATAGTATTCAAACTACCTATTTATATGAATTGAAAAAATAACGGAATAAAATATTCTACAGTTAAGTAGATTCCTTTTATTTACATCACATTTATTCAATATAAAATTTAAATGCAATTTTTGCTAAATATTTGTACGACTTTCTAGTATTTAATTGGCGATAATTAATAAAAGAGAAATTACTTTTTCTGTGAATTACCAATTTATAAATAGTTATTAAACTTAGGTAATAACATTTCTACTCATTTTTTTTTTCGATTTTATTAGAATGAATGTTTCATATATACTGCTGCACAACGCAGGAATCAAGTTTATACAAATAAACATGGATATTACCAATGCAATTTCATTTTAAATTAGATATTTGAACAAAAAGAAGAGGATAAACTCAACATCATAAATCCCTAAAACGGATTATCAGTATCTGAAACTCATCATTTGAGAATTTTATCATCATCCACTTTTACTGAATGATAGTTTTTAATTTAATGAGGTTCGATTGTTTTTATTGAGGTTCGATTTTCTTTTGTTGATACACATTTATTAAACGTGACTGAAAAATAAGGCGATTGTTTGTTAACGCCGTACTTAGAAGCAACACGAGGGCGAAAGCGACGGACCTCGTAATTTTCGGTCTCGGTCATGTGACGAGGACGACACCTGAGCTGGCACCTTCCTCTCCAAATTGCCACTCTACGTCAATAGGAGGACTTGGGACCTCGACAGATTTAATATGCATCAGCCTCAGCTACAAAGCGGGTTTTAAGTGGCATGTGGGCTCGAATCCACGACTCGACGAAAAACGCCGGCCTCGAGTTCGCGACCATGACCACTCGACTACCACGTCTATAATGCCTTCATAGCTATAACTTTTTGTGTTGGATTTTCAAAATCCGTTTTGCGCCTAAAATCCATATGTGCCTTCTATTTAATGCATTTGCTTTTTGTGTTCTCAGGTGTCTATGGAATGCTGAGAACTAAAGAAGATGGCAAGTCACGCAGAGATGATGTTAAAGCAGCGAGGCGTCATTGTACTCGACCTCGAGACATTCGACTGTCACTTCTTCCCCAAAACGAAGGATTGTCTTGAGGTATATCACTCTTGTTCTGATAATGATGTGAAAGCTACCATTAAAGCCTGGTGTCGACATCAGTCACCAAATTCTTCTCCAACGGGTATGCTAGACTAGTCCGCGTTGACGCAAATATGTGGAAAAGAATTAAGTCAATGTTTGAAAGAGAAGGCGTATGACTTAAAGGTTACATGAGCTTAAAGGCACAAAAAGAACGTGAAAATCGGCTGTTAAATTGTGAGTGAGCGAGAGAGTGAGTGAATATAAAGATTTTTTTTTTTTTTTTTTTTTTTGGTGCTAGAGCCAGATATGGATATGCTGCGCCGAACAAAATTTAACTGTGGTCTAGAAGTGAAGAAATTGAAAAAAATAGACAAAAATCGGAAGACAAGAAGGAGTTTTAGTTTTTAGTTTAATTTCTATTAACGTCGCACTAGAAACAACACGAGGGCTATTGGCGACGGACCTCGTAATTTTGAACCACGGCCAAGTGACGAGGACGACAATTGAGCTGGCACCCCCTTTCCTAACATCCACACCACGCCAACGGGAGGACTTTGGGCGCCGAACAGATTTAACGTGCATCATCCCCGGCTACACGGTGGGTCTTTGGCGGCCAAGGATCGAACCCGTGACATAACATCAGCAAAAGGAAAGACTTATCATGTTTAAAAAATAATCAATTCAATTTTAGAAATAAGTTGAATTTGATAAATTTTGAATATGTTGATTTTGAATGTCCTGTTGAACTGTAACAGATTGATCTTGTAATTTCAAACCATAGTCAAAGTCAGGACATCGGTGTCAGCATGTGTCTCTCTCTAAATTTCCTTGTTTATGTCATATAATGACTTTGAAAAGTATGTGAATATAACATGAACAATTCCTACCGTAATTTTTTAGTTCAGTTTTTTTAACGTCGCTCTAGAAGCAACTTGAGGGCTATTGGCGACGTACCTCATAATTTTGAACATCGGTCAAGTGACGAGGACGACACCTGAGCAGGCACCCCCTCTCCTAACTTCTAACTTCCACACCACTCCAACAGGAGGACTTTAAGCCCCGACAGATTTAACGTGCATCAGCCCCGGCTACACGGCGAGTCTTTAGTGGAATCAAAATTCGTGCCTATGGTTCGACGGAAACAATGCCGACTGCAATCTCGCGACAATGACCAATGGGCTACCGCGGCCTAGGGAAAACTCGAATACCCATATGTTGGTACTCGAAAGAGAAGCTAAATTGAGATGTTTACCATAATTCTCTCTAATATTAATACAACAACATTTTAAAGTTCTTCATGTATTAACTTGAATATTTAATGAATAGAAATCCCTACCCTCATATGTGAATAGAATGAATATCAAATTTAAGAGCAATAAAGAATTTATTTGGACGCAATGTAGAATGTACATATGCACGCACAATAGGTATCTTCTTATCATTGTATTTACCATCTGCTCAAACGCAGAATTTATTTTAATACCTTTCATTTATTTTAGAGAAGAGTGGAGAATCTCTCTTTCTTCGAATAAATTTTGTTTTAATATAAATCTACTATCTTTAAACTAAACATAATTAATTCAGTACATATGATAATATAAAATGTTCCTATGATATTTTTTTTTTCCTGTTTAGTAATGCTTAATGGGTCCCATATAATTCGGTTGAACCGGTTCTATCATTATCCGACCATATATCTAGTTCCATGGCGGTCGGTTATGAGAGCTCCGATTGCATCATAGTTTAGAGAATTAATTTGCATCTTTTTCTGAAGAACAAAAAAAAAAAAAAAAAAAAAAGGTGAAACGCGACCTTATTCACCTACCTTATCGAGTGTCGAAATTCGAGCACTTTTTTACCACCTGTTAAATCCAATCCATCCGGTTCCCTCCGCAGCATCAACTCAAGGATCCTCCCCCACCAAACGCCATTGGCTCGCACCAGAAATCACCACGGATGAAAACATCGGAAAGAGAGAAGAAAAACTTTCGCGTTTCACACCAGTTGCTTCGCTGCTTCTGTATCGCTATGAACTGAGAATCTTCGGAGTTGGAATTGTGAACTGTTTCCCCCCATGTGTCAGCAGAACTTTCGTTTTTAAATTCGCTCCCCTATACATTCGAATTTTTATTGTTTCGTTTCATATGGAATGCGTGCCCTTCTGATCGATTCATTTCATTGAAGATTCCAATTTCCGGTTCGTTCGATTTTTGTTGTTGACGACCACGTGCTTTTATTGGCTGCGGTAAGTGTAGAATTTGGTCATAAAAATGTGCTTCATTGTTGCAGCTTCCGGGACTTTTAAACATATTTTTCAAAATATGGCATAATTTTTTAATGTTGTGTATATTTTACTTTTGTTTAGTGGCGAGTTTTGAGTGGTTTTGGACGAAAATAAATTTTCGAGAATAAATAATATTCTGAGATTAATGATTATTTTTTAATAAGGTGTTTAAAATCAAAAGAAAAGTCTGTGTATTTGTTTTCTAACTGAGCAAATGTACATAATTTTTTTTTTTTTTTTACATAGTGATTCGATAAATATATAAAGATAGAGATTAGTTTAATTTCCGTTTAAGAATTAATAATTCATGATGGTTCTATATGCAAATATGTTTCTGAAACTAATACGTTTAACATAATCAAAAATATAAATTTCACTATTTAGTAAAATATTTTTATTTTGTTAACAATTATGTTTTGATCAAACATATCGTGGAGCTCTTACTTCTTATATAAAATGTACTTTTATTTAATTGTAAAAATTTAGTTATTATAATGTATACAGGTATTAAATTTTTAAATTAAATTCCAAAAGTATTTTATACCCTAACTGATTTTTTTAACTGTTCACTTTTAAATTGATACAGCTTAAAGACATCAATATCTTTTTGCAGGATATTTCAAGAAATGCAGAACTAAAATTGTTCGATAACTCTGAAAAGTTTTTTTTTTTTTTGATTCAACGATGTAAAACAATAGTGAATTTTCTGGACATAATGAACTCATTTAGGAGAAAATATAAATTTATCCTTGTCAAAACAATCAAATCATTATTTAGAATTGTTTTCATTTTGATGTTTGAAATTGTTGTTTAGTTTTGTTGACAAACGAAATGTTAATTGGCAGTTAAAAGTTGACAATGAACAATGGGTTTTCTAAATTTTAAGTACTCTGTCAACATCTTAAATATCTTAAGTATTAATTGGTAGAGATGTGATACATTCCTTTCCCTAATCGGTAACGTAAGGTTTTGTGTTGCTAGAAACTTTCTGTGGAGAATGAATTAAATCTTCCTTTTTAAAGCGGTGTTAAATAGTAAATTCTATTCATTTCAATATCGTCTGTCATTTGTTTTTCGAAAACTCTTGACTTGTATCAGATATGTTTTTTATGGAGTGTCTTAAAAATAACTAATTTATAAAAATTCTACAATGAGCATAAATTTCTTTGGATAGTTTGAGCATTTTTTTACTTGAACAATTTTAAAAATGGTAAATAATTTGAAAAAGAACTAATTCCGCCCTTTATTGTTATAATCATTATTATTTCTGTAATTGCGCACAGAATAAATAAACGACACAGAATGATAAAAAAATTCATGAACACATTAAAAAAAAATGTGGAAATTTTATATTGTGAAAAATAGATAGCCCTCGTGTTTCATCGTGAAACTATTTCACGAAAGCTGTTTTAGAACTTTCATGGAGCTACTAGAGGATTAGATGACAATTGGTTACCCAAGTCATCTGATATGGTTCCATGCAATTTCTTTCTTTGGGGGTTTATAAAAGACAAAGTGAATGCGCCACCATTTCACACAACTTTATTTGAATTTACATAACGGATTTCTGCAATTGTGCAATCAATTTTCACTGATTTTGCACAACGTGTCTGGCAGGAATTTACATATCGAATGGACATTATGGGTGGAACAAAAGGAAGTTATGTCGAACACTTGAAAAAAAAAACATCCATATTTTCCCTTTGCATTCATGTATTATCATTCAGTGTCGTTTATTTATGAAAATATGGAATTTTGAAGTCCGATGAACCATTTTGAACAACACTGTATTTTATCTTTCAATTTTAATATAATTTCTAAGAACTTTTGTCATATTTTAAGTAATTGTTTTACGCAGCTTAGCTAGATTTGACTCTTACTCTATAAAATCTAACAGTCACTAATTCACTTATTCAGTTCGAAAAACTGATATTCATGAGCGATTCTCTCCGAATTTTATGCAATAAACTTAATTTACTGATGTAATGCGAATAAATTTGATGGTGTGTGTGTGAGATCTTCCTCCACCCCTGCATACAATGAGTCAGAGTTAGTATGAATAGTTTTCAACTACATATGCTGCAAATGAACTGAAAAAAATTATAAAATTAATCGTTTGAGAAAAAAAAATTGTTTTTTCCCCATGTTTAAAATCTTTTTCTGCAAATGTCTAATGAAATTAAATATAATAACATATGCGATATCCAGTAAATATGCAGCTTATTATTAAAATATCTGCTGTTCCTCTGCGTCTTTCACTTAATCTGTAGCACAATAATTGGCTAAAATTATTCGTAGCTGTATGAATCATTAACAATTAAGAATGAATGGATAGCTTAGTTCATGATTTAAAAAGACATGATTATTTTCTGTTTTGCATCATAAATATACTTTATGTGACTTTTTGAGTTATGAGTTTCTCCTCTCTCTCTCTCTCTCTTTTTTTTTGTGTGTGACTATTTTACTCTTTGTATTTGGAAGAGCCTTCTTTTTTGGGAATCTGGAAAATAAATTCGTGCAATTCCTTCTACACGCGATAATGTTCTGTTTAATATTTGTTCTCCAAATTAAACATTATTGTACAATATTTGTTCTCTAAATAAACCAGCGTATTTTTGAAACAAATGTAAGAATACTTTTGTATTGTCTAAAAAACTAACTCAATGTTCAATAATGCTTCTCTTTCAAAATAAGATACCAATGACTTCTTCACTACATTCCATAAATTTTAAATATTAATCTGTGCAAAAGCTATATAAACTTTTTTGCACTCTGTGGTTAATGTAGTTAATAAAACTCGATTCTGGCACACCATATTAACAAATAAAATTAGCAAATTGCTAAATTTTTTTGAAGTGCATCAAGTTATTTCAGTTACTCAGAAAAATAAAATATTTTTTTGGAAATTTTTCAGAGTCAACATATTTTGGATTTTTTTTTCTGAAAGGAATTAGAACTTCTTTCAATTAAACTTTGATATTTTTATTAATTGTATTTGAATCTAACTTACGGAATAGTATAAAATCGATGAGATAATTTTTTTTAATAAAAAGGTACTCTAGTTTGCTTGATTGTAATTTATTAATTTATAATATAAATATTAAAACATTTAAATACTGAAAATTAAAATTCATGCTTAGTAATTAAAATTAAAAAATATTAAATTCGATAAATATTATTATTAAAGTTCACTGTTTTACGTAACTCAAAAGTGACGAAACAATAGACGAATTTCGGTGCTACAAATATTTAAGGCTTACTCCATACTGATCCCTCAGGGGTTTATTTTATTTAGGTTAGCACTTGATTAATGACATCGAGATACCCAAGATTTTTTCTTCCCCACTGGGAGGTTTACTGTCTTTGGTAAACACTGGTGACGCTCCCCCGGATATCCTACTCTATTTGTGATCCTTCTTGTCAATTTTTATTTCTTCCCATTTTTTCAAACATCTGGATTACAGTTGCCTCTTTTGGCGCAGCATAACTTCATCTGGCTCTCGTGCCATTTGACTTTTTCAACTTCACGTCTAGACCACAGTTTAATCTTGTTTGGCGCAGCATAGCCATATCTGGCTCTTGCGCCAATAAATTTTACACTCACTCACTCACTCACTCACTCACTCACTCGCGCCATTTGACTCCATCATCACGTGCTCACTATTTCAAACTGATTGAAAAGAGAAATTATCATTTTAATTGAAATATGAATGAGAAGATTTAAATTATTTGAAAATGCTGGAATTTCATAAATGATTAAAATATTTGTGGCAAGGAATATATTTTATACTTAGATCAACTGATACCTTTGCCAAATTATCACTTAGATTTTTAACATACCGCCTCCCAATGTGACTCATCTCAACGACTCTGCAGCCATTGTAATGCGGTTGCAATGGCTAAAGCGAATGGGTAATTTTATAATTGCTTCAAGAAATCATTTTGGCAATGCTCAAAATGAAATTTTATTTAAATATATTTCGCATAAAAAATTGACTTAATTTATTAAATATTTCCATTTGATCAAAAGATGTATCTATTTCTGCCCAATTCCAATATCTACTTGTCACAGTCTATGATCTTATAAATGTTTAACAATGGTTAGATGACGAGGTCGATATCTGAACTGGCACCCGACTCTCAACATTTATGAGCTAATTTGAGGATTCCCAAATTTTGTTAAAAGCAGCTTGTTTAATTGTTGCATCACTGTTTGTTAAAAAGTCGCCGTAAAAGTATAAGTAGTATACTACATCTATTTTACACGTAAAATACTTTGTCTTTCAATAACTTTTAGGTGAAATTTACGAGTTCTGAAAATTCTGATACTGAGTTAAGCGTTAAGAAATTATATTCAATGTTATCTAGTTGAATTGATAACGATTTTGTTTAGAGCCTTGTGGGGGAAAAGAAATACCCTAGACCGGACGGGTGGAAATTTTGCAATTTTGTCCCGAGTTAACCCTCTAGTATCAAAACGCATCTGTTGCAGCAGATGTGTTATCATGGCAGCAGAACACACCTGTTGATTTGGGTTTGTGGATCGATTTCTTTAATTATAGGTTGTTATGGGGATAATATAGCATTTTTTGCTCTATATCCCATAAAATCAAACACTCAGTAGGTTGCTACTAAATATTTATGTTTGTAAATTAAACATTGCGTTCTGAAAATACATTGTATTATTTGACTTTGAAATTTTTAAATAAAAAGTCAATCTAAATATTAAAATGGCATGAGTTATAGCTTACGTCATGTTTACTTACTTTTTGTTGAAATTTAACGACAAAAAAAATATATTTAGTTCAATAGTATAAACCTAAACTTTTGAATTTAGATTAATTTTAGGCGGCTTATATAACTAATGTATGCTTTAATTAAACTTGAACTTAATGAATAAATTTTAACAACTAATCACTTAATTTTCAACTGAAATGAATTTAGAAATGATGCCTATAAATTTTGGCAAGAATACATAATTCCAAATGCGTGAGTTATTATTTGAAGCATAAATCTTGCTAAATATTATATGCTTAGTAATTGTTTTTGAGATTTGAATGAGTCACACGCAGTGAAAAAATCATTGCTATAAAATCGACTTTATAAATTTAAAACAGAAAAATAGAAGCAGCATTGTTTTAGAAATTTATAATGAAATTTGACATGTGATCGATTAACGAGCGATAGGTCAATTTGATCTTCTTATTTTAAATCGCTATGAAACAATTAAATGAGAATTTTTAAATTTATTTTTAAAACTGTCAATAACTGTAAACAGATTGAACGTAACTTAATACCAAAATATATATATCAAATAATTTATAATGATGCAAAATCTGTAAAAAACACACATATACAATGTTTGAAGGTCTTTTTTATTTCTTTTAAAGTCTGAAGACAAAAAAACCCTTTTTAAAAATTACAGTTATTAATCACCCACTTCTCATTCTTTTCTCAGAGTTCAAGTTTAAAAAGTAATGTTTCAAAAGAATAATTTATTACCTTACCCTCTGCACTTTCAGTACTGAATGGAATATCTATAATTCTGCTAACGTAATTGTTCAACTATCTGTTGTGTTTCGCATACAACAGCGCGAACAAAAGCAGAAAACTTCCAGAAGAATGAAATTCAGTACGCTAATTATCGTTTGCGCTAATGTTATTCGAAAAAGATATAATTTTCTGATATACAAAGTTGTTGCTGACAAGAAAATACATCAAATTATTTAATCGTGTATATCCAATTTAAGAGGGCTTTTATCCTGATACTGTTTCCTCGAGGTCAATAAATTGAATAAATCTGTAACTCCCGTATCTCAGATTAACGATCAGATTGTTTGAACGATAGAAGAGTAAATCAATGACTCAATATAATTGTGCGCTAGAGGCTAAGCCTTATTCATAATCGACTTTTCCTGGGTGTTCGTCGATTTTTCGATGAAAGCTTTTTCGCACCCATTATAAAAATTCGGTCGACGTTTGATATCGAGATTGATCATGGACCATTGTTTTTGCCAGTGAAGCTGATTTCTTTTATTTTTCACCTCTTTGAAAAAGTAGCGAAGAAAGGTCGACTCTGCAGGAAAACGCTGAACTAAAATTTTTGGGGTGTGATGAACTAGGTGAGATAAAGATGAATCTAAAACAATGGAAAATATTATTTCAATAAATCCTTTTCATGAAAAGCTTTTTGAAATTTTTGTAGAGGAATCTAAGGTATCAAAATGATACAACATTTTCAACGTGAATGCAATTTATTGCCTTATAATTAAAATGTAATGTGTTCTCTTTTCTTAACATGTGTAAATGTGTTGTTTTGAGAAAATGACGCCAACGAAAATGCGTAAGCATAAAGTAACGTATACATGGTGTTAGGTTCAAAAAATTGACATTATAATACACAATGATTATCATAATTACATTTAATTTGCTTAAGGTATATTTACATTAATAAAAAATATATAATTTTATATTTTATCGTCTGCTCTTATTATATATATATATATATATATATATATATATATCCTACTGTGAAATCATACCTTCAAATATTGGCAGGATTCAAGTAGAAGAATTTTAGGGGGAAATTACTTTTATACTCATATGCTTAGAAAATTTTTCAATGTTTTGTAAAAAATCCTTTGATTAATTAATGGAAACGTAATTGATCAGAGTATACCGTACAGTTTTGGTTACTTTCTGTGCTCATAAGTTATCAAAAAGTAATGATACGCGTTTTCATTTATTTTTTTCTTTTCTTATTTAATTTTAAATGTGAATTTTATTATTTAATTTTAAATGTGAAAAAATTATTTGAATTTTTGTGCATCCAAAGATTAAAAATAGTTCCTAAACTTTGAATCTTTGCTTGGAAGTTATCCTCTAGGAAATTTTCGTTTAGTTTGTCACCGAATAATCTTTAAGAGTAGCTATCCATTTACTGAAAATGGAAAAAAAAAAAAATGTAGTAAAATTTAAACACGTTTCATTTGTTCTTTCAAATCACGGCATTTGCAATCTATATAATAGTTCACAATAGTTTGATTTCTATAAATGTAATTTGTAAGGAAAATTAAAAATATTTTAGTCTTTTGTAAATGAGAATATCTATAATTTTCACGTTAAATATAAATAAATTGTTAGTGAAATAAATATTTTCATCGTTATATATTCAATAATGTAAATAATTTTTTTGTCTACATTATGTTATTCAGTACAAAAATGGAGGAGGAAATATGGCTCTAAAATAGCATCAACAAAAAGTTTCATTTTATAAACTACGAATTAAAAAGAAATTAGTTTCTAACCAGGAGGTGAACATTTATTCGGACATGTTTCTAAAATGTTTATGAAATAAATTTAAATTACTAAACGAAAAGAAAAGAAATAAAAGCAAATTATTATTTTTTTTAAAATCCGTTTTGATGCTATGGCTGAAATCTAGTAGAACAAAAGCAATTAGTTTTATATGAAATATGTCAAAACATTTACTAAGCTTCTGTGCACTTCTTCGAACAGAAATGAAATTCCAGAAAATGTATCGCAACATATGCGGTTTTTAGTAAACATTGCTTTAAAATTCCTAAGAGTGTATAAAAAAATGTTTATTTCATTTCATTTTATTTTATTGTTTCCCTTTCGTCACTTCACTCATAACAGGATTTTAAGTAAAATGAATAAAATTATATGTGAAAATTTGAACCTTTTAAACAAATCTATTGCGTACAGAGAATTCATCATCTTTTATTTCTTTGTTTATATTCTAAATATAACTAATTCGTTATCCAAATTTCTTCACATTTGGGTAATTATTCAGAATAACTGAACTTTTGGTAAAGTATTTTATGAATGCTTTTACTGATAGGAATTGAAATATGCCCATGTTAATTGTGCAATGAATAACAGAACGTTGATAAAAAGGAAAGTGTTGCTATGTATAAATAAATGCGAATATTTTTTGAAATTACCAAATTTATATATTATAATAGTTATAAATTTATTAAGTATTTAATTTTTGTTCCGTAATTTTTGTCACGAGTTGTAAAAAAGTAAAAATAAGACCATTCAGTTATCAGCATAACAAAATTTTGAGTGCATTTTTACAACTTTTCACCGACAAATTCTATGCACAATAAATGAATTCTGGTTTTAACCAGTGTAATTGCTCGATCCAATTTCAACCAATGAATAATCCAATAGCGCCAGTACATGATTACAATATTGTTGCATAGCAATTTGAACAATAACGCATTCTATTTTCCTTATTTCATCAACAACGAGAACGAACTATATTTTTAAGCATAGGCGAGAGCTAGTCTACAAGAGTCGGTTGGCAATTCGTTCCAGTGAATGAATCGCCCATTGGCAATTAAGGATTAAAAATACACCTTTAGGGCCCCACTCTCTCACTTTACGAATGACGCTTTTCTCTTTGCAAAGGTTTTCGCCTAGCGTGGGAAAAATTATACTCATTTCACTACATTTGAGTAATCATCCCTTAAATATCAGTTCCATTTATTTTTGAGGATATTTTTCCTAGTTCACTTCGTTTGCTTGTTTTACTTTCGGTGATTGAATCTACAGAGAAAAAATCAAAGGATAATGGATTTTTTTTTTATCTTCTGCACTTCATATAGTTGCATCATGGGAAAAAAAGTAGGAAAGATTTTTCAATCTGCAGGGAGATGAATCATGAAGATAATATGAGTTTGAACTAATTTTTTGTTTGCTTCCAAAAAAAAAATATTGTTTTTTCATATGAATGTTTTTCACTTAAATTTTTTATAAAACAGTTGGAATCATCTGTATTGCTCCTTATATTCACAACAGAAAACTATTTTACAATATATTTTAGTTTATTGATTAATTTATCTTTTTTTTAAAAAAAAAAATGCTTTATATATACTCTTTATACATTAACCACCCAAAGGATTGAACAAGCAAGTTAATACATAGAATAAGTCTACATTCGGATATATGTCATATGTATTAATCCATATGTGTCCTGTTTTTGAATGGTTTTAAGGAATAAATACAATCTTTATTAACCACAAAACGTAGCAAAATTCATTTGTACGTCATCATTTAAAATCAACACTTTTAAAAAAAAAAAAAAAAAATTAATCATTTTTTTGAAATTAAAAATTTTCTTAGACTACGAAATTAGGCCAACTTGTGTGTGATCAATTGTAGAGATAGAATTAATTTTATCAGGCAGTAATAATTCAAATACCTTAATTTTTAATCGTAGAATATTATCTTTTTCCTCTTATTCTGCAGAGAAAAAGTGAGAAAAGATACATGAACAGTTTTGCCTTCGTTGTGGAATAATTTAATTTTGTGTATTTACAACATATTTTTTTTTTATTTTCTTGAGAAACACGTCTCGTATATATTAATTTAGAACAATAATTAAGTTGTATTTTAGCTTATCCAATGATACGTATCATGGGGAAAAAGACTTTACTGTAGAAATAAATATCTTTTAATATACGCGCGAGAGAGAGTAATTTCTTCTGAAAATTGTCAGAATGTGTTGGGAAAGGAGAACAAGATTTTAAATCAAGTATCGTATTTATCAATTCACTATGATTCCAAATTAAGAAATTTGTCACCAATAGTCTTTATATCACTCTAATATATTGCTCTCTCTCTCTCTCTCGTATATATATTCAAAATAAATTCTCCCCCTTTTTTCCGAAGTAAAAGACACATACTTGAGCTACTACGTGTTCATTCTAATATGAAATGACTTAACTGTAATTCTGTATAAAACTGCTAACACTTAAAATAACATCATTTAAGCGTTTGATTTGTATTGTAGCAAACAGCACTCTAGAATGGGAAAGAAATGGAATTTTAATTTCATCAATTTTCAAAATATTTTTTTTTCTTTGCTTCTTATATATTATCGTTTATCATTTTAGATTTACTCACTCAATGCTGCTTTCAAAACAGTCGGCGAGGATTGGAAAAAAAAGTAGAATTACGAAATAATTGCTAATGTACTCTAAGAAAATGAAACAATGATTTTTAAAAATGGGCGAGTACGAACGTGAAACACTCAGACTTTTAGATAATGGTTGCAGAAATAGAGGCAGCTAAATTGACGTTAATGATCTGTTATTTCTGCGCAGATTGGATTTGGATTCTGCCGTTTTGACATAGCGTTTTCATACCTACGCCAATTTTTGTTGTAATTAGTGAGACTTATCTATTTATTACTAGAATCTCTGACAATGCTATCAATCTTATTATCAGAGTTTGTCCTCAGTTAATGTGTGAAATTGGACCGTTATACACGCTACTGAGGTATTAACCTATTTGTGAAAGTTCAGACTGGGCAAAATAAAATCTGTTATTATCACGAAATAAGTGATCAGTGATTGTTATTTATTATAACAAATGACACGTTTTGTTTCTCATATTTCATTTTATCCGAAATAGAAAAAAAAAGAGAGTGCAAGTTATAGTGAAGAAGCGCAGACTCTGTCTTCAACTATTTAGAATAAAATTTATTTTAAAACTGTATACCGTTATTAAATTTTTTTTAATGAAGTATGTGAATTTCTTGAACCAGGATGGCTACAGAAGTACTTGTATTCGAAGACAGATAGCGTTATTAAGGCAAATTGTCGTCACCATTGGGTGTTGCCATCTGTTAAATGGAGCCGAAACAAGTTTCACTTTGATTCAAAAGTTAGTTTTGGTAATCATTTGCTGTCTAATCAAAATTTAATTACCTGCCACGTGGGGGTGTTGGCGTCATTTTGTGTCGAGTTATCACCGTCGGTGTGTGAGACGTGGATTCATCACTATGCACCGGAAATCAAACAAAATTTTAAACGTTGCGTTGCTTCTGTTGAATCTTTTCCTAAAAAGGCGAAGATTGTCTCATTGGCCAGAAAAGTTATGACGAAGGTGCATAATTTTTCTGGCCGAATTTTTGAGGTGCAAAAGGCGTCATGATTATGAACTGAGACGCTCATGATTACGAGTAACTGAGACTTAGCTGTCTAGTAAGTCATGATGCTTATTAAAAACGAACTATTTTCGATGCTACAAACGCCATCTCTTGGAGTTTCTGATGAGTTGTTGAATTACCCTCGTACAAAAGTATGAAAACAGAAATCCATTTAAAACACATTTTTAAGGCTATCTTCGCCTAATATATATATAAAAAAAATAGAACCTAAACTAGAAAAATAGTTATGAAATGTGTGTTATTGCGTTATTTTTATACCATATAATATCGAAAATTCGTTTCTATCTACATTTGGAAAATCTCCTAAGATAGGAAAGAGGTTTTAGTAGATAGTTAGTAAATTTGGGTTTTGAAGTTGTAGCCATCAAATCTCAAAAAGGCGGTCATCGTAAAATGTTTTATTTTTGAATGAAAAATAAGAAATTTATTAGTTTATCCTCAATTCTTTTTCTTGAAGTTAAAATTAGCCGAAAAATAATGTGTCATAAATATGGAAGAATCGTGTTTTCAGAACGATTGTAAAATTCTAATAAAACTTAAAATGAGAGCTGATATATTTTCGTTTTGTTTATATTTTATGGTAAGTTTATTTAATTATGTGATGCATATTTATTTCTCATATAATGTATGGTGTTTATTTAATTATGCGTAAGAGGAAGACGCATATTTATTTCCAATAATATGTCAGAAACATTAAATAAGTACTCAATTTTTCACTTTATCAAAAAAAGATTTTTAACTAAACATAATAAAATACGTGTGACTGAAACTTAACATATTGCTTGTAATAAAAATGGATAGATTGAAACAAAACAGGTAAAATGTTAAAATATGTTTCTCAAATTTGCTTTCTCTTTTAATCCTCTCTTAACTCTTAAGTAAAATGTTTCTCTTTCTCTTATGTTTCAAATATGTTTCTCTTTCTCTTAAACATTCTTTTAATTCATTTTTACACATCTTTTATCTTTTTTCGAAAAATTTAAAATAGTAAATGCTGAAAAAGCAAGTCTGTTCAAAAACATGTTTAATTTTGAACCTCGGTCAAAAGACGAGGGTGACTCCTGAGTTGGTGCCTCTCTCTCCAAATTTCCACTCCATGCCAAAGGGAGGACTTTGAGCCTCGACAGAATTATCATCAGACCCGACTACACGATGGTTCTTTTGAGAAAGTTAAACTAAATGTTAAAAATTGTGAATTCTATGTATTTATTCCATTGTCATTGTTAAATACTCAACCATAGAGCTTTTATTTTTCTCAAAATTTAATGATTATATGGTTGTTTTGAAATTATAAGTATTTATCGCGAATTATCAGTGGGCAAGAAATTTTATTTCGTAGAGCTATGAGATGGAATGATAATTTGTATATAGATGGATAACTTGACTGTTTCTCTTTTCAGACCTAAGTATCGAAATTATTCTTAGTTACGCTTTTTTTGTTCTTTAAGATATTTTTATTTGTTATTAAAACATTTAAAAAACATTTAAAAAAAATAATAAATTTTAAATTTTACTCCCCTCTCCCCTCGTTTTAACGAAAATAATGGAAAACTTGCATGAGTTTATTCGAAATTAACAGTTTCTTTTTATTTAAAGATCAAATTTCTTATCTTTGGAGCTAGTTGTATTTGTGTCAAATAATTATTTTAGAAAAAAATTGAGTTCTTTAAATACTTTGTCCAAATTATAAAACAATTCCTTTCATTGACAATTTTGACAGATTTACTGCTATAGTACAATTTACTTATTGAACGTTGATTGATTGACAGTTTATAGACGTCTCACTTTAGAAGTAATGTTAGGGATATCGATGACTGACCTCGTAATTTTAAACCAGGTCGAGTGACGAGGACGAGACCCGAGATGACACACCCACTCTCTTAACTTTCGTACCAACTCAACGCAAGGGTTTCGAGCCTCGACAGATAAATTTAACGTGCATCAGCCCCTCTACACAACAGGTTTTTAAAATGGAATCCGAACTTGAGCCCTTGACTCGACTGAACAACGCCAGCCATGAGCTCGATAACAAGACTTCTTGGCCAAAGCGGCTGTTTTTGTTTAAAAAAAAAGACTTTACAATTTTACTCTCATGATAAAGAGGACCTTTTCATTTATTTTATATATGTATAGAAAGTATGCAAGTTGATTTTATGTTTAAGAATTTAATAAACTACTAGCCATTCCAGTGGCATTTTCCCTCGTTTTATTTATACATTTTAACGAACGTGGGAATTATTTCTCTACACCTGCACATTTCTTATTTAAACAACCTGCCTTATTTAACGTCATGCGGACTTGATCGTGAACTCGCGGCCAGTGCTGTTTCCGTCGAGTCAAGGTTCGAGCCTGATGCCACGTCGTGTAGCGGGACTGGTAAACATTAAATCTGTCGAGGCTCAAGTCTTCCCATCGGCGGGGCTTGGAAGTTTGGAGAAGGAGGTGCAAGGCTAGGTGAAGTTCTCGTCGCTTAACAGAGGCTCAAAATTACGAGGTCCGTTGCCAATAGCCGTTTGCGATGCTTCGAAATATATACTGACAGCATGAGCGTCCTGGAAACATTGGTCAATCTGGATGATCGCAGTCATCCTATTGTGATCGAGACAGCAGACTTGTTTTGTTTGTATAACAAGAGTTATAATTATTAAATTTTGTTGGGTATCTAGTTATGTAGGTATTTTAGGCAATGAACAAGCGGACTCGGCTGCTCGTTCGGCAATGAATCCTCTGCAGCTCGCAGTCCCACTTGAGGACATATTACGTCTCATTTTAAATTCTATTCATCAGACAAAGCAGGAATCTTCAACACAATAACCAGCTACATTCGGTGAAGCCAATCATTGGAGAATGGCCTGTTTGTCTAAAGCGAAGAGCGGATATCAGATAGATTCGCCTTCGCATTGGACATAATCGATTCATTCACAAACATCTTTTGTTTGGAAAAGGTGCTCCCGAGTGTCCTTCCTACCATGTCCCTTACATGATTCATCACATTTTAATTGACTGTCCGGTGTTTGATCATCATCGCCAGATTTTTTTTCATTCATCAGTTTTAAACCTTTCTGACCTGGTGGGGGAAAAACCCCACCATAATTTATTTACTTTTTTAAGACACATTGGCCTTTTACACCACATTTGAATTTCAACTTTTTATCTCTTATCATTTTGTGTTTGTCTCACGTTTTTCAGGTAATTTTTTTTCTAACAGATTTTAAAAAGTGTTTGGCGCAGCATAGCCTGCTTTGGCTCTTGCGCCATTAAACCCCACAATCACTCACTCACTCACTTTGTGTTGCTTCTAAATGCGACTTAATAAACAATCAATCTACGGAATCGAGATTCGAGCCCTCATTGTCTGGTCATTAAGCTGGGATTTAGCCACTGAGCTTCAGCAGCATTCAGAAGAAATTGCACTAGATGTCGTTTCCAGTCTTCTGCAGCTCGTGACAGATGTTTTGAAATGCGATACCCGTGGATGCTAAATTTTTTGCTTGTACACCTGAATAACTCTATTGTGTCTCCGTTACTGAATAGAACTATTGTATTTAAAGCAAATAAGCATCGGGTATATGTTACAAGAAATTGTATCATTGCCGTGTGAATTAGGTCACGAAGTTCTCATCTGATGAGGATGTACTTCCGATCCTGAAGACTCATTCCTTCCTACTTTAGCAAGGTTACGCTGCATGATGCATTTTTCCGGAAATAATGACATTCCTTTGTGATGATATTATGATGCGAAATTAATTATGTTATCGGAAAATATGTAACATTTTTACCTTGAGGATTTTTACAACCAGCGAACGAAGTATCTATGATTATGTTACATACTTCATGCTTTGTAATTTGCACTTTTGTTTTAGTGATGTTTTTTGAATATAAAGTAAAACACTCCCATTTTATGTATTTAACGCTGCATTACATCTATGAATAATGACAGAAGCGTGTTAGGTATCTTTTTTTTTTTTTGGATTTAAAATTATTATTGTAAGGTAATAATTCTCAAAATAAAAGACAAGCACTTTTCGTGCAATTGTGTCATGTAAAGTATGCGAGGGGGGAGAGAGAGAAAGAGACGGATTCTCCGTAATGATGCAATGCGTGATTTCCAATATATAACTTTAGGTCAACAGCAAGGATTTCATGTATCTCTTATTTTTATGTATTGTTTTTATAATTTTACCTCCCCCCCCTTGTATAGCGTTATGCAAGTCACATTTTCAGTGGATAAAAAAAAAAAACATAACAATTGACGATCCTTTTTGTAACTATTAGGAAATATTTCAACTACTTGGTATGGTTTGCTGTGAAAATCCGAACATACGACAGAATGCTTTGAGAGAGGTAGAAGAAACGTGATTTTCAAAACAGAAAATTCTGCGTAATTGAACATATTTTGCTGGTGCAAAGTGTTTTATAATTACCTTTATCATTTTGACACGTCAATTAAAGATTTATTTTCAGTTTGGAATTCCTAAATTCTGAAGCATATATTTTTAAACAATGGGAACTACTACAATAAATGAAGTGTAAAAGACTCATTTCATTAATTCGAATCTTCCGTTAGAGAAAATAATCAAAATTTTATTACCGATAGGGTTTAATAACTGGCTTTTTATTCATGACTTCGCAACAAACAAAAGCATTTAGATTACCAAAAAATATTTCACTCTAACCTCCTGTTCTACATTTCTTTTGTTCAGGACAAAATGAATGACTGGATATTCACATAAGTGAATGGAATTAAATACTCCATCACATTTATCATTCGCTAAGAATTTTCTACAGCAATACAACTCTATCTAAATCCATTAATTCCAATCCTTTCTCCAGTGACCACAAATACAGCGATAACTCATGTTCATTGAAGAACCTGAAAATCGATTACAAAGCAGCAGCGTTCAATTTTCTTCGTTTTTCCCTTTTTTTTTTTTACCAAGAAAAAAGAAGCCACTTGCATTTTACACAAATCTGTCATTGGGTCACTTCTCCCTATAATTTCCTACTATTATCCGCTTATACAGGTTTTGAACTTAAAATGGCAACAAAATGGAGTTTGAGACGACAATATCTGGTCACACCTTCCTATTCGACACGCTTCATAAAGTTTTCGATTGTGATTATTTCTTCTGAATCAAGATAACGTGGAAATCAAAATGTCATACTTCTGGAGAGAATCTTGATATATGTAATATTCGATCTCGATTCGCCATTTTGAAACACTGAGTATCTCTTTTGTACAACTGATGTTTTTCCTCCGTAAAAACTATGTGATGGAATGTTTCTGGTTAGATCTCTTATTGATGACCGGTGATTCTAAAATTCAGCTGACTTGCATCCTGTCAGATCAGTGGAAAAAGAATGTAGTGTATCTGAAGATCAGAACTATAATTTTATAAACTTTTTATACATTTGAACTAAAATCCTATCTTGGTTTTTTAACGATTATTTTCCCTCGATTTCTTTATTTTGTATGAAAATTGTTTATTCTTTTGATTGATTGATTTTTGAGGGATATAGAGCAACAATATTGCCTTTTTTCTCAAATTAATAAATATCAAAGTATTTCATCTTTTAAAAAAGAACTCTAATCATTTTTTTATTCGATACACTGTTCTCTCTAGCTTTATTCTTTTTTATGCGTTATATTATTTTGTAAGCTGTATCGATTCTGTGCGAATTTCGATTATTGATACTAAACATATAATTATCGATTACTAAACATATAATTGTGAAAGTTCAAGTAGATGGAAAAAACTTTAGAAAAAAAAAAGGCTTTTTAAGAAAATTATATTTTTAAGATGTTAATTTTAGAACGAAGTATTAAATTTCAAAAATATTTCTTTCATAGTTTATAACATTTCAAACTCGTCTATTTTACTGATCAAAAGTTTGTAAAAAAGGTTTTTTGAATTGTGTCCTTTACTGGTATTACTTTTTTTTTCATTAATTCATTATTGATGGGATCCTATTTTTATATTTTTGGCATTTTTCATTTTTAGAAAAGTCGGGAGGTAACTTTTATTGTTGTTATTATATATAATTACCTTTAAAGTAAGTAATTTTGAATGTTTTTTATCACTGTAAACACTGTTTTAAAGATGCATTTACGCTAAATTATATATTTGACATAAATTATTACTAATTTATTGCAAGTTTTTGAATTTTCACTTTCTAGCATTGTGGTATTTGATTTATTCATACTATGTTTTTCAAAATATTTTTTGTATCTACAATTTTCTAATAAATATCTCTATATTGAAGTCACCTTCATGTCGCTTGTAAGTGCGACTTTATTAAGTAATCGCAATGTTGGATATCATAAGGAAATGACTTCACAGTTACATGCTAATTATCTATCATTCATCTGCGAGCATTTAATAATAAACATTTTTATGAATGTATCTGATGAAACAAATTTGTATAAAAATATTCGAAATTTTAAAAATCTACTTAAGACAATTTTATTACAGTTGTGAATATTTTATGCTCATTATTATCATTCTAATAAATTTATTTATGTCATATAAATGTTTGGAAGAATCATAACGGAATGAGGTATTTCCCCCCCCTAAATATCCGGATTTAATCATGAAATTCAAAAATGTATGTTAAAATGTTACTTAGTTAACGAAATACATTTTACTTTTGATTTTATTTTTTTTTTTTTTTTTTTTTTTTTTTTTTTGGCTTGGCAAAACAAGGAACTCCAATAGAAATGCACCAGGAAAAAGGCACGATTTATGCAATGAAACATACATTGTTGTATTAAGCGTTACATATTCTATTTATAATAGATGAAAATATTTTCAGGATATGGTAAATGGTCAATAATTTCGTGATTTTGATTATTTTATAAAATTATCTTTATTTTTCTCTCTAAAATAAAAGTTTTCAAAAAGGAATTTTTCCTTCACCATAATAAAGGAGGAATTATAAATTATGAAAATATGTAGTAACTAAATTTAAGAGATGAAATTAAATTACGCCCAAAAATTGAAAAGTATTGAAATGTGATAAAAAAAAAACAATTTTGATTAAAATGTAAAAAAAAAAAACTGAAATATTTTGATCGCGTTTCTTTTGCAAATAATTACTTAAAGCTACTTATATCTTCGAATTGAAATACTTCTGGAAACGTTCCTGTTATTGCACATTCATAATTTATTATAAGAATTTTTAGAAAACAAACCTAATCCATTCGTATAAGCTTTTCACGACTTGAATTCTTTGGATTTCAAAATTTTAATTCTAAACACTTCTTATTGTCCCTCTCTAACTTGTAAATCGCATACGGCTTATACATATAAACTTTAATCATCCACTTCAAAATTCTCAGATGATGCGATGTTACACATTTTTTAAAAATATTTTCCTCCCCCTGAATTAAGATAATTTGTATCTTTTAATTATTATATATTTATTTTCCAATACATCAATTCTTCTCTCTCCAATATATCAATAATATATGACCCAAAATTACAGGGTCAGCCGCCTATGTTCTGTAGGGCAATTCTAATGTAAAGATAATGTGATCAATCATGACTTTGTGACGTTAACCGAAAATATATTTATTTAAACTTCAAAGAAGTATATTCAACGATTCCCGGAATATTTTTCTTTTTTATTAACTACACATTGATTCCTTTCTTACGTCCTTGCATCAGATATTTTAATGACCACCGTAGTGATAAGAATATAGTAAACTATTACCCCTTCATTAAATTCCACATACCCGGATGAAAAATGAGATCCTTTGATAGAAAAATACACCAAAGTTATCTTAGTTTATTCACTTTTCAATGGAATGATATGTAATTAAGGATAACTTATTTTTGTTTAGACACTTTTTTTTTTATTGTTGATGAAATGCACACCAAACATTCTAAAAATATAATTCACTTTCCTTTATCTATCATCTTCTCGATGGATAGATTATAATTGATGAGGAGAATTGAGCCATTTATATTGCTCCCCTTGCACTAATTGGCTTATTTTTGAAACTCTTAAAAACGAGCAACCGGATTGATATGGAGACATCAATGCGGACTGCACCCATTCGCTACAAAAAAAAAAAAAAAAAATGTACAGAGCCCTATCCACCAGAATAGTGGGCGACTGTCCAGAATTTAATTCGAAACCTTTGCCATTTTTCATGAGGCTATCCAATGCCATTTCCTTCAACTCTTTCGGTGCTACAGACTATCACAGAACACAGGCAACCACTTACCAGAAAAGGACAACAAGATAAAAACGAAGGATGCTGTGGAATGAATAGAAGCTACTGTGTCAGTTGCTTCCCGATTCGGGTTACGGAACGACATGTTGATGTAGATTTTCAGGGGATGGAGGCAGGACAGGGTGACGAATTAATGTGTAGAAGACTTGATGTCTTTTTCCCCCTCTTCATCTCATTCCATATTTCTTGTTCTTATCACAGTTCCATGATGAATAGAAGCAGGTGGAAGCTCTGACGCGAATCCAGGATTCGTTTGAAAATGTTTATTTTTCTGCTGTTTTGTCGTCGTCAACAGAATTAAAGAACTTGAGTTAGTTAGTTGTTGAAGAGTACTTTAGAGAGTTCATGCCTAAGAGAAAAATAAGGGCAGTGAACTCGACAGTTACGTTCATGTATATCTTTAAGTGTAACATCTCAACAAATTCATTTCGTATTGGTACTTGGAATTATGTATAAAACACTTGTTATATAAAGTAATCCAGTATAGCTAATCATAAATGTGATATGTTCAGTCATAAAGATAAAATGATTTTGTTAACTAATTAGTTGATTCTTTTTCTTAAAACGAACTTTTATTCAGTACTTTTTTTCTTTTATAATTAATAGTATTGTTTTATCTGTGGAGGATATTTCAGTTAAGAGTTGGATTTTTCTTTTCGAAATTAGAAATGATTTCACTATTCATTTCTAAATTCGACTGGGACTCAGGACTGGGAATTGATTATATGTTATCGTTTCATTGATGCGGTGCAGAAATAAAAATCCTTATCATAGAACCAAGATTAAAATAATTTCATGCTTTTCTTTTAATGTCACTTTTTTCATTTTAGTTCATTTTTAAAATGTAGATATATATATTTTTTAATTTAAACTTTTAAACAGGTATAATTCGATTATTGAGACCAATTATTAGCTAAATGATAAAGTTTCTAAGGAATTTCTTTATATATGAACCATATTGAGCACCTATAAAAAGGTCCGTTAGAAGTCTATTTCATTTTTTAAAGTTCTGTGAATAGCTATAGAAATTATTTTATGTTGTGGAATATAAATCTCAAATATGACTCAGTTCTCAATCTGTCATTAGTTTCTGTACAAAATTCTTTATTTGGATTGTTTTATGTGTTATAAATATGGAGGAAAAGAGAAGATTTTAATGCAAGATTGTCATAGTAGCTTTCGACAAACGATTGGAAAACGCTTTAATATTATCTAATTTTGCTTAGCAATTTATTTAATAACTATTATCCACTGGATCTAGTATTTAAATTACACCACATTACTTGATATTCGGCGATTATCAAAAGTTTAAAACCTTGCAACCTCAATCCAAACAAACCTGCAGTTTGTGTGTGTCTTCGTTTTCTATATATGGTAGAAAATAGTTCTCATAGAAATGTTTCACGTTTGTTGTAAAAATAAATATGAGTTATAGACTTGAATAATTTTCCCAATCATCAATGTAAAAATCCTCTTTTGCAGAAAGCTATTAATTTTATTCTTTATAAAAAATAAATAAACAATTTTCTCATTAGTCTTTATTAGTGCTTTCATTGGTCACAGTTGTGAACTCATGGCCAGCGTTGTTGCTATCGGGTCGTTGGATTGAGTCCCGATGCCGCTAAAGATGATCGGATGCTCATTTTCGAGGCTCAATATCTTTACGTAGGTATGGTATGTGGTATGCCAGGTTAGGTGTTGTTACTTGACCAAGGCTCAAATTTACGAGATCTGTTGCTCTCCTGTTGCTTCTAAGTGCGACATCAAGAAATCAATCATTAATTATTATAATGTTCTCATTTTTACGAATTGTGTTTTAAATATTATAATCAATAACGGTTTGGGATATCAATTATATCGAATCATGGAAGGAAAAAAAAAATGATACATTTACAGGAACTAGGCCATCATCTTGAAGTTTTTTTTTTATTTTATTATTATTATTTAAACTTTTCCTTTCCAAGTTTCACAAAGATTGAAAAATAATTGTCTCGGACTCTTCTGATTATTATAGTAGTGCGTAGTTCAGTAAATCTCAGTAAGTCGGATTAATTGGGATGTAAGCCGATCCGGAATATCGAAAATCCGGGTTAGCTGGCTAATGGAGAAAAAAAAATGAAGTAAAATAAAATATTCTCACTGAAAACTGTCTTTATATTAAAAAAAAAATCGAGTATGAATCATTTTTATAGAATATAAATATGTTTACTTTTTGAACAAGTGTGCTTCAAATTATTTTATTGCAGTTTTCATTTAAACAACGTACCCTCGCATGTCATTTGTCCCTCGTGGTCAGAGACCAACAAAGATTTTGTTTACTTAGAACGTAATAATTGTAAAGTTTCTTTCCTTCATTTACCTTTCATGTATTCGTAGCTGTTAGATTTCGGTAACGAAAGTTAATTTTTGTAAAATACTTGATTGAAACGAGAGTGTTGCTATCGAAATTTGCTGATCGCTTCTCAATTTTTTTGTTCAAAATTTTTTTCCCGTGCTGATTCATGTAGGTATCCGGAGATTCGTGTTAGCCCCCTTTTGGTACAGTTTAATAAGGAAAAATTTTGCATGTAATAAACCATTTAAATTTATTGAAAAAAAAACATGTTCCGTTTTATAATTCGTAAGCATTAATTAAAATTATATTATAGATTTGAATAGACTTGTAATTCATTGTAGACTATCAAAAATTTTAAAAATTCAAAGTAAATCTTGAACAAGATTTACCTGATAGTCTGCACTACTTTTATCCATTACAGGTGATTATTTCTCAACACGTTTTTCTTTAATAAAAATATATATTAACCGTGTTTACACCATGTTTGTGAGAATGAAATCCAACTGTCTAGCAAAATTTGGCTGTGATTGGTACTTGGTAGTTCTAACGGTAATCAACATGTAATAATGATTTGTAACATTTGTAAAAATAATAAAAGGGATTCAGTATTGCCAAATTCGATACAATAGTAATTTTAAACTAAGTTATTTTTGTCATATTCAAAAGTAACTTGAGTCACATGAGTAGTGTAGCTCGTCATTGTACGGTATGACAACTCGATGACGTTATAGACTCGTCATTTTACCGCAAGGGTTAAGGGCTCCGATTTAGCAAGGTTCCACTGCATTTCTCGTACGACGATTTAAAACGCAGGTAGAAAAATAATTTGACACCATGATGAATTAAAAGCGCACAGACTTATCACTTAATAAGAAGTAAAATCAATATTATGAAAATTCATCAATTGTTTCACGACTGTCTATAATCAAAGTCGGATCTCTTGTATGAACAACGCCCAGCTGTTTTATCGAAATTGCAGCTTGCTCTCTAATCTTGCTTGTACCCTAAGATGCCGCACCTGTTACATTGATAATTAAAAGGCGGACACACCTTCTTTGATAGATTTTCACCAATCGTTTTAAGAATGTCCTATGCGTTTATCATTCTAAACCAAACCTCTAATATATTTCTATTATGATGGAAAGGATGGGGGGAATATTCGACACATAGGAAATAGCTTACAATGGCTGCATGTAAAATGAATTTTTATTTTTGCAAAAGTAAATTTTATTTGCTGAACAATTGTTTGGAGTTTGTTTTGACATTTTTACAGTCTGGCAATATGAATCAACTTTTTTAATAATGGATTTCTATATTTTTTCTGAAAAACATTCATTTCAAGTACAATTATACTATTTAATAATATTTTTACTTGCGACGATTATTTTTATAAGAATTTCCTCTTCAAGATTCGAGACAATTGCTGCGGGCATCCAAAAACTTAAACATTTTTGATACTCAGATCTTAATCTAAGCATAAAATTGCATTTCTTCTTTAAAGCTTCTATACGGATGATATTATTTTTCTTAAGATCTCAAGAAGAAAACAGGACATAGTTTAAAAAAATATTTTTAAAAGCCTATTTCTATAAGATTATGAGTGACCTATTCATCATTATCTTCTTTATATTACGAAGGGTGGCAAACTTCTTTTAAAAATGTATCCCATAAAAACTCCCTTTTCTACTTCGAACTTTTTTTTCTCCATCGAATTAATCCAAAAACCCCAAAAAGAAAACATCTTCAATTACCCTGAACATTGCCAAATCCTTCGGAAGAAAAAAAAATGGGCTTTTATCTCTTTCACGAAATGTTTATTCAAATTTTCTTTACGCATTTATAACATGCTGGCGTCTAATTAACTGCAATGTCTATGATCCTTGCTCCCCCGTCGTAATCACATGACGCATTAATGAAAGTTGTCATGATTTTTTCTAGTAATTCTGGTCTGGGTGGTAAAGTTTTTTTTTTTTTTTAGTTCTTCACTGCAGAAATTTCACGCATCACCACAATGCGTAATGCGCAAGTTTTTGTCAGATTCTGCGGTCGATCTATGATGACAAACTGGCAAAAGATGAGTTATCAACCGCGTTTGACAAGGATGATAAATAAAGATAGTTTTCACTAAAATAAATTTAATGTTCAATTTGGAAGATAAACGAGTTTGATTCCTAAAAAAAAAATTTCATACATTTAACACTGAGTTTTTTTTTATATTCTGCAGACAGGTTTCAACTCAACTTACGAATGATTTCCGTTATGTTCAAAAGGTTGTAAGTCGGATTTATATTAGCCACCTAAGGGGCTATTGTTTTAGGTGGATCACTTTTGGCGTACCAGATCACTTTTGAATTTTTTTTATCGTTTGCTTTAATTTTAATTATGTGTAGCTGATATAATATTTAATTCAATAATTTATCGTTTCCTTTAATTTTAATATCGAAAAAGTTTACTATTGTCTATTTCTCAATATTTTATCGTTTACTTCAATCCTTATATTTAATTGAGTAATTTAATAATAATTATTTAAAAAAGCGCAGCTTTGGTGGCTAAATCTGTTCTTTGCAAAACTTTACATAAAACTTTTGATTGTTTTTTTTTTATATATATATATTTTATTTCTGAACACTATTTTTATACATTCGGGTTATACAAAATATTGGAGGAAAATACATAATATGAAATCTGTTGAACGCACGGTTAACAAAAATAGTTTAGAATTATGTAATGTTTTTTTCTATAACGTAATGCCTTTAACCAATTCGCAATAGTTTCTTTCAGTTTGAATTGCAGCCGTTTCATCGAAGCATTAGTGTTAAGAATAGATAAATAAAAAGACTTATTTTCGTTTTACGGCAGCAGTAATCCCATTTAGCTTAAACGATATTCAATTGAATAATTTATGGTTTTCTTTAATTTTAATATCTGGAAAGAATATTATTGTCCACTTCAAAATTATATCGTTTGCTTTCATTCTAATCTATAACTGAATGACTGAATTTTTTAAAAAAGTTAGCTCCTTTAGTGGCTAACTTTACATGGAACAACTTATGGAGTGTTTTTGTAAAAATATTTTTACTATGTATTTATGTTTTGTGTTTTTGCCTGGATGATTATAAGTCGAGGAGAAGTTTATACGTTTCCGTAATAATGATAAAAACTGTGTAATGTACTTTTTGAGTTTTATTGTCTGAATTGAAAGCACGTTCCAAAGTTTTTAATAACATGTACAGTGAAAAAATAATGCTTTAGAATAATACAAGAAGTTATTTTTATGAGGAAAAAAAATTCCGAGTGCGTTGAATGCTATAGTTACAATTGAAAGGCTATTTTCCCCTTGCTTTTCTAATCAAAATGAGAAACAAACGGAAACTAATTTCTCCCATTTTTTCAAAATAAAAGATTCAGATTTTAAAATTAATAAATGTGCATCGATTTTATTTAGTAATATCGTATTTAAGTCTAGTGTATTTTGATTGTGTTTGATTTTATATATTATCTAAAGCTGAATCTGAAAGTGAAGTGCATGCATTAATTCAAACAGTTGAGTTTGTTCCATACGTAAATTTGTTTCCTCTGAGTGATGGCCGTCTCAATTGTTAGTATTACCCTCCTTCAATATTTTTCCCAATCTAATACATCCGAATCAAAATTTCTGATCGTCTGATCACTGAAAAGAAATGATGAGTAATAATCGTCTGATCATTCATTATGTTAAATGTTACTTATTCTAAACATGAAAAATTCTGTCAACTTTTGTTAATGTTAAAACTTTTGTGTTTTATGTACATAAATATTTCAGTTTAAAGTATGATGTGCTGACATTGTAATCTTTAAAACAATATAGGTTTTTTTTTCCCCTCCGAAGTTTTTTGTATAAATATGGGAATTCCAAACGACCCACACTACGTGATGTGGTAAGATTCTCTTCAAAATTGTGAGAGTAAAGTTTCCTTTACTCTTAAAAGCTTTTTTTTTTTTTTTTTAAATTCAATCTTGAGTTTGTACAAAAGGTGTAAATTGTGAGCGTGAATTTTTTTTTTGTATTATTAGAGAACTTATAATGCATTGTCCTCGTTTCGACGAAGAGACATTAATTATTCAATAATGATCAGCTCAAAATGTTTAACCAGTTTTTATTAAAGTCCTCTTATAATCATGTATCAAAATACTTAAATATATATGAAGCAGTTATTTTACTTTGTTCAACAGAATATTATAATAAAAATATCTATTTATCTTGCAGACTCTAAAACAGCAAACTTTTAGTAAGTGGATGCGATTCAAGTAGACTTCTAATAAGTGGATCCCCTTCCAGCAGAATTCTAACTACTGCATCCGATTCAGGTAGTTGCTCTATGCATGCCTTCTTACAATTGCTCTTTCTTATATTGTCTTCTTCTTTATCCTCTACCCTATTCACTACACTTCTTTTTAATTAGGATAATTTACGTATATCACGGTTTCTTCACAAGGTAAGGTTCTCAAATCAATCACCGTGGTAAAGTGAAGAGAAATGCGTGTGAGAACTTGCTAAGTATTTGCATGTGAAAGTTCAAAAAGCAATAATAAAAGTAAATGACATAACGTTTGTACAAATTACACATTTTGAATTTGTATCCTTTTCGTGTATTGAGTACCATATAATATTTAAAATAATTCATAAAATGTTATATTTTAGTCATATAAATGGGATTTAAAATTCAATTATTTCATTTGTGATGAATTTTAATAAACTTATCTATATTTTAAACTTACATTGATTATAAAAAATACGGAATTCGGGAGAGATTACTGAAAATTTTGAAAATTTCAAAAAAATATACTTTAATTTTATAAGTTATCTTAAATTTCTATGAATGATATTCATTTAAAAATTCAATTCATACTTAATTTCCGGTATATATGTATTATTTTCTTAAGAAATTCAAAAAAATTATTTTATTTTAATTTTCAGAGTTTAATGTCCTTTCATACGAAGTAAAATAATTAGTTTTCAGTTATCAAGTTGGTAAACAAAATCTTTACTTAACCTTATTTATAAAGTGAATTGACATTATTGTTGCCCCTTTCTTGCTTTTTGATTTCAAATTTATATTTTTTAATGCCTTGAAATACAGTGTACTTTTGTCTCTAAAATGTTTGATAACACTATCAATCTTATTTTAACAATGTATCTTTCAAGTCTCTATCGAGGTCACTAATGAATGGACGATTTGCAAAGTTTAATCTGTAGACCTTTTGTCAATGTTTGGGAACATTTGAAGTGATATTAATCTAATGAATCTTTTTTCTTCTGTAATGAAAGATAACCTCTTTTAGAATATGAAATACTACCATGAGTCATTAAAAACAATCATTAATTGTATGAACTCCATTTGTATTGTTGATTTTCTTATTTGATGAAATAATTATTAACATTTATATGTATTGAATTTTAAATTTAAAAAGAAGAAACGAAATTCAAGAAACTTTAAATTATCAAAAAAAAATTATTATTTTATTAACAATTGATGTAATATGTAACAAAAATTATTGGCAATAAACTTTTGAATAGCAATCATTCATTCATTTGTTATTGAGAATTAATTGTCTATTTCAATTGATATTAAAAATATATTGTTTGTGGCAATTAATTGCGCGTTTCTTAGATATTTTATTGTATATATAAATATATTGTTTTAATATTATCGCATGGCCTTAATATTATACACTTATATAATACATAATTTCTTTTATTTGAATTTTAAATAATATTCATAAATATAATTATTTGTAATAAAATGAAATACATGTGGTTAATATAGGATTAAGTTTTGAGAGAATTTTAATTGAATAATTGTTTATTAACGTCGTATTAAAGAGCAATATGAGGGCTATTGAAGACGGACCTCGTAATTTTGAACATCTGTTAAGTGACGAGGGCGAAACTTAAGCTGGTACCTCTCTTTCCAATATCAACATCACAATAGAAGGAGGATGGAGCTTCGACAGTTTAACACCCCACTACACGACTGGACTTGGGTAGCATCAATATTCGAACCCACGACTCGATGAAAATTCGAGTTTGCGCTCATGACCACTAGGCTTCCACGGCCACATTTTATGAGGAAAACAAATCACCATTTTATGCGAAATAAGTTCAGGTTTAAATAGATATATATATATACTCTTATCATCAATAAGTTAATATGAAGATGGTTAATTTTATGCTTCTTAACCTAAACGGAAGATGAAGAAAGCGCCACTACTAAGGTTCCTTCAAAACGTAAAGAAATGGCTGATCACCGTATGGGGAAATGTCATCACTGCATTCATCATTTAGTATTTGAAAAGTTGGGAACTGCTATTTATATAAGTTGCAATTTTAAAATGTCGGCCTTAATCTTAAAATAATTTTAGTACTGTTCTTTAAGGAAATGATTTAATAACATTTCGTTTAAAATTAAATTGTTACTACTTATGTTCTACAACCGCTTATTTATCTATCAAATAACATGTAATGCCCGAATGCGTACCGTGTTTCAGAAAATACAGCTCAATTAACCTCTCAACCTGTTGTTGATCGACAACTCGTTCTTTACCTTGTGAAGGAACTGATATATCACGACTACTTTGTTGGGGAATCGGGGTTAAAATCTGCTCATTTACGAGTAAATTATGTGGTTGAATTCATGAAAAATTCGTTCTTGAGCGTGAAACATGATATTGCGATAATTTTAATCTTTATTCGATCTCGCATTTTTTTTTCTCTCTTGGAATCGTGTGTTAAGGTCAGTAATACAGATTTAGGAGGTCATTGTAAGAAAAACTTTCATTATAGCATCATAAAATGCCTGCAATTCATAACTTTATTTTTGAAACGTGTTTTATGAGTAAGACTAGATTTTATCCTTTAGTTTTTATTAAGTGTCCAAAAGATATTTTTTTTTTAAAAAAAATGTTCTAAGATGGGATGAAAGCAATAATACAAACACACAACAAGCTAATTATAGTTTTATCAACTCAACGAAACAAGTTTCTGATTGTGATTGCCCACACCAAAAGTTTCGAGGATATTTGTAAATGTTTATTAGTTCCAAAAGAAGGCTTGACGCAGTACTTTCATCCCATGATGAGCAGTATGCAAGTTTAAAAAAGTATTTCTCACTCGAATGAAAGGTGTCAGATTACGAATGTATTATTGGAAAAGAATTAATATATTATTCGACATTTGTTTTCCCCGCGTAAATTGTTTTTTTCTAGTAATTGTTTTGAATGTTCTATAAATATGCAATTTGTTTTCTTCTAAAAAAAACTGAAAAATTATGTAAACAATTTTGGACGCTTGGTTAACATTTTATCGCTTTTTCTTTTTATAGTTTAACAATCGATTAATATTGAACATTTTCAAAGTCTTTTGGTTTTTTCTTTCTTTATTCTTGTAAAAGTGCGTAATGATTCTCCATATATGTGAGCAGTTATACCTATTTCGAATAAATATCCAATATTTAAACGAAATATCTATTTGGAAAATGACATATTAAATGAAAAATTATGTTTATACCCGTAACCTATATTTCTTGTCAATTTAATGCAAACTATTTCTCTTAAGTACCACACAAATCCCCTGCCACATATTGATAAATATCTCGTTGAACAAACAACACTTACAATATTCGGTGAAGCATCACTTTATTAAAAATGGTTTTGGGCCATTTTTTATCTCGTTGATTCCGAGTAACTTTCGAGATGGGAATGGAAATCAACCAATTTGTTACGCAACTGACGTTTAAATTAGAGATTCATTGTTGGGTATTTCAGACATTCTTCATGAATCTTCAAGAACTGACGAAAGATAAGATACCTACCATGTTTGTAAAATGGTTTTCAGGTTTTTCTCACGAGGTAACTATGTAATACAAACTAACTACAGCATATATTTCTAAAGGATTTTTTAAATAGAAATAGTTCGATTTCAGTTTTCTTGTAAAAAAAATGTATTGTAAAAACGGTATAAGAATTATTTTTAGAAATGGTACAGTTCAAAGAATATCGAAGATCTTACGGAGAAAAATATCTTAAAGACCTCATAATCTCTAATCATAAAGAACATTGTATCCCTATTCATTCTAAACTGCAAAGGAGATAGTGTGGTCTTTGAATAAATCCAAATTGTACAAAATAGACTTTGTATTTTTCTTTTTCTTTTTTATTCTCTATAACTAGTTTTAAGATTTAAAAAAAAAATTTATTTTAGATTATACAAAATAAAATACTGCCAAATTGTCCATCACCACTAAAGCTTCCGTCTGGTAGCATTCTTTGAATTTGTGAACGTAACTAGTGTTGGTTATAATCCAATGGAATTTCTAGTTTCTTCCTCAAATCAAGTTTTCTGTATTTCTCTGAATGCAATAAGAATTGCATTCGAAAGAGCCGATTGTTCTACAGAATTAGATTTTCTCCTATTTTCGAAAATATTTTTAACTGAAAAACCAGTTTAAAAATAGACATAAAAATGCTTTCAAAATTCAGAGAAAAATGTCATTTTATAAGATCTTGAATTGTTTTTAGCGCTTTTGTGGATTTAATGTAATGCATTCAAATTATAATAATTCGATTTGAGGAAGAAACTAGAAATTCAGTAGGCTTAACATTATGCTCACAAATTCGAAATGGCTGATACGGAAACCCTATCCGTCTGACTGCTCAATATTTTAATGCACACATTCACAAATTTAGTATTTTTATATTTTAAATATACATATATTTGGAATTTAAATGTGTAGCATAATTTTATTTCCCTAAATATTTTTAAATGTAAATTTAGATCAGAAAAATCCCCTTTAGATGCACATAGAAACTCAAGAAAAACAGGGTTAAGGCATTGCACCATTTGGCGATTATGATTTTGTTTTCCATGCGAATGGACTTCCCCCCCCCTTCAATTTCTTTGTTTATTGGCTAGAATGTTGAACAATCCACAGATTTTAATAGAAAACTTTTAAGAAATTATTTTTCTTTGACTTTTTTTTAACGTCAGCAACATTTTTTAAATACAATCGCACCAAGTTTGTTTGATGAAAGTTTTTTCAAGTTCCTTCTACTTAAAAATTTTTTTCATTGGCATCAAGATCAAAGTTTTCAATTTTTTAACCCGTGGTGCTGGTGAAAATGTAGTTAAAATTTTGATGATAAAAAAATGAAACAAAATAATGAACTTTGCTATTTATTTATTTACATAAACGAAGCAACTTATTGTAATTCCTAAGAAAAAGATTTAAGAAATAAAAAGATATTTAACCCTTTAAACAAAGTTATAAGAATAAAATAAAATGCTTAAGCATGCTTTTTTTATATTATGTCTTTATATGTATATCTTTATTATAAAGGGGATATGCTCACTCACATATAATAAATGTTCTTAAAATTTTAATTTTGAATTGTACATTTATTGTGTGTTGTTTATCAAAAACGCCTTTATTAATTATTTTAAAGAATTATTTTGGCACACTTAGAATTAATTTACGACATGCTGTATTGGAAAACAACTGAAAATCTTTTACCTAAATCGGTATCACTCTCGTATTTCGATGTATTAGTCCTTTCAAGATTTTCGGAAGGATGAGATGAGTTATATATACATACATCAGAAGTTTGAAGTCACGTGACTTTAGGCAGAAGGTGTATCTGATTATTTTATCAATTTACTAATCTTTACACCAGTTCTTATAGCTGTTTTTGGCATGAGTCCTTGATTGTCCTTTTCTTTTTTTCCCCTTCCTGCGTGCTTCGATAAACTAATGATTTTTCGTCAAGATCAAGAGACAAAAATCAAACCTCTCTGCGTGCCAATATTTTCGAGCACGCCTCTTTTAACGGATCAAAATCTTACTCGATTCGGGCTTCCAACCTTCCCAGAGGTCAAGATTAAGGATTTCGGCCATTGTTCCAAACAGATGAAGAGATCTGTTATGAACGTTGGCGCAGACCACTTAATTTAACGGTCAAGAAAACAGCGGGCTGTCGTTATTTCGCAAAAAAGATTCCCTCATTTTTAATGATGCCTCGTGACCATCGAGTAAGAATGAACGTGTGCCCCCTTCTGAGCGAATGAGCCATTTCCCTCTAAAATGTTCTCTTGGAATGAATTAAAGCTGTTTTGAAAAGGTTAAGAGATTCGTGGCTCATACCCTGTGGTGTCTCCATTGTCTTCGTGTCCGTCAAAGTATTGTGCGACAACGTAGACACACGAGATAAGTAATACTTTAAAGAGATTAAGGTGAAGGTCCTTATTAGAGAGGTATGCAATAAAACTGATGTTTAGAGACATTTTTTTTTATTACCTAAGATAGATACCTCATGAATGGTATTATATTTTCTATTCATAGCTTATATATAATTCGTTTGAAAAAAAGTCAGAGATAAAAAATTAATTCGGTTGAAAGAAGGTCAAAGGTCTGTACTTTTAAAAAACATAAATATATTACACTTAAATATTTTAAATTGATCAAAAAAAAGTTTTTTTTTTAATTTATGGGGAGGACTTTAATTTTTTGCGGAAATTTGAGTTTAAATATATAAAATGAAAACAATCTTTTTTTCTTATAGAACAACAAACACTTTTTTTCTTATTGAACCTTTGTACCACTAAGTATCACACAAGGCTTACAGAAGTAAGTATAAAATAGTATATTACAGTAAATAAACAATAAAAAAATGCACATGTGACTAAACAATGCACAAACAAAAATTAAGAAGGATTATAAATATCTTCAATATATTTGATAAAAAGAACAAAAGAACTTTTACTAGAAATTAAATTACTAAGATTTGGAGGCCATTTAATGTTTAATTTTTTCAAAACTAATTTAAGAATATTTCTTTGTGAGACAAATTTTGAACATAGAAATAGAATGTGCTCAATGACCTCATCACCTCCGACACTGCAGTTGCAAATTGTATTCGAACTTAAATTGAATCTTTCAGATATTTTTTAAAGTTACCGTGACCTGTAAGAAATTGCTTGATTTTAAAGTCAGTGAAGAAGTGACGACAAGACATTCTTATATTGACGTCTGGAAAAAATCTTTTCGTGATGCTTGCTGTATTAGATTTAATATATATATTTCAGGACACTTTCCATCATAATCTATTTAAAGTACGATTGAGGAATATTAACTTTAAGATCAATTTCCCGCTTCGTGGCAGTCTTTGCCAGAAAGTCAGCCCTTTCGTTGCCATAAATACCAGAATGTCCACGTACAAAAGAAAAACAAACAGTAATGTTCTGGTCTTTGAGGTGTCCGAGATGCTTTTGAATTTCAACAACAATATCATTCAAGGAAGAGATGTTTTTTAATGTTTCTAAAGATGAAAGTGAATAAGAACAAATCAGATAGTTCGAGGCAACACAATTTTGTTGAACAATCCACTTGATGGCGAAATTTAAGCATAAAAGTTCAGCTACAAAAACAGTGCACTCGTCTCTAATTCTGTATTGTAAGTACTGAACTTCATATATTGATATCGGATTTTTAACTACACCCATTGGTCACGACAAAAGTTGGCTTATTAATAATTCTGAATATTTGAATATTAATAAAATTAAGATGCAAAATTTGTACTAACGTTGCATATTATTATATCTTCACCTCCCATCCCCAAAATATATAAGTTTTGGGTTACATGTGGTCCTCTGGATACAAATTCGACTTACGTGAAATACGTAATCGGGCCATTCACCTAAATTTGAGAAATCCATTGATATCACGAAAAGATAAATCAAAGCTACGAAAAGAATGTTAAAATGTTAAAATTAATAATAAATATAAATGTAACTATGCTTTTTTGGTTTAAGGTAATACATAAATGCGTGCAATCCTCAACCAAAATAAAGTTGGATTATATATATATGTCAGATATGAAAAGAAATAATTATCTTAATTGGTTTCCTTTTATTAAAAAACCAGTTTAACTGTCATGAGATTCTATATTTTGCATAGTATTTAATCTCTTAGTCCCAATTATAGGTCTGACGGATGCTAATGTGCGGATGCATAATAAAAAATTTGAGACAGATAGAGACTCCGCAGTCGTGATAAGAAACCGGATTCTTTGCTTAATTACAAATTCGTGATTTAAAAATCCCTTCAGATTAGGGTCGTTAACACCTATTTTACTTAAGATTTAAATTAAAATACACGATAAAGTCTAGTTTACGAATTTGTTTTGACTGTTCACTGTCCTTGCTTATTGTCAATCTGTGTATGTGCATAGCATGCAATGAATTCAATTCTTGGTAAGTTTTTAAGGTATCCGACTACGTTCGGAACCAGGATTTTGAAAAAACATATAAATGAATAATTTTTTTTAAATATTTAGTATTATATGAATTATAATGTACATAAAAAAAGCATTTCAAAAGTTTTATTACAATGAAAAAATTTAAAAATGCAATTTTTAGTTTAAAATAAGAAAAAAATTGCACATTTTCAGAATATTCTCCTTTCATGAAAAATCTTTTTATAACATTGTTATTCAGCATATGTATTGATAGGACATCTGTATAGAGCCTGAACTAGGATTTTTTTAATAATTCACATTATTTGCAGAGTTATTAAGAGTCGAAGTAACAACACGTGTTTTTTTTTTTTAAAAAATTCCTCCGCTCTTATGCATTAAATGTGAATAAATCCACTTATATAACATACATTACAAAATTCTAGTTCAGGACCTTAAGAATAATATAAAAATATTTCTACCAAATTCCATCAATATATAGAAAAAAACATTTGAGTTATTACTTTTCAAAAATTGTAAACATACTGAAAATTATATTCTTCAAAAAATGGATTTAAAGCTAAAACTTGTTCTGAAAACAAAGGAAATGTCTGATATTAAAATATTTATAACTTGATTTCCATGAACCGTAGCTACAAATGGAAGTTAGCTTTAGAAAGAGAAGATTTCAAATATTTTAATGGATTAATAAAAAAAAAATCGGTATTTTCTCCGAAGTTCGAGTTTTTAACGTAGTCGGAGGAACAATATTGGCTAGACCTCATCCTATAAGGCCATTTATATATTAGATTGAGATGTTATCGGTCGATTTTCTTTGAGTTTTTTTTTTTTTATTTTATTTATAAATATTTCCCATTAATCAATTGAATTCAATTTCGTGTAACGATTCAAACAGAAATGGAAAAATAAAATAAAAATAAATTTTCTGATTGTTTGAAATCATTCATCTTTTCAATTGTAATGTTAGATTCGTGCAGAGCGAATTTGAAAAAGGGACAGCAGTTAACAATTCAAAAACGATTAAAAGACCAACTTATCGTATCATTTCAGGTCCTATTACGAGATTTGAATGTAAAAACTTAAAATTAGCATTTTGAAAGGGGGAAAATAATAGTTATAACTATAATTTTATTAGTTGATATCTTAAACAATTTTAAGCTTTTGATTCATTTAATCCATGAAACCAGTGCATTAAAAGAATAAACCAATCATTTAAATGATGCGTGTTGAATATGGAACAGTTGCGGTTTATTTAAATCTTCTGAAACGCAACAGTTAAACTCTTATGAATATGAAATTAGAAGAGAGCGCAGGAAAATTGTCGTTTTTCATGTGCTTCGAAGCGGTGCGATTTTTTAACGCTCCGGGTAGGTTTTCAGTTTGCTTTAGCTGAATTGGAATTTCAGTAATGCATTGGAATCCATTTGTTGCATGTAACATGTACCAGTAATTTTAGAATATTGACATTCTGCTGTCAATGGCTTAGTCTTTTTATGAGCTTAGGCTACAGAAGGAATCCGAGTAGTCGTTCAGTCTTATTAAAATTGAGTTGTTTTATTTATTTATTTTTTCCTTATAATAACATCCAAATTTTATATACCGGTATTTCGGAGTTAAAAATAATTGCTGAAATAATTAGATAAAACGAGAAATATATATGCATTTAAGTTTTCCATCTACCGCCATTTTGATTTCGTGAACATACTGTTACTCCTATGGAATTTCTACTACCGTCCTCAAACCTTTACTGTTTTATTTATTTGAATGTAAAAAAAAAGGACATCCGAAATAGCAAAACATAATGAAAGTTTCTACGGAATTACATTTTCCTTCCGATTTTGAAAAAACATTTTTATCCCTATTTTACCAATTCGTTTTTACGGGCTTTTCGATCTTTAAGAAAATGTTCTAAAATATTTTCAAAAATCGGAGGCAAAAAGTAATTTGTAGGAACCTTCATTATTTTTTTTTGTTATTTCGAATGCACTATTTTACACTCATATAGATAAGATGGTAAGCATTTAAGGACGGTTGTATAAATTCCGTAGGATTAACATTACGTTCACGAAATCAAAATGTCCTGTAGACGGGAGCCTTAATACAAAAAGGATAGCTTCGACTTTGGTGAGATTGGTTTGGTTTATTAACGTCGCACTAGAAGCAACACGAGGACTATTGGCGACGGACCTCGTAATTTTGAACGGTCAAGTGACGAGGACAACATCTGAGTCGGCACCCCCTCTCTCCTAACTTCCACACCACGCCATCGGGAAGGCTTTGGGATTTAACATGCATCAGCTCCGGTTACACGGCGGGTCTTCAGTGGCATCAAGGCCTGAACCCACGACTCAACGAAACCGCTGGCCGCGAGTCCGTTGCCTTAACTACTAGGCTACCGCGGTCACTGACTTTGGTGAGAAGACTTAATTGTTCATAAATATTTTCTTTCTTTTTTTTTTAGTTTCTAGTTTCTATGATCTAGTTTCAACCCATCGAAAATGATCACGTTTTAGTTGCCCGACTCGATTAGTGTTTCAAAATAAAATATAACTAAAAATTTTTTCTTAAATTGATGTCTTTTACAATATCTTATATCTTATATTTTTCAATGTTTAAGATAAATGAGACACTAAAACGCTTCAAATTTTGCATTTTTTAATTAATTAATTTTTATGTTAAAAATACTGGGCTCATCATTGATTCCGTATATGTATTTATGAGAACTCGATAAATAAAGGGCTCAAGCAATTTAATTTTAAAATTATAAACACACTTCCCACACAGAGAAAAATATCTGAGTTTGCATTTTCCTCAAAATATGCATTTTTAGGATTCAAGTAAGATTTTTAAGTTTCTACCCTGTTTGTAGCACTGATATTTTACATATTATGAAACAAGGCTGTTTCCTATACAGTAAAAGGAAAAAAAAATTATATTAAACACAACATTTATACAAAAAATTATGGGAAATTTTGAACCACAATTTTAAGTTTTAAATTTAATTTTTGAAACTATAATTACCTTTAGAGTATATAAGATGTTTTGTTAATAAGTATTCTGCTAATTTTTAAAGTTATGAATGTAGTGGTTTTTTTGCTTAAGGAATCTAAATGTAAGAACATGACTTACAAATGTAATTATTAATTCTTAATATTGATTATTAATTCCTCATATAATTATTTATGTAGTAAATGTAATTTTCTTTACGGAAACACACGCACATACAGATACACAAATATCTTAATACATCTATGTTAAAATGTGAATTCCATTGCTTTCAAATTTAAAAAAAAGTGAGGATTATTTATTGATATAAAATAAACTCATTTTTCTTTGTCGAAGGCGTCGCAGTTACCTTAAGTAAATTTGAAAATGAAAATTATTGTCTAAATCGTGAACTCGTTAGCTATTGATTGAAAAAATTTCTAGTTTCGGATTTTAATTTATAGGTCACCGTAAAGTTAATATTAAAAATGATATTTTAAGTGAGCATCAAACCAAAAAATATCCATATTTTCAGTGTTAAAACTTTTTATTCGATTATATCGGAATTCTTTTTCTAATAACTTTCGAATAAGCTCCTTGAAATTTGATCTGGAAAGAAACCAAGGTGTTATCGTAATTATTTCATCGAAATTAAAAACAAAATAATAAATCCTCATTAATGCTCACACCTATTATTATTATTATTATTATTGTGTGTGTTGTATAATATTTTAGAAAAACTTTTTGTATCTCTGTTTTAAAGATTATTTGCTAATTGATTGCATTTGATCGCACATAAAAATTTGAATTGACAATTTTAGAGAAACAGCTAAGAAATGAAGGAAAGTATTCCGATATGTTATTAACGTTATTTATATCATGTAAAAATAGGGGGGAAAATTCTGACTACAAAATAATTCTAATTTTCGTTCATATGGATTTAAAACTGCTTTTCAAGTACATACCCGTTGGATAATATGAAGATGTGATTTGTTCGGTTTTAATAACCAAGAATATAAAAGATAACTTTTTTTGTTTAATATATATATATATATATATATATATATATATATATATATAATACTGTTGGTTAAATGTTTGTGCGTTGATCGCAAAAACAGAGGAAGGATCTAGTATCCACTCAGTGAGTTCTATTTCTGTTGTGTTAAGAAATTTTGGATTAAAAAATTTTCAAGTTAAAAGTAATATCCATTTATTTCGTTTTTATTAGTTTTCAAAAATATGGTAATGGATTGCAAAGAATTTAACCGGTTTATTCACTAAACTAAAATCAACTTACCTAGGTTATTGACTGAAAATCAAGTCCTACCAGATTTTCTCGAGCCTTAATTTTTTGCTTTTAAAAAAAGGAAAAAAAATCTGTTTCTAAATAACTCTCCATTCCCCCCTCTTTTAACTTTTATCTAGTTCTAATTCTTTTATGCAAGCCAACCTTGACCTTTAAACTCTAAATGCAATGGAGTGAGTTACAAAACTATCAGGTTGTACTCTCCGTCTACTACAGACGGGTTCCAGACAGGCATTTAAAATAAAGGCAACCAAAAAACACCCTTCCTATTACACGGAGGCTCGTAATTGAAAATTGCGCAAAACCGTGATCATCCAAAGAGATTCACGAAAATGATTTTTTTCGTGGGCGGATGCATATCCAACTGTGAAGAAATATTTCCAGGTCAATATTAGAACATCTATTGAATGATGGATAGTTCTTCAATTAGACTAGACCGGTAATATGTGCCTACCCAGTTTGCGAAGAAGGATGAGATACAAGAAGTTGTCAAAACGGTTCTTCGTTAATTCTGGAATGTCAAGAACACACACACGGTGCCTCATCTAAGGTCGGAGGTCTTCAGGGTGAAATACATCCCTCCTCGGAGCACCCTTTGAAGGGTGGGGGAAAAAGGTTTCACGTCGCTCATCTGGATTAGCTTTGTTAAACACTTTTTTTTATGGCTTCAGTGTGCTTTTCTGATCATCCCTGAGTGACTATTGATCTCTTACATTTTTTTTTTTTTTTTGCTTATGACCAATTTTTAGAGAGGAGTAAATGTGAAGAGATTCGTTATTTCTCTCTCCTCCTTTTTGTATTTTAATTGCTTCCTATATAAACCCATATATTCAATTCAAATATAATTTTTCACGAAACAGTGTGCAGCAGTGTTTGGGGGGGATGGAGGGGGCCGATGTGTAGTAAAATCATAAATTTTTTTGTCACATATTCGAACTTTATTCCATCGGAGATCTGGAGAATTAATATAGAGTCTGACTGAACTTCTCTATTCCCCCGCGACGTGGCGCAAATGCTTAAAGAATAAATAATCGATTCGAAGATCATCAGGATCGCAGAAGATCCCCAAGTCAGCAAATCCCCGGGGCCCTAGTGGTGATAATGAGGTTAATCCTGAAGTATATTATAAGAAAATCAGTTTGAATACTCGTGGGCCTAACCTCGGTAATTCGTGGTTCTCCTCACCTCCCACCCCATTTCAGCTACCCTGGTGGTAAAGTCGTGAGTTTCATGTCTTGAGAGTCGTGGCTTCGAATTTTTATTTCGTGAAAGCTTGGTTTGTGGATTAATGTGCTTCTGGATAATAAACGGCGTTGGGCCTATTGAGCTCTTACAACATATGTTGTGTATAGTCAGATAGTTGGATATTTTCATTTAATTGTGGTCCTCACTACTTAAATCTAAGTTCAGTGTTACGTGATCCGTTGTAAAATAGACTGTAATGATGCTCTAATGTATCGTACTAACTAAACAAAATCTAATATTCAAAACTAAATGACGTTTACAGTTCTTTGGCTAAGCTATACTCGTAAAAATATTAACAATTAATCAGAGCAATCATTAAGGATTACGGAAAAGAAAAATCGTTTTTTTATATGTTAAAAGCGTTGAAAATAACTGGAGCGATTATCCGTGCTGAAACTCTATGTTTTTAAGGTACAAAAAAGAAAGAATCAAAATTATATTCTTGGTCTACTCAATTGTGTATTTGTTTCACATAAATAATTTTCTCCCAATTTTTTTTTTTTTACTTTAATATCTATTCATCAAAATATGGATCAATTTGTAAAAGTAACTATAAAGAAATTTTTGATATCATGGTAAAAGTTTTTTTTTTTTTTTTTTTGGAAAGAAAATGTTCATTTCATTTTGGCTAAAAGAATTCGTGACGTCAGTGGTGTAATGGTTATGATCATGATTTTTGCGGCAAGTAATGCTTAAGTATGTGGGGGGGGGGGAGGGTATGCCGATTTTCTCGAACGAAATTAAAAACTCTGAAAGTATACTGATATCATCTCAGTTTGACTGGACATAATACAGTTGTAAAACGAAACCTTTGTAAAACTTTTTAATGACAGATGTAGTATTCATCAGCATAAATTTCGTATTAAAAATGTGGCTTTTTTTTTCTTTTCCTCTTATCGTAAAAACTTAATTAGAGTTGTTGCGAGTATGCAACGTCATTGATTGCTTTGTTTCAACCATTTAATGACTCGTATAATGATTCATTTCTTTCAACATTTTCCACCGAAGTTACTGTTTGCTTGCGGTAACAGTCGTCTTGCATTTCTAAATTCCAGTACCGCCTCGTTTTTTTAAAAAATTTAATGGAATCATTAGCAGTGAATGAATGCAATTGGTTAAAATTTCCTTTTGATTATTTTTCTGAGAAGTATTTATGTTTTAAAAAAATGCTTTAGTAGTTTGTGTTTATTCTTGCGTTGTTTCGATGTCGTGAAGCAAGGAAGGATCCCGAACTGTTATGAAACATGATAAATATTATTATTAATAAAAGAAATAATTCGATATAAAAACCAACGTTTTTAAAAACAACGTTTTTATATGGTGGCAAAGTTTATTAAAGAAAATTATTGAAATATTAGTTAAAACTGTTGGTTATTTTTAACTTTAAAATTTACTAAAAAAGATACATTTGTGAGCATATTAAGACATTCATAATACTCATAAAATCAAAACATGCATTTGAAAGTTTGTAAGTCATTTTATTAAAAAAAAATGGGAACCAGAATTCAGAAAAAATTATTTTTATAAAATATGGCGCCAAATAATGGAAACTTTCTTTCTTGCGAATGATTACTGTCTAAAAGTCAGCAACCCTTACTATCTCGGAGATAGTAAAGGGGAGATAGTATCTCCCCTTTGTGAGTACAATAGTTTTACGAGGCCTCATGTGGTGTGGGGAGTGCCCGGTGTTCCCAGAGGGGGAAAGAAATTTTTTCCTCAATCCTAAAAGCGCCGAGAGGAAAGAATATTTTGACTTATTAAAATTATTGAAATATTAGTTAAAACTTGTCGCAAACGTCTAAATATTGCATTGTTAGGCCAGTACGAACGATTCCCAAAATTTCAAAGCTCTAGCTTGATGGGAAGTTGGTTAAATTAACGATCGAAAATTTGATGACACACACACTCACACACACCAAGTGAAATTCAGAAAAACGTTGTAACATATAAGATTTCACGATCTCTTTCTTTGTAAGGAGAAAAGAATTAAAGTAACAAAAATAAATATATGTTTTTATTGAAACCGTATTCATTCTTCACTCAAATTGTATGTGAAAGCATATTTAAAAGTGTTTTGGAAAAAAATGTGATTGGTATATACAAAAGATGAGTTTATTGTCTATGTTGACATCTTCGACATCAGCCGTGGTATACAAGTGGTTAAGGGCGCAATCTCATGGTCTGCACTTCCACTAAGTCGGGGGTTCAAGTCCTGATGCCACTAATGCGCCGACGCGTAGAAGGCTGATACTAACTAAATTTGTCGAGGCTCAAAATCCTCCAGTTAGTTTAGTGTGGAAGTTTGAAGAGGAGGTGCCAGCTCAGGTGTCGCCATCGTGACTTGACCGATGTTGAAAATTACGAGGTTTCTTCGCCAATAGCCCCAACGTTGCTTCCAAATGCGACGTTAATAAACAATCAATTTAGAACAACCTTAATTCAAACCAAACCACATCCATCGATTTAAATAGCATTTACTTTGTACCTTTAGCTCGGGTTTTGATCTAATTTTATGTGAATAAAAGAATTTTATACGCGGAATAATAAAACTAATATTTGTTTAGACAGAGTAGCTACAATGATAGTTATTCTAAAGAAAAGAATTGGATTGCAATTTTTTTCAAACGATATATGTGGCATCAAATGTTTGATGCCTCATATATCAAATTCAAAATGTTCGAAAAATTTCTTCCACTCTTTTCCTATCACGAATAAATTTTTGAATTTCGTGCGTAGAATGCTGAAAAACAGTAGGATGTCCGTAAATATATCATTGAGGATACATATAACATTTGCTTCGTTGTTTATCGAATGTTTCCGGGTGTGTGCCTGTTTTTGCTTGCCTCAAATATCGGATTAGTGCAACCTGTACGCTTTGGTTTTGAACTAAAATCAGATGATAAGGTCAGTAACTTAGTTAGAACCCTACACTTCTCATTCATGTCAAGCCAAAGTGTAGACTTAGAATTAATACATGTTTAACGTGCTTCAGTCTTGGTCGTGACGACCTGTATATGAAAATACACTATGGGTAACAATTTTGTTGCTTTTTCTTTACGGTTATCCCAGTCCTATTTGCTTGTTGTTGTTTTTTATTTTTTATTAAGTAATAAAATATTATTATGTACGAATAGTTACATCTGATCCGATCACTATTAAAATAATTTTTGACTGCTGTTAAAAAACAGAATTCCAAATTAGAAATGTTTTTAGGCATAAAAAAGCTCCAAAATATAGAAATATGCTCCTTATGATTATAGCTCAAAAAGAAGATTAATAAGTAATGTCTTTATGTAAATAAATATTTCTATATAGTTTCTAATGGGTTTTTCCCCCTACCTAGTGGGACCGCGGTAGCCTAGTGGTCAAGGTCGCGGACTAGCGGCCGGCGGTTTTCGTTCATTTGTGGGTTCGATCCTTGGCCGCCAAAGACCCGCCGTGTAGCCGGGACTGATGCACGTTAAATCTGTTCGAGGCCCAAAGTCCTCCCGTTGGCGTGGCGTGGTGTGGATGTTAGGAGAGGGGGTGCCAGCTCAGGTGTCGTCCTCGTCACTTGACCGTGGTTCAAAATTACGAGGTCTGTCGCCAATAGCCCTCGTGTTGCTTCTAGTGCAACGTTAATAAAAACTAATAAAAAACTAAACTCCCCCTACCTAGTAATCTTTTTTTTTTTGTAACTAAAAGTTACAGAAACACAAAATATAGCAAATACTCAACATTGGAAAAAAATTAATTAAAATAGAAATAAATGATTAAGCTTACTCTTTAAAACACTCTATGTTTTAATTTTAATCAGGTCAAAATATACTAATATTGGAGTATTTTCGTATCTAAAATGAGTTTCCGATTTTAGTCCAATATTAATAGAAAGAGCCTGATTCACAATATGTGCATCTTTGAATTCCATTTATAAACAATCTCACGGTGATTAAAATATTTGAGTAATTATAACAAGACTATAAACAATCGATATTGTAATGATAGTTGGAAAAATGAAACTAGTATATCCCATCTAATATGATTAGGTTGTCTCAGTAACTGATATCTTGTTCTTACTACTTCTTTGAAAAATCTGACAATGGAATTACCCCAAAACGACTATTGCCTTATCTAAAATTACTCTCATTGCTGCCAGAGGTCAACTTATCTGATCCCGCGCATTGAATGACTGGATCTCCCAGAATGAATGGGCTATTGATGTTACAACTGATGTATTTCACCTCCTGGAATGTTTAACACTGTGTTTTTTCCGGAAAATCGGGATGAAACCGTCTGTAACACGTGTTTGGCAATGGAGGGATTTCTTCTATTTCATTACAAAGCCAGCATTGTTTGTTTTATCAATTAAAACCACAATATACTAAAAAGTGATATTTTGCAATCGTACATCCATTATTAGAGGTCTTGATGGATTTGATTTACTAGGATAAGTTTATGAATGGTGCTGTGTTTATTAGAATTCAGAAGCTACTTAATGTGTTTATTGCTGTAAAACACATCGGATAATTGTTAAGTGATTGGTATTTTTGAGCACGATAAGGTTATATATATCAAGAACAGTATTGTTTTTTATTGAAATAAACGTACGTCGGTTTTTTGAAGGGGGGAGGCTGTGTTATAACATCTCCGTACTTAAAAAAAGTTAAGAGCAGAAAGTAACTAACTCCCTGTACTATTCTTAGGCATTTTATTTCAAACAGGAGCTTCTAACCAGGCGACTGTCAAAAGATTTCAGAGGATAAGTTAGCGTCGAAAAAGAAATTTTTTTGCTACTTTGGAATAGGAAAGGGCGGTATTAGTTAAGAAATTTTCCTAAGTATATAACCAATGTACTAAATTACATTGCCATGCTAGCTTCAGAGTTTATTCAAAGCAACCCTTCTCCTACTCTGAGCAATAGGCTGCAGTAGCCGAGTGATCAATGATGCGAGCTCGTGACCAGCAATAATTTAGTCGCGCCGCGAACACGGGCCTTAATTCCACTAAACACCCGACGTGTAGAGGGAGTTTCTCACGTCAAATCTATCGCTACTCAAAGACCTCATGAAAGGTGTGGAATGGAAATAGGAATGTGACATCAACCGCAAAGGGCCGCGGTAGCCTAGTGGTCAAGGTCGCGGACTAGCGGCCGGCGGTTTTCGTTCAGTCGCGGGTTCGATCCTTGGCCGCCAAAGAACCGCCGTGTAGCCGGGGCTGATGCACGTTAAATCTGTTCGGGGCCCAAAGTCCTCCTGGAGGCGTGGTGTGGATGTTAGGAGAGGGGGGTGCCAGCTCAGGTGTCGACCTCGTCACTTGACCGTGGCTCAAAATTACGAGGTCCGTTGCCAATAGCCCTCGTGTTGCTTCTAGTGCGACGTTAATAAAAACTAAACTAAAGACATCAACCGCAAAACATCGATGTGTAATATTGAAACATCGATGTTAGAAATACATCGGCCAAAAAACATCGATGTTATGAAAAAAAACCTTCAGAAAATAGTATTTTTTGAATGATAAATATTTAACTTTTAATTTTTTGGCTGTGGGGATGCTATTTTTTCACTACAACTTTTCAAGGAAGAATAATCAAAAGTTGCATTGTAGTTGGTGAAAACATTGATAAGAACAATGAATTATTGCTTAATACATTATAATTATCCACGCTACTACATATTACTTAACATAATTTTAATTTATAGGTCCTAATATTTTTTATCCACAGTTTGGAGGAAAAGTAGTTTAACTTTTTCTCCTATAAGCGACTTTTTTTTCCCACTATTTCCCCAGTTATGGATAAAACTCTTTCTGATGGGACCGATGTCGTCATCGCTGATAAGTATTTAGTAGCAACTTTTGCAATATCTGAATTATTATGATTATAATTAAAACCATAAGATTCCAGCGGGTCATCCTTGAGTTTAAGAATTTGACTCTTGAAGTAAACTGAAAGTTCAGGCTGCAGAAGCAGACTACCTGTGTAGAATTCCTCCAAAAGCTTTAAAATCTTTCTAACGCTCCAATAATCTTGTACCATCTTGTGGTGATTTCCCCAAAAGACATCCTCTACGAAGAAAAATAAATATACCTATATAAGTGACTTTAAAATCTGTCAGTTTTGCTCTTAAATTCCAAATATTTCAGCTATCAATTATTATATGTATTCCTAATTTTTTTTTTTTTTTCTTTTTTGTATTTCAACCTTTTTTTTTTTGTAAATTAATTCAAAAGTCATCCAAACATTAAGTGCTATGTTCCAAAAATATTTATTTATACGCAGGAACCTGATAGTAAGCAGTGAACAAACAGTGATATTCAAATAAAAGGATAGTATTTATTACAGTTTTATAAATTTTATTTACCTGGAGAAGATGGAGCAAGAGACAACTGCCCACTGTCAGAATCCGATGATTCATCGTCGTCCCTAATTTCATTGTTGAGCTTTCTAATCCATGTACCCAATACGATCTTGTCTTGGAAATGGTTTTTGAATCATGGATCCAATAACTAAGCAATTGCAAAGAAAAATGGCTGTTCTCAATACTAAAAATACTACCAAATCCCTTCTTGTACTGGACAAGAACTCTTTCTTTTAATTTTTTTCCTCAGTTCTGAACAGAATGATACAGAATTTATTTTTCTTCCCATCATTTTCACAATCGATATGACACTGCTTGATGTAAAAAATCTTTTTCCAGTTGCTTCGGTTGTTGCAAAGTCAATACTCTTAAACAATGTACAGAATTCTTGCAAAAATCCAATATTTCTGGAGAACGGAATTGGCGGAGCTGATTTATTAAAATTTACAATTCCTGCCACAGCATCTCTCAGCTCAAGAAAACTTTCCAACATGTAGAAAGGAGAATTCCACTTTGTTGGTACACTTCGAATTAGTTTCTGTCCTGTTTTCTTTCTTAGTTCATCACTGCCTACAACACTTTGTTTAAACCATTTCACTACATTGTCGCGTAAAAAAGACTCGTAAGGGTAATAAAAAGTCAGGAATATTCTCAACTCCAGATTTAATTAAGATAAATCAATTCTAAAACAATAACAGTATAATGCTACTTTAAATTAATTTAAACAATTACTAATTGAAACTTTAGGTATCTCCTTGATTTGGTTATTTGGATCAAGATAAGGTTTTGACCTAAGAATGTGGACGACATCCTTTGAACTTCGTCGTCTACGGTTTTCTTCTATACTTTCCACTTCATAGGTTACAACATATAATCGTTGAATGATTCTATAAAGTTCCAAATACATTAAGAGCTTCTCAGACAGTACAACTTTTCGTATTGGTCTAAACCGCCAAACTTAATCCTCTACCTTGCAGATGACTGGTCGATGACTTCGCCAATAGTTAGTCCTCGTGTTGCTTCTAGTGCGACGTTAATATAAACTAAACTAGTCGATGCTCAAAATATCGATGTTAAAGAAACATCGAGTTCAAAACATCAATGTTAAATAAACATCGACTAAAATAAATCGATTGATGAAAGAAAAACATCGATGTCGCATCCCTAGGTGGAAGTAGGGAGAGTGGGGTTGCCAACTTTAAGTGTCGTCCCCGTCATTCAAAATTACGAAGTAACAATACCTCTCTCGTTGCTTTTAAGTGGGATGTTGAAGAAAAAAAACGACCAATGAATCCACCTTAATCCAAACAAGCTAGTTAGAGCTATTCTTTAGGAGTTAGTTTGAATTATTCTTTTACCTTTTGAGTTTGTTAATATTTTGTTATGACTTAATATTTTCTTATGGAAGACCTCTTTTCTTATATCTCTGAAAACATAACGATAATTTTCTAAACAGAAAAACCGAAAAACATTTTAAATTTAAGAAAAAAAAACTTGACTTGTTTCCTTTGTTTAAGTCCCGAAGGAAGAGCAGCACGCCATTGCGAATTCCGGGTAATCAGTCAAACTTTGATCCCTAAATTGGCCTTAACGCCGAAAAGTAGCAATTTAACGGCGATTGACTTTGAAAAACCATGTGCTTACGACAGCTGTATATTGGCAAATTGCGTCTTCAATGATTCATTGGTAATTTAGAAAAGCACTGCGTAATTTCTATGCTTCGGAGTTATACAATAATTAAGATTATATATTCATGAAAGCCTTGTGGGTTAGGTGAAAATTTACTCATCTCTCTCTGGGAAAAAAAATGAAAACCGCATTGTAATTTTTTTATTTTTTTTTTGTTAGGAACTTTAAAATTTACTTAAAGCAATTCTTTATTTGTTCTATTCATGTTTATATGGAATGATTAACTTTTGATGTTTGTAAAGAAGATTCTTATCGATAATGAATAGTTCTGAAGTATATTTGATAAAACAACAATCAATAATTGAAATAAAAATTACGTTTCGATGCCTTTTTATCGAAATGTTATCAGATTCTTCTTATTTTTCCGTAAGTATTTTATGCCCGATGAACTTAGAATTTAATTTTTTTCCTTGTAGAATATTAATATAGAAGGATAAAATTTATTTATTTTTAAAAAGAAGAATCATTTGGAAAGAAATATTCTTCCAGCCGGATAAAAGAATGAAGCATGTTAAACATTAAAAATGCCTATTCGTGATATTTCATGGTACATTTGTATTCTCATTGAGTACAAAAATGTTACGATTTTATTCGCTGATTTGAACAATTTTTGGTAAAAGAGTAGCGAAATTACTTTAAATTGTTTATAAGATGAGAATATCTTTCCTGTGTTCATTTGAGCTTTCTTAAATAATTTTAAACATCTACAAGCTTCCTACCTGTACATTTCACCCTTAAATGAAGATTTTCCAACATATAATTAAGATCGAGATTTGTTCCACACAAGAGTTTTTCAACATTGATAGAGAGTAGTCTACAATATCATTATCTCCAAATTTAAGAAAAGGCGATTACATTTGACAGTTTTACGAGTTGAAAAGGAAACTGCAATTTATGAAGCATTTTTTAAAGCTTTAGCGGACGTGATTCCTCCCCCATAAGTACGTAGATATTCTGATTATTATTTTACGAAATCGATAGCTCTTAACCGGCTTAAAGCTTATATTTTGAACTTTTTGCTTTGAAGAATGTGTTCTTATTTGAGATGTCTCTCATTGTTCTGACAATCACTCTTTAAACGCATTTTGGTGTTCGTAATCTTTGGCTTAAATCCTCTTCTTTACCGATGAGTGATATCTTCTGTTTTTGGTAAGCTCTTTTAGTTGGTGCCATTGTTAACTTGGTGAACCGTTTTTCCTTATTCAAGTACTTTAGATATTTTACATACTTTTATGATAGTTTCGAATTGATCAATATAAATTAATATTTTTTTTTAGCGTGAATAATTGCATTCACTGTCGCCTTCTGGTTTTCTCCCCTTCGTGTGATAGCTATTCATTTGACGGATAACAGAGTAATTCAGATGGAAGATTTATTACGTAATTTGGATTTACTTTAAAAATTAAAGCATTAAATTAATCAAATCAAATGCGGTATTGCGACTTCCCGACTAAGAAATTTATTGGATGAATTTTTTTATTTATTTTTTTATTTCCAATGGCTAGGGTTCTTTAGATAATTGGAGGTATCGCCAAAAAAGTCCTTTCGCCTCTCAATATCTCGATGATTCTCTATTTCCACTGGTACGCAAGTGGTATTTGTCCATAGGTTCATTTTTTTTTATCACACGGGGGCAGGCAGCCTCGGTAAATGCCAGTGCGATACAAATGGGCAGCTAGACAATTATTGAATGAAATACATTCGTTTATTTTCTTATAAACAATACCAAGAATATCATTATTTCAATAACGTTTGGAAGAATACGATTTTTTCCTCTTATATTATTTTATTTGAAAATGTGAAAGTTGTATAATCTTGAAAGGATTTTCATTTCATGTTGAATTCGTCTTTGTAAAAAAGAAATTTCCGAAGAAGCATATACATTTGTGTGCTCCTTTTATCACTTTTTTTTTTTCTGTGTTTATTTTCCCACATGCATTTGTATTCAAAGTCTAGAAGTGAATGCTAAATACATGATTTCTTCTGTACTGTTTGTAGAATATTTTTTAGAGGCATTTATTTCAATTAATGCTCTTTTTCTTACAGCTGAGATATATATTTTTTAATCACAAGTCTGATGAAAAACTTTGGCATATTGTAATGATTTTTAGAATTCGAACGTTTTTTTTTTTTTTTTTCTTCTTCTTTCTTGTATTTAGCTTTTGATGCGAATATTTTTTTATATTTGATATTACATAAAATGTTGCATTACAATTCCATTTCATTCTAACATTTGCTGAATTGCAGGATTCCATGAATCTCGATTGCTTATTGTTATATTATGCAAATTTCAAAAATCGTTAATTTTAAATTTCTTTTCCAATAATCTGCACTGTTGGCTGCTCCCTGTATTTTTTCAAAAACTTTTTTTATGTATATACAGTAGTGTTGACGTGTGTCTCAGTCATGAATGTTACACAGCTTTAATTATTCAGCGTTTTTTCTGTGCAAAATAAGTTTAAAATTCTTCGTAATTTAGCTCTATATGCATTCTTCATAATGTAATATTGGTACCTTTTTATACAATTTTAATTTCTCTTCTGTATTTGAATACTTAATTGATGCAACTATGCAATGAATATAATTCTAAATTGAACTTTATAAATACAAATCAGTAAAAACTCTTTATTCATTATCAAGTGGTTGAAGTCAAATGGTAATCACATAAAATTTTTACAATATTATAATTATTAGATTAATTTTTATTACAAATTGAATTAGCTCACTTTTGCATTATCGTTAAAAGTTGGTACTATAAGAACTTTTATATCTCGAAGCTTGTCTAATTCGTTTACAATGTTTATATTACAAATAGTTAAAAGGATTATTACAATTATAACTATATTAGTTATAATTATTGGATTAACTTTTATTGTAAATTGAATTAGTGTACTTTTCCATTATCACTAAAGATTGACACTGTAGGAACTTGTATCCCAAATTGCATGCTGAAATTTGTTTTCGTATACAAAGTATTAAAGGACATAATTAATTGTTTTGTTTTCTAATCTCGTCCAGCGATTCTTGATATTCGTGAGCTCCATCACCCTTATATAAGGTCGAAAAACTAATAAATGTTAAAAATATCTTTGGTACAAATCACTTCCGTGTTACGTAAAATGCCAAGTCCCTCAAGTGTTGTGTGAAACTTTTTTTTATGAGCGCGTATCATGTTCACGTGTTTAACAAGTTCGGATTTGTTCCGGCTCTATGTGCTTCTCTATGGAACGTGCCTGCAATTTTTAAACACATTTGGGAATGTGTTTTGATATGTTAATAACTGGCGGAACAGAGTTGCTTCCTAGTGTACGTGATGACACAAAAACGCCACTCATTCATAACTAATTTGCATGGACTTTCGGTTTCATGCAATGCTAATGCTATTTCCCGTTCTATTCTGAGAACCTAAGTGTGTGAATGATAAAGTTTTGATTATGATTTGCTATGTCTCGTTTCATGGGTCGTTGTTTATTTCTTTTTTAAAAAATTGAAGGATTTTTTCCCTCCTTGTTTTGATTATATTACTTGAATGTTTAATTATCACCATTAGTTTATTTCTCATTAATTCAATTTTATTTTTTGAAGGAAACTCGTTACTTTGCTAATAGTTGAGTAACTTGATAATATTTTTCTAAAAAGAAAAAAAAAATTCCGGTGATAGTTATCTTGGTCTTTTAGTACATAAAAGACGAGAGCAAATAAAGTTTATGTTGATGTGTCGTAGATCATGTAAAATGTAATCAACAATCTTGCTTGATGCGTGGCATAAAAAAGATTTTTTTGCGATGACCTCTCCCAGATAGGATTTTAAGGCTTCCGTCTACCGGCCAATTTGATTTCGTGAATGTAATGCTAATTCTATGGAATTAACAATCTTGCTTGATACGTGCCGCTTTGATTTCGTGAATGTAATGTTAATCCTATGTATACACTATACTACTGTTCTCAGATCTATTCTATTTTATCGAATTGAATGCAAAAAAAGGTCATCCGAACAAGCGAAAAATAATAATTTCTGCGAAATTACATTTTCTCCCAGATTTTTGAAAATGTTTTCGAATATTTTTAAACACCAGAAAATCCACAAGCGAATCATTAAAATGGGGGCAAAAATATTTTTAAAAATCGGAGCAAAAATGTAATTCCACAGAAAGCTTCATTATCGTTTGCTCTTTCGAAGGCACTTTTTTTGCATTCAAATAGATATAATAGAAAAAAATTTAAAAACGTAGAAGTTTCTTAGGATTCACATTACGTTCACGAAATCAAAATGGCCGTCACAGGGGAGCCTTAATGATATCGGAATTTTAGTTAAATTTCAGTCGACATAGTTTCTCCATTATGCATAGTTGAAAATAAACTAAGGAAATTTTTTAATTTAGTATAAAAAAACAAAATGAGTGTGTGATTAAAAGTATTTAAAATGTATTAATAGAAAGTAAATATGTTATATTCGAATAAAAAATTATAATTGGAATTTTAACGTTTATCATATTTTATGTTAATTTAGCAAAAATATTTGTAGAATATATGGATAAATATCTGTATTAAAACATTTTCTTCATTAATAATTAAATGCAGTTCCCGAACAAATTTTGTCATTTTTATGATTCAGTTCATTATACTTTTTTTTCTTTTGCACGTTTACTACAATGTTCAACATTTTCATTTTTTTATCATAATCATCGTAATTTTTAGACTTATTTGGCTGTTATACATTTTCTGTATTGTGAAGGATTTGCATTCGTTCTGCGGGGAAAAAAAGATTCACAGAGATGGTAAAACATTCAAATTTTGTTCAATGAACTTAAAATGTGGCTGCTGTAGTCCAATGGTCATGGCTGCGAGTATTATAACCAATGATATGTGCGTGAGTTGGAGTCCAGAAACTAGTCAAAACTTGTTGTACGGAGTAACGAGGGTGGCCGCACATAAAATGGCTTCAAAGTTATTCTGTGTTGTGAAAAAAGTGATGTACCACTTCGGGTATCCCTCTCGTCTCTTGACCTTAACTCAAAATGACAAGGTCCGTCGCCCATATCCATCGAATTGTTCTAATGCCCCATAAGTAAACTAAAAATGTTTACTTAATAGATTTCAATAAATTTTATTTTTATTAATACATTTCTTATAGGAAAGTCTTACTTTAAGTGAATTGCTTCCATAAGCGTTTTTGACTTCCACCCATTCTCTGTGTATGTATACCTTATTATTTTACAATCGATTCCTGAAATTCTCCATTGCACGAACAGAGATAGGACTCACATTAGTTCCTAGCCACTGATCCGGCCATGCATAAAAGTAAACGTTGCGTAGAAATCAATTAGAAAGTCTCTAAAACCACCCTTATTTCCTCCGAGGAGTATTTCTTACACCCTTAAAATCGTTTTTTCTTGCGTATGAAAAGATATTAAGGTACTCAACTTGAGATCTCTGAACCCTTTGACTAATGATTAGCCAATGGTCCGGGTTCATGTCACATGTTTTATGAATATTTCATTGTGTAGTCGGTCATGACCGTCGCTAAAATGTATTGCTGAAATAATGGAATTGACTTTATAAATAATTCGTACATAAGCATAATCGGTTATATTTTGTTGTGTATTAGTAGTTACGATGTAGAATGCCCATTTTAAACACGACGTCGTTAAATATGGCGTTCCTTACAACAACAGAGGCAGTATTAGCACATGCCAGTTAGCGATTTCTTACTTGCAGAGATTTGTAATTTAGTCACGTTCTTGAAAAGAATTTTCATACTATAAATATCAGTTGTGGAAGTAGTTTAAGTAGTTATGCGTTGCTAATATCATATTTTTCTGGAAAATTCAGTTAATATTATACTTTTCAAAAAGATCGAATGCTATAAATATAAAATTGCTGAGATCATCTAAGAATAAAAATATTTTACTAGTATTGATTTTTATATAAACTTTACATGAATTCATTATTTTTTTTCAAACAAATTTTGAAGAACATATATATGTCCATTTATTGTTTTTAACGTCATTCTCAGCAGTGACACCAGGGCTTTTGACAAAGGACCTCGTAATTTTGAGCCTCGATCAAGTGATGAGGACGACACCTAAGCTGGCATCCTGTTCTGTAAATTTCCGCACCATGACAACATGAAGATATTTAGTTATATTTTATATAGTATGATTAAAAGTTTTTGAATTTGTTGAAATATTGAGCTCTCATACGATTAAATACACGGTTGTCATAAATCTTAGCCGGCTATCACGTGTCATAGAGACCTGGTTTTACAATGCTCGTTGTGTAGAACGGCCGATTCATATTAAATCTGATGATCAAATTTCTCACGTTGGCTAGAAGTGGAAATCGGGAGAATGGGATACCAACTCAGGTATCGTCCTTGAAATGAAATTACAAGCCATGTTGATTGTAATTAGCGGACTTGAGTATTGCATAGTCAGACATAACAATATCTGAATATGTAATATTGCATTAGTCAGATAGAAATGGGCAGTGGAAACTTTCAATAATAGTTAAACAAAACAAAACAAAAAAAAAAAAACTATAAATTTGTTTCATATTTTAAATCTATATTATATATACTTATATTAATCTAGAGCAAAGTAGAAAATATATATATTTTTTTCTTTTTTGAAATTATCGAAGTCTAAAAATTAAATGTTATAATGATTAATAGTAATTTAAAAAATTATAAGCTAAATTGCTGGAATCCTTTCCGTAATTTTAAGTTATTTTTAAACCTTTACTTGTGCTCCCCGTTTTGTATTAATTAACAAAATATAATTACTTGAAGTAATCACTTACTGTATCTAGAAAGAGTCAAAAATTTGGAATCATATCCCCGAATAAAAGTGTTGAACTAAATACAATTGATCAAATTAAAGATTTCCACTGTGGCTTTCCCCTTTTAGGTTAATACAGTAAAGTCCGAATGGTCTTCCTTTCTCATGAGCTTTTTTTTTTTTTTTTTTTTTTTTTTTTGGGGGGGGGGGATAATAACACTCTCCTTTGCATTATTGATCTATTTCGCTTTTTCTTCATTTGATTCTCTTCGAATGACGAAATTCAATCGTCATTCAATTCCTTTCTTTCGTTGACAGAATTTTATCTCGAAAGCAAAGTTACGTTTCCCCTTCCCTCAGTTCGTGAGTATTTGGCGCAGCTTTGCCAAATATAGCCGTTGCGGCAGTAAAATCAATTACCCAACAAAATAAAGCTAATTTTTGCCATATCATCTACTAATGAAAATAATTTTTATACTTTAAAATGTTGGCGCAAAATAATACAATAATAGTTACTGTCTTTTGAAATTAAATTTCTTTTTGGATGCCTCAAGTGCATCCTGCTTTTAAAATTTGAGGTAACTTTAGGAATTCCCCTGTTTTTTGGGTTTTTATTTTTCGCATCAATGTGATACAAATACCAGAAAACTTTTTAGTTATTGAATACTCTGTTTTAGTATTTTATGTTCTTTTTCCTGCCATTTTTCTGATCATGAGATTTCGGACATGAAAAATGAGAATCAGAAATAGAATGAGAAACGAGAAAGAACGATATTCAGAAATCTTCTTTCCACGAGCTTTTGATTTATTTAAGAGCACAATGCTTTTGTAGCATTTAATTTTTCTTAATTTGTATTTTCGTAGAAAGCTAACCTTTCTGTCAGATTTGTTTTCCATCTTACGAAATATTTGAACATCAATCATCCACAACAATATCGTTTTCGCATTTGTGAGCTGCGTTTGTCATCAATCATCCGGAAAATCTGACGATAACAATCGCTGGTGAAACATGAAAAATAAATAAGATTAAGAAGGAAGTTAGACGATAGAAAGATGCAATCTTTGAAGATTATACATCTCTCTGGAACATCAAGAATACACTGACCCCCCACCCACTTAAAGTATCCATAGCATGAAAAATTCCACCAACTCTTTAAAATGCCTTGTTTCTAGATGTCTTGGCATCTTCGTTATTCATGGCAACCATTTATGTAATCATATATTTCTCATACCCTAACGTACATCAAGAGAAATGCATAAAAAGATTAGATAACCAAGTTAATATAATTACACAGAAATGTATTCTACATTTTTATGATGCTGTTCACAATTTTATTGCGCAATTCTCTATCGTTGTTTGATACAGGATAAGCTTTGGAATGATCATATAAAAAGAAACAAATGCTCTTGTCACCACAAGCATATATAAAATTTTTGCAATATTTGTAACTGAAAAATACAAAGCTTAAATGTGTTTTAAGAAAACGACTTGTTAAAATTAGTCTACAAATTAATCTTTAAAATGAATTTTACTCTGAGATTATTTTAATTAGGTGTATTTGGAGAAGTTAAAGAAAAAATTGAAACTGACGAGAAATTGATTTTCTTTGGAAAAGATCTTGAATTTTTCGTATGAAAGGGTAGTTCAAAAGGTGCCGTTCTTGAGCGTTGTTAAGGAAAATTGGTGTTACCATTGTGTGCTGCCATCTGTTAAACGGCTTCAAAACAAATTTGACACAGATTTATAAGTTTTGATTTCTGCCTCGACGAGATTCGAAGGACTTCTTGCGTCGAAGTTCATTTTTTTTTCAGCGGAAACCAAGCAACAATACCTCAAAGTGTCGCTTTCAGGTAAATTTACTTCAAAGAAGACGGTCTCATCGGCCTGAAAAGTTATTGTAACATTTTATTGGGATGCGAAGTTATTCTCATAGACTTCTTAGAAAAAGAAAAAAACGATCGCAGGAGAATGCTTCGGTGAGTTACCCCATTCCTAACACGGGTACTTTCCCTCGTGAGTGTGTGTGTGTGTGTGTATATATATATATATATATATATATATATATATATATATATATATATATATATATAAAATCATGAATGTCTTGCTTTTAATTAATACGATTAAAATTAAATTTCAAAACAATCGAAGCCAAATTATTTATTTTATTGTAGCGGAGAGAGAGAGAGCATTTCCACACGAAGGGAGATACAACTCCGCCGTTGGATAAACAGTACAAAATTCAGAAGAGAGAGAATTCACTCTTGTTTGGTGTTTTATTGTAGGGATTTTTATACTAGATCACGTGTAATGAATGGAGGGACTTCGAGGGATTTTAGGCGCAGCATAAAGTCTAGTTGGGATGATCCCTACTGGTCTGAAACTGTGGGATCTGCATATTCAGCGAATTTTTAAGAACGTGGGATTGCATAAATTAAGGTTAAAAAGGAATGGTATCAAGAAATAAAAATGAACGCTTTACTTTTAAATGAGAGAATAAGAAAAATTAGGAAATTAAGTTATTATTATGAGAAACTAATATGAATTAAAGTTAAATCATTACACACACACACACACACACATATATATATATATATATATATATATATATTTGACACACATTATATGTACTTATTTAAATTAGTTATGTATTTGAACGCTTCATTTTTGAGTAAATGTATGGTCATTTGGGATCAAATTATTTAAAAGATTTATTAATTGGAGAACAAACCAATTCAAACTAAGTATCTTCATTTATTCTCAATATGTTGAAACAAATAAATCATGTGTTAATATAAAACTCTAATTCTCCCTTCTACTAGCATTCTACCCACAATAGCTGGGTATGAAAATGACATAATTATAAACGCTGTAATATACGTATTATTATTTCCTGAAAGTTAAATAACGCTTTTTTACTTGGTTTTTTAAAATTCTATGATACTTTTAATATGTTTATTTTTAGATTATTATTAAATAATATAACACGAATTAAAACATATTTTAAAAGAATGAAATGTATCTGAATACTTTGTTTTTTAAAATTCCTCTAAATGCAATCTCTACAAGGTCTCAGAAACCTTTGTCCGAAGGTCCTTTTTAACCGATTGATGTTGTTTTTGTTTCCTCTTCTCTCAAGCACAAAAAATAACAAATAGTTTCTATTCACACGTGAAAAGTTTCCTCGCATGTTTAACGGCCGCTCTTAGCCGATACACGCTTCTAATATTAAACAGTGAAAAGGAATGGTTGCTTTAGAACGAGGAATTCTATCAATTTCCGGCTGTAAAAGAGGTTCTCTATTCCCGAGCCGTTCTTGTTACGTGATGTTGTTTTTTTTTATGTAAATTATGATATTCGCGACACGTTATGCAAGGTGATTGTCCTATACAAAAGCCCTCTGCTATCGGACAAGCAAGAAGAATTAAGCATGTAAGATTTTTACGAGTGCTTGCTTTCGTTTTAACTGTCTCTGCCTAAAGATAAAAAAAAACTAGTATTTTGATCTGATGATGTATGAAAGAGGAATGACTTAAGTGTAATCCTCCAATAATCCTTTATAATACGTATGCAATAAATCTCTTCAGAGTGAAACACTTATATGTATTCTTAAAGAGAAAGATGTTAAAAGGCTGGACAATTTTTCACATCTTTGTTTTCTCGATGCATAAATTGCTTTTTTGCTGATTATGTAGTTGAAAATACGCTTTCATTCGAGAATAAGGAGCCCGGTGCGGTTGTGTTCACTAGCTGTACAACCAGCAAAGATCAAGTCGATCGTCGTTGGATGGAGTTCCGATCCTCATTCAGCAATCCGTTGCATTAAATAACGGAGTTGTGGCACATTACGGAAAATTAAACCTTTAAGTTCTCATGGTAGTGAGTTTGAGTCGAGTCTTGATGCTTTTGAAGATCCACTTTACAGAAATAGTTAGTAATACAATCAATTTCTTGGGGTTAGTTATATAAGTTAGGTTAATGAGATATAAGCTTGGGTATTGTTCTCGTTTTTTGTTGGAGATTCAATATTATGAGGTATGTCATCAATAGCTCTCGTATAGCATCAGAGTTATGGTTCAAACAGGGTGGGTACCGCCCACTTAGGACCATTGAATAGATCTAAGGGGCGTTTTTAGTCTAAGGAAAATTTAGAAAATGTTAAGGACCAACTACCATGGGCAATATTCGCAAAAACGCTAAGAAAAACTTGACCAATACTAAAAATCTCCGAATATAAGTTTCAACAAATAGTTCAAAAAGTCTTTTGAGCAAGGGAAGTCCGTAACAAAATGAGTATTGGTACATTGTAGCTTTGTCCTCAATACATTTTCTGGGTTCGAACCTTGGCCACTAAAGATCCGCCGTTTAGCCGGGGCTGATGCACGTCAAATCTGTCGGGGCCCAAAGTACTCCCGTTGGTGTGGTGTGGAAGCTAGGAGAGGAGAGTGCCAGCTCAAGTGTCGTCCTCGTCACTTCACCGAGGCTCAAAATTACGAGCTCCGTCGCCAATAGCCCTCGTGTTGCTTCTAGTGCGATGTTAATAAAAACTAAACCCAATACATTTTCGACTATTACACATGGCTGCGGTAGCTTTAGTGTTCATGGTCGCGAGGTGTTGTTACCGTAGAGTTGTGGGTTTGAACATCGATGATACAAAAGACACTCCGTGTAGAGGAGCTGATGCGTATTAAAACTATCGAAGTCCCAAGTTCTCATGTTGACGTGGTATGGAAGTTATGAAAGAGGGGCGCCAGCTCTGACGAATCGACCCAGGTTCAAAATTACAAGCTCCATTGCCTCGTGTTGCTTCTGTCTAGCTATCTGTTAATGACTGATGTTTTAGATAACTCGGTAAGCATAAATATGTATATAGCTGAAAGGAAAAGAAATCTACACCAGTTTGTGGTTGTACGCACTGGAAGGTAATTGAAATTTGAAATTCTTTTTAATTCGTCATGACGCTGTCGAGGAATGCATATGAAATGTTTGAAATTGATATTCAGGCGCTCTTTTATTCCCGGAATAAAAAAAAAATTAATGAAGAGTTTTTACAATTTGATGTTAAGTAAAAAGTTAAGTACTGAAATTTAATAAATTAATATTATACAATTCAAAAGTATGATACCTGTTCCTATTTTAGAGGCATTAAATATAGATTTATGCATGGAACGTTTCAGTATTTGTGTGTGATATAATTATCAAAATATAATTTGCGAGCATTTCAACATATTTTAATTTGTGATTAACAATTAAAAGTTACAATGCATGTTACCACATCGCTACAACTTTCAAGGGGCAGCTAGACAACAATAAATTTGAGTGATGCGTGTATGATTGTAAATTTCGCGCTGAAGAGCAACACGAGAACTATTGGTGACATACCTCATAATTTTGAACCTCGGTCAAGTGACGAGAGCAATACCTGAGCTGGAACCATTAAAAGTTTGGAGAGGGTGATGTGGTTTTTATCTATGCGATCAGTAATTTGATTTAAAAGTGAGACTATTCTTTACTAGTCTGTAAAATTTATGAGTGATGAATTCGGAATTCTTCATCCAAAAGTATCTCCATCCTTAAAACTTTTATATAGTATGTGACCGCAGTAGCCAAGTGGTTTTGGGCGCGAACTCGTGAACGATGTCGTTTCCGTCGAGTCGTGGGTTTGAGTCTTGGTGCAACTAAAAACCGTCGTGTAGAGCGGTTGATAGATGTTAATGGGACCGAGGTCCTCAAGTTGGCAAGGGGCCGTGGTAGCCTAGTGGTCAAGGTCGTGGCTCGCAGCTGGCGGTTTTCGTTCAGTCGCGGGTTCGATCCTTGGCCGCCAAAGACCCGCCATGTAGCCGGGGCTGATGCACGTTAAATCTGTTCGGGGCCCAAAGTCCTCCCGTTGGTGTGGATGTTAGGAGAGGAGGGTTCCAGCTCAGGTGTCGTCCTCGTCACTTGACCGAGGTTCAAAATTACGAGCTCCGTCGCCAATAGCCCTCGTGTTGCTTCTAGTGCGACGTTAATAAAAACTAAACCTCAAGTTGGCAATGTATAAAAGTTAGCGGAATGGAGCACAATTTCAGATGTCGTCCTCTTACTTGACTAGAGCTCAAAATTACGATGTCCGTTGCCAATTGTCCTCTAAGTTTGACGTCAATAAACAATGAATCGAATTCTAAGGCATACATATAAGTACTTAATTGAATTTTCAACACACATAGTACCTAAATACTGTTATCTACGATATACATCTAATGGAGATATGTTCCCCAAAAAAGGCTAATAACATTCTTTCCGAGGAGAAAATCAGTACATTCCTTTTACGATGCGCCTTTTATAATCATGGGCGTACGCCTTCCAATTAAACCTTGCCAGATTCATATAGCATTTATTGATTTAATGCACTGTCGCCAGAAACGAGTTATCTTATTCCCGACCAGACTGGAATAGAAAAAGAAAAGGAAAAAGAGAAGAAAAAGTTCCCCTTACATTTTGCCGAGCCTCGTCAGATTTCATTAAAGCCCCATTATTTGAGAGGCCCACCACGTAACGCGGAGGAGTGTAATGCCCGAAACTCGAGCGCTTGCCTTTTCAATTACTTACTCAGCCCATAACCAGGTCATCGTTTCTTTTTTTTTTTTCCTTGCTTTCCATCATTATTAGCAGAGGTTGCAAATAAGCACAGAAAAACGCCATTGACTATATGTTATCACGGTGGCAGACTTGTTCTTTTTAACAGGAATTTTATGGCGCCCGGGAGATACGAAATCCTTTTTATTTGTTATTTTCATCGGTTTTCGGTTCCGAGAGGAGAGGAAAAGCACTTTGTAAATGGAGGGATTATCTTTGAGTTTGGGTGATCTTCGACCCTGCGTGCTGTTAGGGGTAAGGATATGTCAGCAGATTTGTCGATCACGAAATGGGAACGACCGATAAACTGGAGCCATTTGTTTGGTGGTCTAACATAGATTGAGCGCGAAGTAATCTCACAGTCCTCGCGGCAATGGTATGCGTTCGTGGTGATATATTTAGTTTCGAAAAGATTAAGAAATATTTATAGATAATATTATATAGAAAAAATTTATCGTAAATATGTTTTAGATTAACTGTTTCATTTTGTGAATATTTCGAGGGTTACTAAGCACTATTATTCAATTTTTTAAAAGAATATTTAAAACGGAAATGATTTTCATGAATTTCAATTTTACTTATGTTTTCAAAATGCTGTGGATTTTTTGAGTTTCAGATTAAGTCAATGGTTAAAATTTCCATTGATTCATCAAATCTCGTAGAAGGAGTGAAATATGTATTCATTCAAGTTTACTGCAATTTGGCATGTCATTGGTACGTAGAGTCTTTAAAGCAGCAGTTTCCAACCTGGCAGTTTCGGGCTATTGTCAGTGGTGGCGCCAGTATTTGTTAATAAAAGTTATTCTTAATTACTAATTCAAAAATAATAAACAAGAATATAAATTTAAAAATATACATACACGTTTTATGCTATAGCTACACCTTTTTATTATTCTGTTATTGTAGCTTTCAGTTTTGTTGTTGTTGTCATTATGAAGTTTTTATAACTTAAAACGTGTCCATTATTATATCTATTTAAAAATATAATAAAAAGTATAGAAGCGCGTTTTTTTCTGGGAGGTTTAGTAGCCGAAAGGTTGGGAACCACTCCTCTAAAGGAATTTAAAAATTCGGCTTTTTCAAATTTTCAAAATCGCAAGATATGTTTTTCGCAAAAAAAAACTTAATTAAATATGATAAAAAAAAGCGAGCAAAAAATAAGTTTATTAAGTAATTAAAGAAATAATGCTTAGAATTTTTAAAAATCCTGAAATGGTATTTTTTTTTTTTTTTAAATACCACTCAGCAATTTTCTCGTATAATGCTATTATTTTAACAAAAATATCCAAAAAGAAATGTAATGTTCTTAAAATTTACGAATATATCAGAGAATTTCAGACTGTCTCTCCCAACTACTTTTAGTAATTTACTCCCAAGAGATCCTTTGGAACGATTCTATGAAATGAGTAAAATGCACACAGGAAGAAGAGATAGTGTGATAATTAGATGAGGGAGACAGTTAACCCAAACCGGAAAATCATTGTTTCTTTCCCCATGACCGGACAAACTACCATCATAACGGCTAAACCATTGTAACTAGAGATTCACGGCGACAAATGTCATCGTAACGTGTAGGATGTCGCAAGTGATTCACAGGATTCGTTCATCCCTGGGTGATTCTTGGAAATGAGAAACGTGAGCGGAATGAATATTGTGGATGAAAAGGAAAGCGACTCTCTCTCTCTCCTGGACGTGGGTTTTCCTTTCTCAAGCGGTGCGAAGAAACTGCGGTTGGAATACAGGACAAAGGAAGTGGTGGGATAAATATATTAACACATTTACTCGTCTTTGGTTTGAAAACAAAGAAAAACTGTCAAAAAAAGGTGAAATTGCATTTGATAAGGGTTTACTGGTTGAGACAGTAAAGATGGCACATAATTTTGAGGGGGTATTGATGTAAAATATCAGATTGCAAATGTGACGGAGAAAAATAGTCAAAACTAAAAAAGGAAAACGTGGGACGAGATGGCTATGTAAAAGACACGCAAAACCCGGAATTTTGGCGAAGTGTCATCTTTTATTGATAAATCACATAATGATACATAAATCTTATGGTCTCTAGACTACAGAAATCCATGTTTATTACATGATTTTTACATTTTTGTTTGTTTTGGTACCGTTTTTATTAACGTATTGATGACATATTATTATTTTTTATTTATTTGTTTTACTCTTTTGAGAATTTTTGATTTTAACATTTGTGGTATTTTCAACATTTTTAAAAATATTCTTTGTATATGAGAATTAAAGTATAAATTTGAATGTGTTCACGCTTAAGAAATTTTGTATGAACATTTGATTATTAATGATCATAATGCAGAGAATAATTTATTATTTAATGTAGGAACATTATCTCAAATTTATCAAACTGCTCAAATTTTATGTTTCTTAAAAAAAATTTAGTAAAAATTTTGTCATTTTTTCTCGTTTTTCAGATTAGGGTAACCTTCCACTGATCCTTGAATATGTTTGAACTAGGCTACAGAGCAATATAATTATTTCAATAAATTTTACAATAGCATCAAACAATGTAATCCACTTTATATAGAACATATTCCCGCCGTTCTGAAAATGAAGTGCCAGTTCAAATATTGTCCTTGTGATCTGATTAAGTTCTTAATCATAAAGAATATCACCAAAAGCGCTCGCGTGTAGCTCTAAAGCTAAAAATACAGAATACAAGTAATTACCTTTACTGCATTTAAAATTAATAGCAATATTTTAGTTATTGCTATACATATTCTGCAAATAGCTAAAGGATCAAATTGTTATTTTTTAATAATGATATAATTTATTAACTGTGGTTTAAAATATTCCTTTTTATAAATAGTCTTTTTGAAGAGAAAGACTAAAAAACTTTCTTCTGATTTCTACAACAAGATTTATCTTGTCATGTACGCAATGATATTTTTGTATGTATTCTTATTTTTGTCTTACTTTAAATTTAAGAATATCATCCCTTCGACTAAAATGTTATTTTAGTATAAACTGTTGCATTCTCAACCTGTAAAAAAATTAGCTCTATATTGCGTGTACATAACTCTGATCATATTACGTAAATACATCAGTCAAAAATTAGACAAACAGGAAATATTCAATCACACTCGGAGTGCAACTTCAGATTGATTACTTCCCGTTTTCTTTGATTTAGAAATCATACTTTTCCTCATACTTATCTGCATAACTGCATACATAACTTAATGCAAATACTAGCTATAGCGATCGTTTTATCATTTAAAAAGTCGAAAGAGACAATTTTTTTTCATTAAGTAACTATCACTGTAATCAACTTACGGCGTTCAGAAAGGAAGGAAGCGTAAATCTAAATATAAAAAATAGTTTTAATCGTAACATGGGAAAAAAGTTTGATTCGGTGATAAACTTATTAGTTAGAAGATTTCATTTGTTGTTTGATCGCGCAGTGCTAGTTTTTATTCTTTTAAGTTTAAGAAATTAATAAGAAAATTTTACTACCGAGGGAAACTGAGGTAACAATTTATCGATCAATTAATTACATGCAAAATCTTATTGATGAAAACGAAATACTTACTTCTACATTATACAAGTTTATTCAAAAGAAAGCACTCAATGGTCTTCAACCCTTGGTTCATCCATATATTGCTACCGTGAAACTCTATTTCTACTAAATATATCAGTTTTTACTTGACCAATGTGAAATTGTGAATTTTTAGGTTATCGTATGAATGGATGCAGTTGAATACATTTTATAACATGTGACAGCCGGAATTTAAAATTTTTTAAAATTACCATCAAGATGTTAAAAGATCTTAATTGCAGTTCTGCATTCCTTCAATTAGATTTTGCTTACGATCTTAAAGAATATAAGCAAAATCGAATAGGACTCTAAGCACTATATATATAAATGCAACATTTTATTAGGGGCAGCGGTAGCCTAGTGGTCAAGGTCGTGGACTAGCGGCCAGCGGTTTTCGTTCAGTCGCGGGTTCGATCCTTGGCCGCCAAAGACCCACCGTGTAGCCGGGGCTGATGCACGTTAAATTTGTTCGGGGCCCAAAGTCCTCCCGTTGGTGTGGTGTGGAAGCTAGGAGAGGAGAGTGCCAGCTCAGGTGTCGTCCTCGTCACTTGATCGTGGTTCAAAATTACGAGGTCCGTCGCCAATAGCCCTCGTGTTGCTTCTAGTGCGACGTTAATAAAAACTAAGCAACATTTTATTAAACTCTAGAACTAATTATGCTCTAAATATTTCTTGAACTTAAAATGGCGTTTTTCTAATTCAACAGACTGTGCCTAAATATATCTTCCAAAACTGACGTAAAACAATTGTAATTATATAAAAAAAAGAATCGGAAATATTTTTGATGACATGAAATATATTTGCAGTAAGTAGAATTCAATTAAATCCATTTTTATTTTAACAGATTTTTTTAAAGGAAAAAAAAAACATTTAATAACCAATTAAAGCATTTATCAGAATGACAACGATCAAAACACAATCGTAAATTAATCATAAAAATTTTCCCCGGTTTTTCTCATTCACTTTTTAATTTCTCGGTCACAAATGTTTTTCTTTTTCGTTTATACGTATTCTTCCATAGCGAAAATGGCGTAATTAAATGTCATTTAATACCATTGTTGTGAGTCCTTACATTGCTTGACCGAGGTTCGTTGCCAATAGCCCTCGTGTTGAGTGATTGTTAGTAAACATTTACGATTCCTTATACTGATTCGAAAAAAAGAAAGAAAAAGATCGCCATGCAGAATAATAAGGGCTATTGCACATTAAACTGAACTAGCTCTAAAATCAAAACGTGATGTGACGTGGTAGAGTGAGGTACCAACTCAAGTCTCATCCCTGTCATTTAACCATAATTCTAAATTACGAGATCCATCGCCATTAGCATATTGTGTCTCTCTAGATAAATTTTAATCAAATAAAACAAAAAGCATTGAATTGCATGTGCAACTCTTTACAAAGTATTTTTTTTACGAATTTATATCAATCGGTCTTTTTATAAATTAAACATCATAAAAGTAAAAGTTTTTTTTTTTTTTTTTACTTCAGAAATAAAGATCGTTATATCATCAACAAAGTATAACTAATGTCCAAAAGTATAATCTGTATTATTTGTCGGCGTTGTTTCTATTACTAAGCGAAAGGTGTATGACAAATAACAATTGAAAAGGGTCAGTTGTAATCTGCCAACGAGAGACGGATTAGGCGCCTTTGTTCAAGGAACCTTATCACCGCTTTGGCCAAGTGTGGAATGTTCCAGAGATGATCTGCTAAATTCTATATGTGCACCTGCAAATCGCAAGTCGGTGGAGTGGGTTGAGAATGTTACGCAAGATTTCTGAATTGTATTTTGATTAACGAAGGAAACAGGATTTCGGTGAAAGAAAATTTTCATTAGATACGTTCGAGGTAATATTTATTTAGCATTATATTTTCCAACACTAATGGATTTTTAATTATTTGTTTGTCTAAGTATTCACGAAATTGTCTTTTTTTTTTTACTGGAATAATCGTTTGGCGATTAGAATAAACCCAGTATTTTATTCCAGCATCTAATGTGGAACAAATTGCAGTTCCAACAATTTATTTCCAATGTTGGAACTGGATTTCCAGCAATTATTTATAATTATGTAATTCAATTATTGGTTATCCTTAGTTCAGTTTTATTTTAGGAACAATCCATGACTAATTGGGGTTTGATATTTGTATATTTTTAAGTTGCTGAAGTTAATTTTAAATTTTCTTAGTCGGTGGTTTGGAAATTTTTTTCCTTTGCTCTGGCAACAGTGTTCTTTTTCTGTAGCCACCGCTGGAGCTATTGTTTTAGTCATTGAAAAAATGGCGTCGCTGAACACTTTTCAAAATTAAGTGTTTAATGCACGTGACTTGTTTATTTTCATTTTACGGCTACAATTACATTTGACTCAAAAAATATTCAATTTAATAATTTATTATTTGCTTAATTTTAATATATGAAAAGAATATTATTATCCACTTCGATATTTTATCGCTTGCATTAATACTAATATTTAATTGAGTAATTTAATAATTATGTTTTAAAACGTTAACCTCTTTTATGGGCAGATCTGTTCTTCGCAAGAATTTGAATGGAATAATTTATTTCTTTTCCTAATCTTATTGTAAGAAGAAGAAAAAAAAGAACCTGAAGTCTCGAAACTAAACATTCAAATTTTACTTTTTAAACATAAATTTTAAATTATTAGATTGTTTACCTAAATTTTTTTATTCTGCGTGATATCTATAATAACATTTTCATTTTTCGCAGTGCAGAATAATAATTTATTTTATAATAATCTATTGAAAATGCGCATAACGCCATGCGATAAGTATCCGAATAACTGCTGAAATGAATCACCGCACCTGTTCCTACAAATACTCGAGAAAATAAATTTCAAAATATGCTTAAACAATCTATTTACGATAATGCTGTGTTTAATCAGCATATTGTCTTTGAAGATCACTTAAATGAGACACACAATATTTTATACTGCTAAAAATATCCGTAACTAGTATTACAATTTTATAAAAATAAAATGTTTCGAACTGACATTTGTCAATCACTAAGCAGTTTAATGATTATATAAATTATATTAACACTAACTAAGCAACATATGAAATAAATGTTACGCTGTTGGAACTTTAAATATATTTGAGTAAATCTTATTGAAAATTATTCTTGAATGTTAATTCCAAAATAACCTTGTTATTACATAAAAAAAACAACATTAAGACATTTAATTTCAAAAAAAAATTTCTGATTCGTTAAAATAATTGGTGAAGAATCGTTTTTTCTAATCTAAGTTTCAATAAAGAAGCAATTCAATTTTTTTTTAAGGACAGCCTGCGGTTTTTTTGAATATAATCCTTATATACGATTTATTTCTCTAGAAATGCGTACTTTTCCTCTTAAGAAATGGGATACAATTTTCTCCATACAAAAAAACTGCAAAAAATCTGATCCATAAAAGCATCCGTATAATTTCTAGTTTATTTTTTAATATCGCGAATAGAGCATTTAATAACAGTGATGTGAGTTTCGAACCTGTGTGAAGGATTTCGGTTCAAGTCGCTATTATGTCCTAACGTTTCATGACCGGTGATTTATGAATCGAATGGTGGATTCGAATCCCGATTCCACCGAATAATATGGTGAGAAATAATAGGAGTTGTGACATATTAAGTTGAACAAAGCTTCTCAAAATCTCTTTTGGAAGTTCGGGGAGAGAGAAGTTCTTGCTCAGATTTCGCTCACCCGTGGTTTACAATTATGAGTTCGTTCTCCAAACGATTCATATAGCTGTAGTCCTAATAACTGCATCGATTCAAATTGGTGGAGTGCCTAGAAAATAATTTAAGGGGGTGCATATCGTCATTGCCGTGATAGAAGCAATTTTTAGTTCAGAATAGCCACTTAGTAAAAAGTAAATAATACACTATATCAATCTTGTTTCTCCTGTTTGAAATTTTCTCAAGTATTGTTATAATTTTATCAAATTATAAAAAAATTTGATAAGTGAAAATTATTTTAAAACAATAAAGATACCATGAGAATAAAATTTACCTTTTGGGGGGCGCATTTTTTTAGGTATGCCCCCTCCCTCTTCATTTACAAACACAGAACCAGAGGCACTCTTTTAGAGACAGCAAAGACTTTTCTTTTCTCAGAAATTGGCTTAGTTGAATCCTTTTTCTCAACGTAATGAAGAAAAAAAATTTAAGCACGAGGGAAAAAAGTTCTTGTGTTTAAAATTTAGAAAATAATATATTAGTACAGTAAAAGAATTGTCTTGAAATATTTAAAATCCGAGGAAAACGTTTTTGGGGGTGCATAATGTCCCTTTGTATTCCTCTGAGAACGTCACTGATTCAAACCAACCAATTCAATCTCATACGACATATATTGCTATAGAAATTTTGAATGTCTTCTTATCACTGTCTTCAGAATCGAGGACATTCGCCAATAACCCAAAGGGCAGCGTTGACTGCGAGACAAAAGAAAAACCGCACTTAGCTTAGTCGAATTTTCACTAAATTTTATTTTTAAAAAAACAGATCTTAATTTATCGTACAACACCTGTTTTTGAATTCACTGAACATCCCTTTAATTTGTTATGAGTCTTTGCAAACATGTCACAATCGCCATGGTTGAGAAGAAACCTTTGTTACCCATTCTTGTTTCACACAAAGCGCTGTAGAGAAAGTTCGCTCCCAACAACTGAAAAGGTTCACTAAATCTATCCATTTATCACGCTGACACCACACAAATGCCAAGTCATCACACGCTTTAAGCCTCGTTAGTTTAAAAAAAAAGTAACATTGGAATAAAATCAGCATGTGATGCTAATGAGAATGAAAAGGCTGAAAAGAGAGACCTTTGGGTTAATGGAAACACGTGACCCGAGAGAGTTGAATAATTTGTTGCATGTTTGAGTGATGCATGAATATTAAATAGTGCTTTAGAAAGAGTAAAGAAAAATCAAGGTGGCGCATCCGGTGTGGGTGGCACTTTTCAATAGATCCGGCTTTTGGTAATAAATTAATGCGGAGTGTTCACGGTAGGGAGATTTTGGATGATTAGGCTTGAATAAATATATATTTAGAATTGCTTCTAATTATTGATCGATTTGAATAGTGCTCGTGAGAATATCCAGGGTTAACATTCTTGGGCAATAACATCTTGTGTTGCCTTACTCGGTGATCTCGCATCACAATTTATTGCGTGTAATTTTTTTTTTCGAAACATTTTTTTTTAAAATGCGTGGTAAATTTGGAATTAAATTTCATTTCATTTTCAGAGCTGTATAATTTAGATATTTCTTAAACGTTTCCGTTTTCAATGTTTCTCTGATTAAAATTCTACTTTGAGATAGAGATGCCACAATGCATCATAATTCAGAAACATATTCGAAAGAAGAGGTCGACATATGGTTGGCTCCTAAAACGCTTCATGCTATGTCATTGCAATAGCTTAATAAATCCGATGTATTTAATGTGTAACTCATTTTCTTTACACGATAGTTATTCGCTATGCAATCTAATCCACTAATTCTGGCACAGTCTCAGATTTTAAAATTCGCTAATTAAGATTCAAAAAGTGTGCGAGAGCCTAGTATTCTTAAGAAATGGGGTCTTTTAAATAAAATTTGTCAAATGGATTTTTTTACTTTCATTAAAATGCTTATAAAAGCCTCCCGCATCGACACAATTTGGAGTTAACTTTTTATTGATGATAAGCCCTTTATAATGAGTGGATACCCCGTTATTCTATTTGTAAAGTAGTAATCACGGTGAATACAGCTAGCTCGATGCTAGATTTCGCCAAACCATGAGAGATAAGAGGAGCTTTTGTACATTAAAATGTAATTGGGTTTTAAAGTTCTAATACTGCATGACTAGGAAGTTAGGAGTCACCAACTCAGGCGTCGTGTTCATTTTTGATTGTTATTTAAAATTGCGAAGAGAGCCCATGATAGCCTGGTATTTTTTGTCTGCGAGTTTCATGATGGAGTTTGCGTCAGGTCGCAGATTTTAGAACTCCGATATCACCCAAAAACCCATTGTGCGGAATAAGGGAGGACAATAGAACGTAAAATATCTAAATTTGCCTCTATTTTCACGTAGTTTGGTGTAAAGAGAAAAAGGTCCTGGCTCATATGTGACATTCCCATAATCAGATCATAATTCGAATTGTAGAAATCCCTTGTTCATAACTCATTGTATTGCTCTAGTATATTGGCTCCTAAATTAATTTACATCTCAACTTATTTAGAAATTCTCTTAGAAAAATTTTGCTATCTCCACTTAAGTATATTGAGTACATATTGTTCTTTTAAGTGTCAAAAGTCATGGGATAACAAGATTCAAAATATCCAGTTGTCAGTAGCATCGCGAAAGAAATATATTAATGAAATGCCTTGTCCGGACTTTTATTGACTCAAATTATTCATATGAAAACTTTTCTGACTTGATTTATGGCCGTACATTGGGAATTGACAGATTTTGAACGAAGAATGCTAGATGGAAATAAGATTCATAGGACATTTTGTTTCGGAAATTTCTTAGGGATATAATATCTCTCGACCCATAATGTCTAGATCAGAGTGTACCGATAATATAATAATTTCAGGCGTTACCACCCTACAAGGACAATGCAGTGGCTGACTGCTCCTTCTTAATGACCAAGACCAATGACTTCTGCGTAGAGTAAGTAATCATTGTTACCAGACAAAGCCAAACCACATCAAACTGCAACTAGAATCAGTATGAACGTACAATAGATGTGTTCTTGAGAATAGTGCAGCGATATTTGATGTTGATGGGAAGTGGTAATAGGAGATCGGGGACGAGTGCCATTTACTAAAAATATGCCATCGGCTGCAGCACCTTTTTTAAGCTCGTGAGCATATCATTTGGACCCTAGTTGACTGGAAAAATGTTGCTTAATTAGATGAGTCACAATTCCAGCTGTAAGAGCTAATGGTATGGTTCAAGTGTGGCACAAACCCCTCGAGTCCATGGATCCAAGTTGTCGACAAGGCAATGTGCAAATTTTTTGATATGGGCTATTTTCTCATGACATGGAGGAGGATCCTCTGGTCAAACTGAACCGATTTTTTGTTTGTTTAAGTTCAACTACTTGGAGACCATTTGTAGCCATTAATGGACTTCATGTATTCAAACAACGATGAATGGAGGACAAAGTGCCATGTCACCAGGCCAAAATCATTCAATTGATTTAAAGAACCTTCTGTACAATTCCAGCAAATGATTTAAGCATCTAGATTGCCAGACGTGAATCCCGTAGAACTTATATGGACAGTTTTATTGAAAGGTAGCTCATGAACAAAATCCTGCGACGGCAACACCTTCACAATTATGGATTGTTGTGATACAGTATGGCTGAATATCTCTTCAATGGATTTCTGACAACTTATTGAGTCAATGACACATTGAATAGCTGCACTTCGCCAGGCAAAAGGAGTTCCCACTCGATATTGGTGACTTTTGGCACTTTAATGTATGAAAAGATATTTCGTTAAAAGGAGGATGAATCAAAAGTAGTAGCAGAGGAGGATAAGTATATGACTCACAATTTTGGCTTTCTAGTCTCTACTCTAGTGCTATATCAATTCTCAGAGGAACTACATATGAGGGTATAGTTATATTAATAAGGATGTCGTGTTTATGTTAACATTCATATTTTCTACTGATTAGGTTACCTGAATCTTTAACAGAAATTATCTCTTAAGGTTTTTCCTCTATCAGCCGTTTTGAATTCGTGAAAGTTATGTTAGTCGTATGGAGTTTCTAGTTTCTTCCTCAAATTAAACAATTGCATTTATTTGAATGCGATAAAAGTGCACTCGAGAGCGAAAAAAAAGAATGGAATCTCTATTATTTTAATATTTGTAAATTTTGAGAGAGAGCAAATCCACAATCGAATTATTAAAGCAGGTATTCAAAATTTTATTTTTGCATAAAATTGAATGCTGCTCTTTAAAAAATTTTCGTGGCTTACAAATTATTGTTGAAATAATCAAAGCACAAAATTGAAATAAGAGATGTGTTTTTCCCAATAGTGATATTGATTACAAAACAGATTAAGCAGATTCCGGTACGTTCATTAGATGCGATTTGCAAGTAGAGCGAAATGAAATAATAAAAATGCACTTTATGCATCACTGACTCTTCCTCTTCAGTATCATCTGTTAATGAATTCGTCGTAAATAAATGGAAAAAAACAAAGCATATCGTTTTATTTCTTCATTTCCACTCAGAAGCCACAACACAGAATATCTTAACTAAAAAGAAACCGTCAAAAGGGCGGTCATTCATTTGAGGGAACATAAAAAACTGAGCGGTCGTCTTTGATGTTGATTGTTTATTTCTAGTTCTACTGTTTTCGCTTTATTTTTTTCCGCCTGGAGTTGTGTGTGATCTCTAAAATGAATGGACTTGCTCTTTCAGCTGGCGACAGCCGAAAAATTTTGCTCGTCCATCTTCGTTCGTCACATTGTTTTAATGTTATGAAGAACTTAAGTGCTCATTAAAACGTAGTTAACAATTTCTCGGTTGGATGAATTTCAAAGTTGCCCTTAGGTTCGCACTTGAAGCACGATCATATTACGCATGGTGGTAAAGATGTACTTTCTCTTTTGGTTGATTGCTTGTTGATTGGGGAATAAATTTTCGAGTTATGGAACTTGGACACGTAGTGTTTTTAAGATTACTTCTCAATCAAAACATTTAATTTACAAAAGGAAATTTATCACGAGTTTTGTTTAATGATTTCCCATAGACCATTAAAAATAAATATTAAATGATAATTAGAGGAAAGACTTAACTCTTAAAATTTCAGAAATAAATATCACACGATAAGAGTTTCATTTTAAATTAACTTTAAGATATCTTACGATTCATTTTTCACTTCATTTTCCAGAAATGTTTCTAATCTTTAAGGTTAATTCCTTACACTGGATGATTTATTTTGCTGTCTAAGAACGATTAGATTTGCAAGTTTTCATAATTATTACACTTGTTAAATATGTTTCTCAGAAACGTCATCCATTTTTCAAAGCGGTTTATTAATATTTCTTATCGCCTTAATGAAATATTAATAAATTGTCAAGACCCTTTATTAAATATAAAATAAATGTTACTCTCCAACTTGAAATGGGTCTTAGCTTCTTTTCTAATCTTTTTTTTTTTTTTGCACTTTTTTCAGACTTGTGAAAAGATAATAGATCCGTGGAATCAGGATAATTTTATGCCTTGTCTTATCTCAAGATTTGCAGGCACTTCATGCATGTTACAGCCTTTTAAACACTGGAAAATATTACACTTTCCCCTCCAAAAAAAGTTGTTTACCACCTAATCTTTTGTCGGGAGTATTTCGGAGTTTTCTAGGTAATATGATCCTGCGTGGGAAGGGTGGTCATAAACACTAGGAAAGGTTGTACGAGCTGTTTCTAAATTGAGATTGAAATAATGAGCTTCTTTTATTCAGAGCTTTTGAAAGTTAAAAAAAAAAAAAAAATCAACGCATGTCGAAGGATGCATGCAGCTCACTAATTAGAGAAATTTAAAGACATTGAATAATTCAAGATCAAGGATACAAAGCAAAAGGAGCTTAACAGAATATGTTAAAACCAGTCCTATTTAGCTCCTAATCATAGCAATATTTTAGGATTGTGATTTTTTTTAATGATGCTTTGAAAACGAATTTGGAGACATGAAAGAGAATAGTTTAATGGCTCATATAAAGACAAAGATTGGATAGTGAAATTTCAACACATAAGGATGTGTGTGTATTTTGTTACATTCTTGGTTGAAGGAAATTTTTTTTAAAAAGGATGGATTTAATATTTTCTCTAAAATAATTTAATATTTATATTAAAATATCAAATATTTCTAAATTTTTCTTGTTTGTTATTTTTTTTTATTAAAATGAACTTTATATATATATATATATATATATATGAAAGTGAAGTACGAAACAAAAAACATCAAAGCAATAATAGTTAGCGAATAAAAGATGTTCTTTGGGGAAACTTTAATTTTACTGAAAAAGAAGATAAATATTTGGTGAAAAAAATTATTTTTGCTGAAAAAATATAAGCTAACAATTTTTTTTACATGGATTTTCTTTGCAAAACTTTAAAAAAATTTAATAAGATTATTATGAGAAGAATAAAGTTGGTGTTTCTTAAAATCAATCACGAATATCTATGATGGTATAATGGTGATATGAAGTTAAGAGAGAAAAATTGATAAAAACTAAAATTGAATGACATTAAATAAAATCAGTGCCCAGACTTTAAATTATAACTTTTGACAACCTAAAATTTTGTGCTCGTGTGTTATATTTATGTATGTCTTTGTGTTTAAATGGTATTCTTGCAATTCCATTTTTATTTATGAAACACGAATATTGAATAAGTTCAAAATGTTAAATATATTTCAAAAAGTCATAAAAAAAATAATCTGTAACGAACGGCTAAAATTAATTATTTAATAAACAAAATTAAATGAGCAAAGACGATCTATAGCAATATATAGCCATGTTAAATGCACCTGGCATACCAACAAATATATAAAATTTCAAAAAAAAAGAAGAAAAAAAATTATAAAGTAGACATTGAATTGGAACACATGTACATCTAAAAAGCCCCATTTTAAATTTCTTTTTTCCTTTGGAACTATAATGTGAAGATTGCAGAGTCATAAAAGATTTTTTTAAATTCAGAACCACGTCTTTTGTTGATCCTTTAACCACCATCTTTTGTATCAAAATACGCTGTTGGTCGCTGACATGTACTTACGTGACTCAAATTGACACCTGCCACAAAAATTTGAAGCTTTTATACCAGCTCACTTCTCAAAGGCTCTCTTTCGTTTAAAATAGCTTTTTCAACTTCCCTTGGGACAATTTTTTTTGTTCACTTCTTTTTGTTTGAAAAAAAGTTGTTTCTTTTCAGTGAATTTCTTTTTCATTGTCATGTCTAAAGATTTCGTGCAAGAGGGAAAAATAAGAAATCCGCCCTTTCTTTGCCGTAGCCATTGTGTTCTGTTTGCATTCATAAATGACTACTTTACCTGCACGCACTGTAAAAGGAATTATAATAAATTAGAGTTCAACAAAATGGCAAAAATGTTCTGGAACTATGTCAACTGGTCTGAAGTCAAGGACATAGTATTAATGTATTTTTTGAGTGTACCCTCAATTTTCGATTTTTTTTTTTTTTCTTTTTCGAAAGAAAGTAGCCCAATTTTTCTTTTTATTTGTGGAATGTCTAGATATATAAATTAAGTTTCATTTAAACTAACTTTCAAAACACTTTTGATGACAGATTTTTCACTCGCGCTTAAACTTGGAATAAAATACAAAATTCATTTTTAGAAAAAAGAATGAAGTATTGTCAATGTTTCTTTTTAAATGCTGAGTTTGACGGGAATATTGTTCTGAAAAGGAAAACCACTCATTAATTTTTAACCCATTAAGCGCGAAGTCTTCCATTTTGGGAACCTTTGATTAAGATTTTTTTTTTCTTCACAAGTAATTAAGATACATATATTTCTCATTTTTTTTTCATCAAATATTAAAGTGCCTTGCTTCATTTGTAATTTTTTCAAAACGTTTGTAATGTAAATTTTATTTTTTATAAATTTTAAAATTTTTAGCAAACTTTCCATTTTTTACTTCATTAGAAAAAAAAATTAACTGAAAGTAATTAAATCGAGTGCAAAAGTTTAGAAATCATGAATATCGAAAAAGCAGTTTTTTTTTTTTTTTTTAAATCATAACGAACAGGGGTTGATAAATTAATCAACATTGTGGCGGGTGTATCTCTGTTACCCCCATTAGGCACCAAGTCACCCAAAATGGGAGACTTGGTGCCTTGGACTTTTTTACATCTTTTAACCAAACAAAGATTTTTTTAAATGTAAACTAAATATCATTATAGACGTCTATTGAACCTCAAAATATACAAAATTTGAATTTTTTCAGCACGGTTCATACAGCGGCGTTTTATGGGTTAAAGTAACTATTTCCCCAAACTTATAACTTGGACAAAAGAACGTTACATTTGCTTTTTCCAGGAGGAAAAAATTTTTTTTAGATGATTGTCCGTTAAAACAGGTTTCAGGACAAGGAATCGTTCTAACTAGTATGCAAATTCTAAAAATATTTTTCTGGTTGGTGCTGGTTATTAAATTTTTTTTAACGTTTTTTTCCCCGAATAACAATGCATTTGTGTAAGAAATATATTGCTTTCGGGTATGTTCTTGTTTCTATATTCTATTTTGAATGCCAAATTTATAAATTTTTATGAAATAAAAAAAAAAATGTTAGCAACTCAAATTCGATTTTGTTTATTGTTAAAACTTATCTTTGTAGTGTTAAAAAATCCGATTTTTAAATTAATTTCCACGATCTATGTATTCAAAATTTACTTAAAAGTTTAAATTTTGAGTACATTGTTCATTTTGTATCTTCTGTAAATCTGATGCTTATTATAATATATAGATTAAATTAAATATTTAAGAGTTGATTAAACGACATTTGGCTCAAATATAAGAAATATAAATACTATAATATTTATAATTTTTGGACCTTTAATGGGCTAAAATATCTCATGGAAAACAAATTAGTACTACTTTATTTAATATAACAAATCCTGAAAATACGGACTCTTTTTCACAATTGAAAAAACTTTGAAACCAATATAGAAGTGAAAAAAATAAAGTTTAGAAAATATTATTAGAAAATGTTCAAAATTCTTTCTGTATCCGACTAGTTCAAAATTTTTTCAATGCAGGTATGAGGCTTTAAATCAATAGTTAAAATTTTGTTCAACATTGAAAATTGAAAAAAAAAAAAAAAAAAAAAAAGCAAACTAGGGAAAGAAATTTGTTATTGAAAATCATATTTTGCCGGACAATATCCTCAATAAGAATATGAAAATTACACAAAATAAAGTAAGCAAAAATATGCTGCAATGCAGAAAATTGATTTCAATATGCAAATAAAAACACGAAGCTCTTTTTTTGCAGAAATGAGGGAAAGTTTAAATTAAGAGATGAGTATTCTCTGAAGGAAAGTTTAATGTTGAACTTTCACATAAATATTTTAATATATTCTGAAGTGCTTTATTAAAATACTTTATTTAATATAATAACACATTGATTTGTCTTGATTATTAAATGGGTAATTTCTTATTTCCAGTAAAATGTATAATTCAATTCAGTTATCTTGAAATTAAATTTAATACCGTTCTCTCTCACTTTGTATATTTTCCAAACATACTATATTTTTTATGAAGTTTCTTTGAAATTTTACAAACGATTTTTAATTACTCCGAATTCACATCAAAAGAACATTGAGTGATTTTTTTTCAAACTTGTAAAATTATAAATTTTTTTTTGTTTCTTCCTATTTTCAGAAGTCCTTAGAAGATGGACGAAGTTCGCTACTTGTTGGCAGCTAACCAGTCCGCAGAGTCCGGCAGCATCTTGCTATCCGGCAACTCCACCCCTTCGTCCTCTTTACTGGCTACTCAATATCCAAGAGCGACAACCCTTTTCGCCACCATCTGTTGCATATTCTTCATCATCTTCGGCGTCTTTGGGAACTTGGTGACCATCCTCGCCTTGAGCAAGTGCGTGAAACTGCGCAATGCCACCACAGCTTTCGTCATCAGTCTGTGCACGGCGGACCTGCTCTTTTGCACGATCAATCTGCCTCCCACGGCATCCAGGTAAATAATCATTTTTCACGGAAAAATCTATAAATTACATCTACCCTCTGTAATGCTGCTCTTTCATTCGTTTCAGTCGTCATAGATAACAATCCAATTTATCCTTAAATTTAAGTTGAAATACACTATGAGTCAAATGAAGAGGAAGCAGATAATCATACATTTTAGTTCATTTAAATTACTTTTTTTGTGGTAGTGCTCTCTCTTTTTCTACTAACCCTCAAAGCGTCTGCAGTGTAGCTTAAAATATTAATCAAATGTGTTGTTTACCCACGCACTTGGGTTCGAGCGAAGATTGTAACTGTCAGGGATTCGAACAAGTCTTTGAACTCCAGCCTTTTTTTTTTTTTTTTTTTATTTGATCTGGATAATTCTTAATCTTCATCCGAAAAGATCACTCTTTCCCCAACTACCGGTTACTTCTAATTTCACCATTCGATCATTACTAAATCAATACTAACTCTCTATTCAGTTCTCTATCACATTCACAGAAATTTCCTTAAATCCATTCACTGTACTTTTTATTAGTAAATTTGCGTAATCACGCTTCATTTGGTTGGAAAAAGAGTTAGATTAAAATCGGAAAGTAAACCCAGTTGTTAGCAGAAGGAAGATTCGCGAATAACCTATCGGTGCCGCGACCCTTTCTACAAGGGGTAGCCGAGTGGTCATGGTCGCGAGCTCATGGCCGGTGTTGTTCCCGTCGAGTCGAGAATTCTAGTCCTGGTGTCATTGAAAACCTGTCGTGTAGTGGGGCTGATGTGTGTTAAGTCTGACGGCTTTGAGCTCTAACGTTGGGATTGCATGAAATTTAGGAGAATGGACTTCCAGCTCAGGTGCCTTCCTCATCGATTGATGCTCAAAATTACAAGATCTGTCATCAACAGCCTTCGTATTTTTTCTAAGAGCGACATTAATAAACAATAAGCTAATCAAGCAATCCCTTTCTACGGCTGGAAAGTCTTAAAATTTAGGAGGAGTCTTATAATCGAAATTAAATGAAAATTTATTTCTGAAAACTGTTACCATAAAACTTCACAAATATTCTGTCTCCCACCTGAAAATGATGACCCCTGTGAGGCACGAATTTTGTGACCCACAGTTATCCAATTCGAATCTTTGATTTTCATCCCCATTCCTTGAAAACCGTCGTATGTAATAATGGGGAATATTGCAAGCTAAATGGAACATGACTAAAAATTGTATTGTTGTGTGGAATGGAAATTATGTCATTGAGAGAAAGAGAGATTCAACTTAAATATCGTTCCCGTCATCTGATGGTAATTTAGGATTACGTAGTCCGTCGTTAGAATCTTTCTTGTTCTTCATTTTGAAACCAAAAGAAAACCTCTAAAGTTGAAGAAATACTTTCATGTGGGGTTCTTGAAATGCATCGTCGCTTAGATGTTGGAGCAGATTGAAATGAACAAACTATAAATATCCGAATAATGTGATTTTTTTTTTAACAGAGTAACTATATTCGCCTAAGAACTACTCCAGACTGAGAATGCACGTCTTCATATATCACAGTAGAATATTCCAGAACACTGCTCTGGAAACGTAAAGAACATTCTGGGAGGTTTCATCAAAAATTATTATGAAAAACGAAGAATAATTCAACAAAACTTATATATAAACTTTCGATGTTGTCGTTTCAGGGTTTTGAACTCCCTTGGAACTCTCATTCTGAAAACAAGCGTCCTACCTTGCCGCCATCGGTGCTTGCGAGCTTCGTGGCAATAAACTAAATTAGCTCTATTATGTGAAATTAAATTTTATAAAATAAGAGGTGAATTTAAAAAATTATTTCTGAAAATAAACATATCTTACACTACAATACCTATTTAGTTAAAATTTCGTGAAATGGGTAGCTATGAATGAAATTGGATGTAATTGAAATATATGGATGTGCGAGTTTGTTTTCAGGAGTAAAGGGAAATCAGATATTAAACTTAAAGTTGAAAAGGTGCTCTTTCTTGAAATGAGACGCAATGTTAGAAATGTACGGTAAACCATCACAAAAATATTTGACTAGTTTTCGAAAATATATCTCAAATGAAATACTTCGCTATTAACTAAAAACTAGCTGTTGATTAATTAACTTTCCCAGGTATCAAATTTTTTTTATATTTTGATTATTAAGAATAAATATATAGATTTCTTAGAGAATATAACTTTCAGTAATAACTTTCAATTGAATTGTTTTATACGCATAATTTCCTTGAGATTATTAATTTGTAATTTATATTTGACTGCAATATACTGGATGTTAGAGTATGAATAAGAGGAAATTTTGGGTCCTGGCTTATGAGAAAATAGGTTGAAATAATGAGACTGGCATTTTTTTTTTTAAAGTGAGCTTTTAAATCTTCTCTTGGTAGGGATATTAAGAGAGTTAAATACTATTCCAAATAACATCCTTGTGATCGTGATTCGAAATTATTAGCTACGAAGCCAGTAACTTATATTTTCCTCCAGTATGTTAACAATATTAAACAAACGCCAAACTATATCACAATTTTGATGCCAGAAATTGTTCATTGTATTAAGATCCTTTTCTGAGACGTCTTTATTTATATTCATTGTTATCACATTCTTCTGATTGGAAGACAGTATCTGGAAAGATAGAAATGGGCAATTGATTATAAGCGTACTTCGGAAATTCCCACACCTCTCAATGACTGAAAACGCTTTATATCAATAACGGTATACATTATCAAAAAGAGGGACAGTTGAAAATTTGTAGAAATACTCGAATTTCTTAACATACTGAACATTAAAAATGCTAAAGTATTTCATTGAAACAAAAAGAGAAATCAACAAAAGTGTAAAATAGTAACAAAAAAATTTAATTATTTCTCCCTCTCATATTTACATTCAACAATTGCAACATTTATATTATTACCTACATATAGCTTGATTATTTTTAGAAACCCACTTTCTACATAAGAAATAAGAAGCAGCAGATAACTTATGTTTATGACGGAGGCGCAAAAAAATGAAGCCATTAATCTCCCTGGAGATGTCTCGCAAATAGCCAAAGGCTTTTAGTGTATCTTTTAAGAATACCTAGAACTGAAAAGAATATAAATAACAGAATATTAATCCATCCCTGTTGATAACATTTTGAGGTATACATAGTTTAATATGTTCTCATGTACTTAGAAATCGTAACTAAGCACGGATTATAAATTGTTCAGAATTTTTTTACTAATGTAAGTTGTTTCATTTATAGAAAAACGCCATCATTTATTTTACAAGTCGAGCAAATGATTATCTTTTGCTTGTATTTGTTGGCTATATAAAGTGTTGAATGTTTTTTAAAATATTTTTAAATATAAGGATTTCTTACTAAACTGTTATCCTTTTTAATACAACATAGGTGATGACAAGTTTTCAATTAAGAATATGAACGGGAAGTTTTAAAGTAGTTTTTTTGTTCAATACAACTCTCCTTGCACTTTTGATAAATGTTATGAATGGATCGTATATTTTAGCAAGCGAAAAGAGCTTTTTTTACTGCCGGTGTTATTAAAGGTTGCTACAGTCGAAGAAACACGAAAGGAAACGAAAATAATAATAATAGGAAAGAATTGGAAAAGAAATTAAAAAATATCTTATGAAAAGGAGAACTTTAAAAAAAAAAATAAATGAAGGGGTAATGATATTTGAATAATAATTTAAAATTGTATTCTTTTAAATGAGGCAGAGTGTTCGAAATAAACATTTTAAGGGGAAAGATTCTTCTCATATGCCTTAGTTTGAGAAAACTTTATGACAAGTTTTCCTTATTCATTTCGAAGAATCTATCTTACTGCAGATCCAAAACAGTTTACATTCTTATTACATTTAAATTGGATCTTCATATCTGGCAGCCTAATTAAATCACTAACGTGCAGAAATCTTATACCGTAAATGCTGCCTACATTTCTGAAAATTTTAAAGCAGTCATCTTTTTCTAATAAATGACTTTAAAGTATACATATGTAAGTAAAACGTAATTCATTTTTCTATAACAATCATCCATATTTTATAATTTTTCTCTGAATATAAATATATATATATAATAATATAGATGAATGGTTGTTAATTTAATATAAGGATGTTAAGTATCTGTAAAAGTGATATGAATACAATGTTACCTTGAATGGTTTTTTTTTTTTCTTCATATTTTTAAGACTCTTATTTTACGTAATCGCTTTTCGAACTGTGAAGTTTAGTACTAATCCTGCTTCTTTTCGAATCCCCAATAGCACAAGCGTGTAAAATTAAATAACAACATGATTGTCGTCTCTCTTTCTCTTTTTGATACTCGTGTTCCTTAAAATATCTGCTTTTCTCATAATTATGTCTGACACGCTTACGTGTTCCACCTTTTTGTTAACATGACGTGTGTTAATACGATAGGCACTTAGCAAGCATCGATACGTAAAGAATCCAGTCGATCTGTGCTGTGTAGATTGACACTTCTAAGTGATGGCCATAGCTCAACGTTTAAGCCCATGACATCTGAGGTCTTCACTCTCTCGACTAGGGAATAAAAAGAAAAGAAATTTGGAAACCATCGAAGCGTTGTGCATTTTCCCACGCAATTTTTACTCCATTGAGGCGCGGGATGATAGATGGAATCCACTGACGCAGTGAGAAATCCTGTGGGGAGGCAACGAGAAATAAATCGTTGACATCACGCGCAACTGTTGCCAGCCACCCTCGGGTATAGTTAGGACACAAATCACTCCTATTTTGAGCTTAAAGTCATTTCCTAATACCAGAAGAAAATAAAGTGTGTAAGAATTTCTTGAGAATTCTTTGTGAATGGGGAGGATTAACAGTTGTAGAGTGTGTAATATTTCCTTAAAGATTTGATAACCGCGGAAGAGCCTTGGTATTAAGATTAATCTCTCGAAATAAGGTTTGGGTGCTTTTTTTTAAAAAAATTTGTGACTAATGTCTCACCCCGATATTATGAGAAAGAATAAGTAGATAATATTTTTTGATAAAATTTTTTACATGTAATTTGCAATAATAATAATAACCATAAATATGGAAAAAATGGAGGAGAGTGGATTCGGTAATATACTTTAATTGAACCAGATTTTTACTCTTAAAAAAGAAACTTGGTTAATATAATCCGTATTAGCCCGAATGTAAGGCGACACCAATTTTTTTTTTTTTTTTTTGAAGATGGGTGGGGGGGAATTAATTTTATTCGATCAATTCATTTTACGTAAAAGAAATATAATTTAGTCAGATAGGCATTTATTTAAAATAATTAATATCACAGGTTACATTCATGGCAATAAAATTAAGTAACGTAAAACAAATTAGGTAATATTATTACATTCCATTACCCAGACCTTGAATTTAGCGTAAGTTATTATTTTAACGGGAAACGATTGTCAAAAAAAGTGTCTCGTTATACGCGGGCTAATGTAGTAATTACTGGGATATAATGAGGTATCACAAAATTAAGACATTTTTAACTGCTTCATGCCAGGGGCTAACAGAATTATTCTCTTATTAATTGACTTAAAAAGCTCAACATCAAACATATTCTGTAAAAATGTTTCGAATTAAATTATTAAATGAAATGCTAATTAAGAATAGAAAATATTTTGAAAGATGTTCCAGTAGATTACTTACCGACCTTTGCAGCACAGTAGTCATGAACTTCGCAACAAAAACCAGTCTTGCTGCTACATGATAAATGTAACGAGCCCAAAGTTTTCTCGAGGGTGTAGTGTGGAAGTTAGGAGAGAGGAATTCAAGTGTCTTCCATGTAATTTTATCATGATTCAAAATCAAAAAGCTAGTAGCCATCGAGTTGGTCCAGAGCAACGTTAATTCAAAATTTCCAATATTTCGAAAAATTAAGAATATTACAAATCCAAATGTATATCTTTCCTTACGGGCAGTATCTATGACTTTTGAAATAAGTAGAAATAAAATCCTAGTGTTTCAATCGTAGTTTAATTATATTTTTTATTTTCGACTGATATATTAATTATTCAATCATTTTTAATAAAGAGCTGCACGAATAATTTTTTTTCTGATATTGAATCGTAAGAAAAATCGTGCACGTATATAATTACCCATATTTCATTTAGATGTTAATAGACCAATATTATTTTGTTATTTTTTAAGCAATAGAACTGTATTTCTTTTTTACTTCCAGATACATTCATCACAACTGGGTATTAGGAGACACGCTGTGCAGATTGTTTCCCTTTTTCTTTTACGGCAATGTCGCGGCTTCTTTATTGTCTATGACGGCAATAACTATCAACAGGTAATCTTTACTTATTTGAATTGTTACAAATTGTTTTCCATTAAGAAATTCATTGGCTCTTGCATTTATTCGTGTTTTCACTAAAATCATGCAAATTGAATTTATGTGCTATTTCTAGCTTCAAGCTATTTCCTTTCTCTCAGAGGATAACATACGTTCAAATATATTGCTTTGTTTAATTCGTTATCAATTTTAGACGACATAAAATATTATTTTGACATTCTTTTATGTGTGTTTTAGATATTATACACGAAAAATGTATAGAATGAAAATATATGTTATAAGAAATAAATTTTTAAACCTTTGTATTACCTATGGAACTTTTTGTTTCTTTAACTATTAACAAATTTGCTACTGTTCATTGATGAAAATAAATTAAAAGCTACGAAAAAAGTTCTTGAGAATATTTTTTCTGGTTTATGATCAAAATTTGTAATAAGTAAAAAAAATAACAAAATTTGCTTATCGAATCAAAATGTTAAGGAAATAAAGGAGAAATTAGTGGTGAATTTCTTTTCTTATTTGGTGTTTATTATACGATTTTTTTTTGAGTTATTAGTTATCTCGTGTGAGATCTTGATACGCAAAAAATGTATTCTTAAAGATTTCCCCTTGAAAATGTGTATTTGAAATTGAAATACGTAATTTAGTTTCAGTTAAATGAAACAAATAGACATACACTCACATGAACCATTTGGTTCATCTCGTATTCCTTAGAACTTATAGTTAGCACATGGATATCCATATTTTTAACTGTAATGCAAAGAAAAATCATAAAAATTTAATAATTAATTTAGTTTATTTCTTAAGAATTGCTGATATATTTGTCTATACTTTCAAATCCAAGCATACGACGTATTATATCTAATCAAAATGAAAGGGGGGGGGGGAATCACTGTAAAATACATAAAAATGTTTTTATCCTAATGAACAATTGCTTAGCATGTAATTTCTTATAAGATATGCAGTAAAATATTGTGGATGAATATTGGATCTATACAGATTATTCTGAAACAATATTGTAACGTGTAAGATAAATCTTTAAAAAATTAATTCCTAATTTTAAGTATAAAACAAAAATAAGAGTAAATGTGGAAAATTTTTGTAATTTAATTTTGAAGGATGCTTAATGAAGATGCATTATCATATGAGTGATAGTCTTGTCGATAAAATCTGAATTTTAGGTTAAGAGAACGAAAAGTAAAGTTCTTTCTTTTTTAAAAAGGAAAATTCATACAAAGACTACTGTCAAGTTTTCGATTCACGTTTCTTTTTAGTGAGCGATTCGATTGAGCTGATTTTCTGAACCCGATTTCCAAGATATTGCGACATATGTAACCGCTTGAAAACACATTCTTCATAAATAAAGATGATGAAATAACATACGGACTAAATTATCCTCTCACCTCAATCAAATATTTATTTTTAAAGAATTTTGGAATAAAATATAAAAAAAATTCATTGCGAAGCTGTAAAACCACGAGCAGCTTCGATTCAGTGATTCATTTAATTCAATTCGGCGCATTTAAAATTATTAAAATCAATCTCAGTGGCGAAAATTTCGTTTGCAACATAATTCTTTATGTAACCACAGAGCCGTCTATTTTATTTGTTCTTCCTTTATCTCTTATCCGTTCGCTGCCCGTTTGTTATGTTAGTGTTATGTACATTTTTAAACAAATGTCGCAAGTAGCATTTGTTCCTGAGGGGGAATGGAACAACAAGCATGTTGATAGTACATGACAAATATTTGAAACCAATAAAGTACTATGAAAAATATTTGAAACAAAAGCACTGTTTGCTGTTTGATAAGAATTTTTAAAATTTATTATTGTGAAGGTTACAGAAAAGGAATTGCGAACTTTGTCCGAGCATAAATATTTAAATATTATTGTTTTATATATGCAGCTTGAAACTTAGTTTATAAAACTTGGCTTAGTGTTGCACGAAATTAAAAACAGAAAGGACAACTCAAATATAACATTTCCTCATCTCGCAATTTTCGCGGACTGTTTTATAAAGGAACGCTTACAGCAGGAGCCGCCAAACTTTTTTAATCATCGACCCCCAAAATTTTAAAATTCTCTTATTGATCCCCTCTATGAAAAATGATAACACAAGAAAAAAAACTTGCTTGTTTCTAAAATAAATTAAATAATTTAAGAAACAGTTATGTTTTTTCTTCTCTCTTTCGATTTTGACAAAATCAAATTTTTATATAAATCAATGAGAAGAATGTACTTGATTACTCTTGGCTAGGTTAGCAATATTTGGTTCGAAATTGATTAATTTCAGTCTTACTTCGCCTCGGAGTTCCGCATTCCATTTATTTCTCTTCTTTGTAAAAATAGAATTTACATGACTGAAGCAGATTCAACTATGCATGAGCTTAGGAATGCAATTAAAAAGAAAAATGCCGTATTTCAAGTTTTGGATATTTTTGCTTAATATTTATATTCGTACAAAATGTACTCACAGTTAGGTTATTAAAAAGCATTTTTGCTTCAAGGTCAACTAATAATTCAATGACTTCTTCTTGCAAATGGCTGTCGTTATTTTCAACTTGAGCAGAAAGTGGCCCGATAGTATTTTCTGGGATATCTATACTTTTAATATCTCGAAAGCGTAATTTAAAATCATCGCTTAATTTTTGGAGATGATTTGTATGTTTTTCCAATTCTACATCGGTTATATCCAATTGTCGTAAATTTCAAAAGTATTGAAAATCTTCACTTAGCAATGAAGACTTAAACAAGTTTAATTTATTTTGAAAGCTTAAAATAATTGTTTGTGCTTGAATTGATTTAATATCTTTACTTTTCTGACGTGTTTAAATATCATTGAACTTCGCAAATACATCGGCTAAATAAGAAACATACAGTGGCTCAAACAATTGAGGATACACCTTACTTTCACTTGACAAATCCAACTTTTAATGAAAATAACACATTAACTAGAATAGAAGACGTATTTTTACTTTTACACGTAATAAAAGGGTTAATTTACAGCAAAAATAACGAAAATCAACAAAAAAATATCTAAAATTAAAAGTTTCACAAATATTTGAAGTAAACATAGGCAGATCTTTACCTCAAAAAATTAAGGATACACCAATGAAATTTTTTCGATATATTACATGCATAGACAGAATCAGTACTTTGTTGCATGTCCTTTGGCTTTTATAATGTCCTCCAAACGTCTTGGTACCGATTCGACCAATTTTTTAGTGGTATCTGGAGATATTTTATCCCATTCTTCTTGTAACACTTGCTTTAAATGGGCTTTGTTTCTAATCTGGTGTTTTTGGACCGCTGTTTCTAGTGTGGCCCACAAATTTTCTATGACATTGATGTCAGGGGACTGTGGCGGTGTGTGCAATTGCTGTTTACAATGAAAAAGACACCACATTTTGACATTACGTGCCGTGTGTTTGGGGTCGTTGTCGTGCTGAAATATAAAATTTCCATCTAAACCCAATTTTTGTGCACTTTCTTTAAGATTGTTGCGGAGTATGTCTATATGAAGCTTATGATCCATTATACCATCTATAAAAACTAAATTTCCTACCCCATTTGCAGCCATACAACCCCAAACCATGACGGAGCCACCACCATGTTTAACTGTAGGACGTAAATTTTTTGGATCCAAAGCGGTGTTTGGCTTTCTCCAAACGGTGTGGCGACCATCGCTTCCAAAAATGTTGAATTTACTTTCATCACTAAATGTAACTTTCTCCCAAAAGTTTTCTGTCTTCAACTGATGAGTTTTTGCAAACTCCAAACGCTTTTTCTGATTTTTTAAGCTTATGAAAGGTTTCTTTCTAGCTACTCGATTGCTGTATCCAGCATGTCTAATCACATTTCTCACAGTTTCAGCACTTACACTTCTGCAGATTATTCGAGAAGTTTCTGCAGCTAGTTTGACTGCACTCAATTTAGGATTAATCTTGATATCTTTTAAAATTTTCCTTTTAGCTACATCACTCAGAATACTTTTCCTTTCTCTTCCACTCTTATTTTGAATTAATCCATCGCGTTTAAATTTCCCAATGATTTTCTGGACACATGAGTGACTTCTACCGACAATTTCAGCTATTTCACGATAAGATTTTCCCTTCTTAAATAACCTTAATATAAATTTTCTTACATCAATACTAGTCTCTTTCCGAGGAGCCATTTTCCATTTAAAATTACAGCTTTATATTCTCATAACCAACTTCAAAAGACAGAAATAACAGTTGAAAAAGTTTAGGATAAAATTTCCCAAACTTTAGTAGCAAGCAAAAAGAAATCAAATGGTAGTTAAACAAAAATTTCATTTGTGTATCCTCAATTTTTTGAGGTAAAAATCTGCTTATGTTTATTTGAAATGCCTCTAAAAAGTTTTATTTTAGAATTTTGTCGTTGATTTTTCTTTATTTTTACTGTTAATTAAACTTTTTGTTATGTCTAAGAATAAAAATTCGTTTGCACTTCTGGTTAAGGTGTTATTTTGATTGAAAGTTGGATTTATCAAGTAAAAGTAAGGTGTATCCTCAATTGTTTGTGCCACTGTAGTTTTTATTTTTTTGCAATTCGTCACTTAAGGCTGGATTAATTTCAGTTAGAAATTCTGTAACTGTTTAAACAATTCAACAAGTTTTTGCAAACATGCACTTCTTGAGAACTATCGGTGAGTAATAATAATTGGTTTGGTAGTTCATCATTTTCCTCGCAAAACTTATCAAATAGTCCTGATTCAAGAGGATGTTCTCTAACTTGGGCCACCTTGTAACAAAACGGTACAAGAATCATTTCTCACAAGTCGGAGAACGAGAACCCATCACGAAACACGCATACTTTAAACGGTAAAAAAAAGATAAATAATTATTTTAAAAAATATGAAGGAATGCGAAATTAAATAAAACTGTAATCTATTATAAAAACTTTATTTACTATATTGTAATTATAAATGGGATTCCAAACAAAAACTATACATAATGCGTTGCTATCCATAAATTTGCGATTGAATAGCATTGGTATTCATTCATCGACCCCTAATTATACTATATCGACTCCAGGGGATCGATATAGACCACTTTGCCGACCCCTGGCTAAAAAAAATATATTATTTTTTTTTTCTGCGTGTGATAACATATGAAATTTATTTTTCTGAAAGGATAGTATCTCATGATCTTAAATCTATTTTAAAAGATATTTTTGTGGGGGAAAAAATGCATGTTTCTATTACAAAATGTATAAAGATTTAAAATATGCAAGGGGGGGGAAACAGTAATTTTTATAGAGACCCTGGTCCAGAAATTGAGCATTTAGAAGGTTAATAGACAAATTTAAATTTATTATACAGAACGAATGCATATTTTCAGAGTTAATACTTTGAAAACTTTAACATTGACCCACACTATTTATTTTTGTGTAAAAATATTTTTAAAGAATACATTTTCTCTTGCGTTTAGTCGTTTTTATGTAAAAACGATATTTGCATTAAGTTCACAATAGATCTCTACATTGAAGATGAATAAACAACTGTATGAAAAAAATAAGTTTTCTCAAAAATAGCGCGCAGATTATCAATTTTGTGGAAATTGCAATTTTAAAATAAGTGTTTTCGCTTTAAAAGGCTTTATACATGCAACAGTCAAGAACGCCGAGATTATTTTTAAAATGTTTGCAGGAAATTCGCACCAGATGGCTTAAGTTTTATTAAAATGGAAATAAATTCAGAAGCTGTCTCTTATATAATCAGATTGCTTCCACATGCTGCTTTTACGGATATTTAAAATTATAAAGGAAGGAAATATGCAATATTAAAACTTGCATATGTAATGATAAAACGAGGATATGGGAGATTCGCTTACAACAAACATCCTCAAAACTGTTTTCGCTCATTATAAAATGCGAACAAGGTTAAAACAAAATGTAACTTAATTTGATTTTATGATTTCCGCTCGAACTTTTGGAGACACAGCATCAAGTTAAGGAATCCATTCAAACTTTTTATTTTTCAAGTTAGGCGTAAAAATGTGTTTTGAAAAACTGAAATTTATCTCAAGGGTAGGTTTTATTTTTAATCCTATTTTCAAAATACGAGTCACGATTATTTATTTATTTATTATTCGTTTTTCTTCGTGATATCTCCCACCATGGTCTGATGGGCTGAGGCGTCTGTCTGAGCAATAGACAAGGTGACGGAGGCGGCGGTTTTGAGTTCGATTCTCTCTGTTCTTCTCAACCTGCAATTTATAGAACACGTATATCTAAATGGTTATCGAACTATTTCTTAATGTACTCCTTTGCTATTGCTCACTGTCTAATGTGTTCCATGATCATTGTCTATACATCATTCCTTTTATCTTCTTTCCTCTTTTTTGATGATTATCTATTAAGGATTATTACATGTTTTAAAATTTTCGTAAAAATATTAAATAACTTATTAAAAAAATTAATATTAAAATTTTTTTACATAAAATTAAAATAAAACCAGGTTGCATACCTGAGTTGCCCTTTGTAATGCTGACCGAGGTGGTTATATATATAATATCCCTTTAACTCGATATTTTGCCATTACTCTCTTTTATGAGATTCAGATTACTCATTTTTCAGATGACATCATGTCTCCATGTTTAAAGAAGACATGAACATCTTTTTCACTTTTTATTTTGTTTATCGTTGGATAAACATGCTTTGTAGTTCCAATTTCCAACAGAAAATTTCTACAATGAATTAGAAAAATTAGAAACACGAGAAAGAAATAAACTAAATAGTACCTGAGCACCAAAAAACGAGCAAGAAAGAAACACAAAGTGGAGTAGGAATTTCTTACGAAACCAGAACCGGCAGGTCTCCTAATCGTGAAGTGTAGAAGGTGACTTTCGTCACAAGAGAGGGAGGATAAAAAATCCCCGACTAGGCAGATTTGAACAAAAGGTTGTCTTTGAGGCGCATCCTTTGAAGTTTTGGGCTGAGAAAGGGTTGATGATTTTAATACTTTTTATTTATTATATTTGGATTTGAATGTTTGGATTGGATATGAGTCACCATTTCTCAGAAAGCGAAATGTTCTAGTTTTAACTTTTTTCAATTTCTCGAATTTTCAAGATCTCGCAGTCAGTACAATTAATTATATGCTCAAACATTTTTTATTGGTCAAATCTAAGATTTGTAAAGATTTTTTATCTTGTATAAGTGATTTCCATAGTGATTAATAATAATGTCGAAAAGAGCAAACGTAATACAGAAAATTCATATCGATATTATAATTTATATCATCACTCAATTTATAGTTAAAACTATAACTCGCGATTCACTTAAGTCGCGGTTTAGTAACCAAACACTCGATTACCGCGAATTCTCTGGGTCCGCCATCATTATATTATATATATTTAAAAAAAATAACTTTCTTTTTCTCTATCCTTAAATTTTTTTTCTATTACTAATATATTTCAATGATCCTTGAATTGGAATTATTGCAATCATAATAAATAAAAAAGGAAGTTGAAGATTTAAAATGCATTTTTTTTATTTAATTTTAACTTTACTTTTATTTACTCTTTACTTTAGTGAAATAATTAAAGAGCGAGGGCATGTAGTGGTTTTTTCAGATCGATTAACCCTCCCTTTTTTTTTTAGAAAGGAAGGGTTTTAGAGGAACGATTAAAAAAAAACTATTAATTAAAAATTGATAATATTCAATAATTTCTTCTGAATTAAAAACACGCTCTTAAAGTTTGTATGAGCGTTGATTATTAAAATTAGAACGTCTAAATGTGAATGTATTCGTAATTAAAATATCTGCGAACCTTATTTCTTATTTTAAAAGCTATGTTGTCTTTAAGTTGCTTAAAACTGGAAAAAAAAATTCTCTCATTTCCATTTCCCCCATAATTTTCCCAATGTACCATACTATACCATCAAAATTACCATAGCAATTTTTACTTGGTATTCAAGGGGGGGGGGTACACCAATTTATCGATATTTGGTTAGTGAACTAATATTGAGTTTCTAACATATCAAATTATTTTACAAACATATAAACGCAACTAAATGTAGTATTTGAAACACGACAACAACCTGAGTTAACGACATTATCTACTAATCTCTTATTCGTGAATACAGATTTCTTTTTTATTTCATAAATATTTTTTAGAAAGATTTCTCTGTGCCTTAAAATAAAACAAATTTTTCCTCTTAAAAAGAAACGGACAGTAATAGGGGTTAATAGCCTGTGCTTCAAAATTTCTATATCATCAAAATTAAATTCCGCGTGATGTATCAAATATGTTAATTTTTATTTCTAACATTAACCGTAACTGGTTATTTCGAAACGGTCAATTCTCGGCTCTATCACAGCCGAGCGCGTCTCAGTTGTCAACTTTGGATGGCACGTCTCAGGCGGTCCAACCCGGAAAAAGAATAAAAATCGTGCGCCCAGAACAATGACTGTGCCATCACACGCGATTATTTTCCACCCCGCGGATCGCATTTTTCCGCAGAAGCCGTTGTTTTTGTTTGCTTTAAGTGGTCTCTTCGGTCGAAGACCCCCTTCACAAACAATTTGTAACAGACCTCGAGTGGAATGATCGAAAAACAGTCGGGATATTGCATCTTTAATTCGAATTGCGGCTTGCGCATATTGTTATCGCAGATTACGGAAGGTTAATAAGGCGATTTGTCTGGATTTCAGCGTCCTTAAAAACATTTACCGTGTTGATGTTAAGTTAATAATCTTTCTTATAATTTTGTGGTATATTGAACTTTGTGGTAAATATTTAAATATTTGGAAAATTATAGAGGGATGAATATTCTTAGAGTCCATTAACAGTTTGTTTGTTAGTTTTTATTAACGTCGCACTAGAAGCAACACGAGGGCTATTAGTCCATTAACAGAGTGATCAGATTTGAAACTGTTTATTAACGTCACACTAAGAAGCAACACGAGGGCTATTGGCAAAGGACCTCGTAATTTTGAACCTTGGTCAAGTGACGAAGACGACACACCTGAGATGGCACTTCCCTCTCCAAATTTTAACACCGTGCTCTTGAAAGGGACTAGGAACTCGACCAGATTTAAAGTGCATCAACCCTGGCTACACGGCGGGTCTTAAGTAGCATCAGGACTCGAACCCACGACTCTACGAAAACGATTTCGGCCGCTAGTCAACGACCATGAGCACTAGGCTACTGCAGTTACCCAATAACTGAGAGACAGAACAACTTAAAGATTTTATAATTATTATCAATTCATTATTGTCACAGAGTATCATTTATTTTTAGATATCGGCCTTATTGCCGCGATAGCCTAGTGGTCATGGTCGATAGCTTGCGGCCAACGTAGTCTCAGACGAGTCGTGGGTTCGAGTCCTGAGACCTCTATAAACCCCCCGTGTAGAGAGGCGAACGCTCGTAAAATCTATCGAGGCTTCAAACCCTCCCGATGGCGGGGTGTGAAAGTTTGGTGAGGTGGTGTCGTGATCGTCATTTGATTGAGGCTCAAAATTACGAGGTTCGTTGTCAATCGTCTTTGTGTTGCTTCTAAATGCGATGTAAATAAACAATCAATAAATATAGTACATGCTCTCCAAAGATTCATCCCGATCCCTACAATCTTCCCCCACTAGAATAAGCCCTCTCTTCTCCTATTGTAAGCTTAAATTTCCTATTATCTCCTGAAAATATAGGCCCTTTCTTTTCTTTTTCTCACTTCATTGATAAGTATTATTTTTACAATTTGTTTTTTATTAACAGAATTAACGTTTCAAAGGTAATTAGTTTAAATACCAATTTTTCAAATCTTGTCTTAAATTTGAACTTGCATCTGTTATAAACGAGTCGTATTTCCAATATTTTAGTGACATTTTTCAAAAATAAATTTGCCTTTAATCTCTACTAGGAGCTCTTTTCTAAATTTACGTTTTGTCAGTGCTAGAAAAGGAAGCATTGTATAGGAATTTTGTGTCATTTTTACCTTAACTGATAAAAAAAAAACATCTGTAAATCACACGAAAGGTTTAAAAATTAAATTGTAATGGACTTCAACCTCTACATGTTGCCAGCAAATGTACACGGCCGTGGAGCCGAGTATCTTATTTTTGGCCTTGTTTCTATCGAGTCGTGGGTTCAAGTCCTGAAACCACTAAAGACTTGCATGCCGAGAATGATGCGCGTTAAATCTGTCAAATATCAATATCCTGAAGTCGGGATGATGCAGAAATTTGAAGAATGGAATGTCAACTCAGGTGTCGTCCTCGTCACTTGATCGAGGCTCACACTTACGAGGTCCGTCACTTTACAGCCTTGCGATGTTAATAAACAATCGATCTGTAAAGTCAGCACGAGTACTTAATGATTAGAGTGCCATGGTTTAAAACTTGATTCCGGCGAAGAATTCCATGTGATAAATTGTAAATTTCGTAAGTTATAAATGCAATATAGATATATATATATATATATATATATATATATATATATAATGTAAACTCTTAAAGTAAGACATCATTTTAAGTATTGTCTTTATTATTTGTTCATGATTCCAGTTGACTAATTTCGTCGATAGTTCATGTATTTATCCGAATACTAGGGGAAAAAATCACTATTAAAGAAATGGAAAAAACTACGATTGCATTGATCGTGATTATTCTTAATATTTATTTTGCAGGTACGTTTTGATCAATCATTACAAATATTATGACAAGATCTACCAGCGCAAGTACATCGCCTTGATGATCGCCTTCTGCTGGATTTTCAGTTTCTCCCTTCTTACGCCGACATTGGCTGGGGCTTGGGGTGAATTCGGCTACCACCGCCCTAGTTTCTCGTGTACGATCCTGCGCAAGGATGGAAAAAGCCCCAAGAAATTCCTCTTCGTCTTAGGATTCCTGCTCCCATGCCTTATCATCGTTATCAGTTATTCGTGCATCTTCTACCGGGTGTGTTTCTTATTTTTTTTCTTCAATCCTCATTTTTTTTTAAAGATCTTTATTAAAAACGCTAGAATAATTATACCAATAAATTATACGAGTACCAGAGGCAGGAAAAAGTAATAGATAAGGAAAAAAAAAACATGACACTTAAAATATTTTATTATAAATTTCATTGTATTGATTAGTTCGCTTAAAAAACGCGCCAACATTTAACATTAAAGTTGTTAATAGCTTCAATTATTTTCAAAAAGTTATTTTGTATTTAAAATCAAGTTGATGTTACACCGAAACATATGAATTGAACTTTTCTTAGCAATAATTAATTATATGTAATGTTATGTTAATTTGTTTTGTCTAAACGTACCTCTGCTGATATTAAACAGGATTTTACTAATAATACACAACTAAAAGCAAATTTGTGGTCGAATAATTTAAAACAGAAAAGTGGGAGGTAACTAACTGTAATCATAATTTGTAGTTTCATTTTAATGGGGAAATTATATCAGCTAAAATTCACCCTATTCTATCGTCTTAGATTTCTGCGCTATTTGAGTTTCAGAATATGAAATTGAAACTAGAGATTTTTTTCCATACGAATTTCATTTAGATAATTAGATAGCAAAAATAAAATCAAGGTATCTAAATTGTAATCATTATTCCAGAGAGCAAGTGATTGGACAGCATTGACTTTTTTTTTTTTAATTAATCGCAGTATAATGAGAAAATTATATTAGCTAAAGTTCATCTAATTCTATCATTCTAGAGATGTTTGTTCTATACTAGTTTCATACAATGAAATTCAAACTGGTGATGTTTTTCGATATGTGTACAGATTTTCATTCAGATAATAATTAGATGCTAAAATTTGAATTGAATGAGGTTATTATTAATACCAGTAGATCGAAAACGGAAGTTTTTACTATCTCCAGAAAAGCTTGTATTAAGAAGTGTTTTTAAATTAGTCTTTGAGAAATCTTTGTATTTTATTACGCAGGTGCACAAGAGTCGAAAGAATGTGGAGGCTCATTCTCCCACCCCTGCGAAAACTCCTGGAGGGGTGTCAAGTCCAGCTCCCCTGATGCGACAGGTCTCTCAGCGCCAAGATGAAATTCGGCTGACTAGGATGATGCTTATAATCTTTTGTTCATTCTTGCTGTGTTTCTTACCCTTGATGATCGTCAATGTCTTGGAAGAAAAGATCAGGTAAGCAGAAAAAATATTTTCTTAATTTTTTTCCGCGAATGGAATTTTTTTTTGCACGATAACAACAGAAACAAAAGCAATCAGATAGAGTTGGGGACTGCAATATCGATAATTATGGTTAACTGGTGAATAGTCAATTTTAGCCCCAAATTGTTACCGGTAATTTTATATTGTTTTTACCGTAATTTGGTTAATTATGTACGCAGCTGTAATACACTTTTTTCTCTGACATTTACAATTATGTTATCCATGAAAGAGAAACTTATTGATCAAAACAAAAACAGAAATAGAACATGATAATCCTCCTTCGAGACACATAAATAATATATATATAACAATTCTTCTTAATGTATCGGTATACCAGTTTTGTTTGAGAATTTTACCGAATTACTGGTTTTCGAAAAAGTCAGTTCAATTTCTAAATGAAAAGAACCAATGAAAATTGATACTGTTTTATTGTTGATTAAGAGGAATTGTGTACTCTTTTAGTCTAAAGGATTCATGGATTACATTTTAAAGAGAATTACTCCTCGGAATAATTTGAATTGCTGTATTGTTTTTCAAATTTGAATTGCTACAGAGCCTCCAAATCGCCATGGTGTGGAAAGTGAGGTACTTACTGTAGTGTCGCCTTCGTCAAAAAAACGTAGCCCAAAATAATGAGGTCCAACACTTCATTCCTATAGAATTACTTAAATGTCCTTCAAAAATAAATCATAACCCTCCAAGCCTCACATATATGCATGTAACAGATAAACATTTAAATGTTTTGCAACTATTATATTTCAGGTTAATTTTTATCGAGAACAAAAAGGTTTCTATGAAATTTGGAATCTCAATGTTTTATGAGTTTAATTTTTTTAAAAAAAATTTTTCTCTATCGGTATCACAGGTGAAAATTAGTTTATTTTGTATTGTAAATTTTAAAACAAATCCACAAGTATTGAAAATAAATCGTGAACAACAAATTGCGTTGTTGAAAAATTTTCCAAATGATTGTTTATTGAATCCCTTTCTCAGGGATTGGTAAACTACCCACCACCATCTCACGAATTAATAGTGTTTTAACACGGGAAAAAAATTAAAACTAAATCAAATTACACGCTTGAACCACTGACACATACGAGTATAAACAAGTTACTGTCGCAGTTTTCGGAATTTAATGTTAGTGCAAAAGATATTTCCATAATTCAGAATCCATTTGACTGGGCAGTTAAGTGCTTCCGTCAGCCTTTCAATGGGAAGTGATTGATCGGCAAAATAATGAGTTAAAAATGATTATTTAAAAAAACAAATCCAATCCAATTGTATAATTATGTTTCAAAAAATAAATGCGACCAGTTAAAATTATTTACTTATGTATTTATATCTATATTTGGGAGTCTTAACAATGGGAAAGGATATTTTTGAAAATGAAGTATGTAAAATTCAATACAGATCGTTATTAATGTATCACCATTTACAAACAACTTTGTCAGTAAGAAGTACTGATTTCAAACTGCTCTATGATGGAATGATATCTTGGAAAATGCTGTGGCCGCTGTAGCCTAATGTTCATGGTCTCGCGGCCAGAGTTGTTTTTGTCGAGGCATGGGTTCGAGTCCTGATGCTACTGAAGATCCGCCGTGTAGCAGGGCATATTGAATCTGATCGAGGTGCTGAGTCCTCCCGTTTGTGTGGTGCGGAAATTTGGAGTGGAAGGTGCTAGTTCAGATGTCTTCCTCGTCACCTAAACGAGATCCGTCACCAATAGCTCTCGTGCTGTTTCTAAGTACAACGTGGGCCGCGGTAGCCTAGTGGTCAAGGTCGTGTACTAGCGGCCGGAGGTTTTCGTTCAGTCACGGGTTCGATCCTTGGCCGGCAAAGACCCGCCGTGTAGCCGGGGCTGATGCACGTTAAATCTGTTCGGGGCCCAAAGTCCTCCCGTTGGCGTGGTGTGGATGTTAGGAGAGGGGGATGCCAGTTCAGGTGTCGTTCTCGTCACTTGACCGTGGTTCAAAATTACGAGGTCCGTCTCCAATAGCCCTTATGGTGAGAAAATGAATGTCCCTGCCCCTCAGTCTCATATAGTTATGACCTTAAAAAATAAGCTTCTTTCTGACTGGGAGGTCTGGTGGTCAACTTGTAATACTGGTATTAGGGTTCAGTCATATATTCCTAGACCAAATTTGAGTTTTTATACAAATTCTAGTTTTATTACCCGCTTCTTAACCGGTCATGGTCCCTTCATTTCTTATTTAAATCGTTTTAATTTAAAAAGTACAAATTTATGTCTCTGTGGCTCTGTTGGAGATGCTGACCACTACGTTTTCTCTTGCCCTTTTACCAGAGATTTTCATTTAAAATGTCCTGTTATTGAAGCGAAACCTATTTGGCTGAGGTCCGTGTGTGAAAATCCCTACTTACATTCTAAGCTTAAATCCTGTATACTTACGGCTCGTAAAATTACCCAACAAATTTATTAATTTTTTCAAACTTTTATTATATTTCTCAATATTTTTATCATCCCTTACCATGTAGCTATAATTGTATGTCTTGTATATGTGTTCCCACCTTTGCCTAATACTTAATTTTTGTTTACGAGTTTGTGGACGTTTTTGTATTGTGCTATTTAACCTGTTGTGTATCTTATTTCTGTGAGAAAATTTCAACTGTTCAACCGTTTCTTTGTCATATATATTTTTTGTTGTGCAAATACCTTGTACATTTTGTTTAACCTTTATTTCAAAATTATGTAAATCTTATGTTATTTTGTCAATAAATGCTGAGTGCGGGGGTGATTGTTTCCCGGGGGTCCGGTTTGCAGCTCTAAACCCTTTGGGTGAGCTCGGTCCCCTTGGGTACTCTGCCAATAGCCCTCGTGTTGCTTCTAGTGCGACATTAATAAAAACTAAACTAATCTAAGTACAACGTTAACAAACAATCACAATCATTTTATTAACTGTACGAAAAGAAATTCAATATTAGTCACAATTTTAAGAATTGCTTTCAGATTTTTTTTTTTTACAATAATTTTCTTTGATAATTGAGATCATTACTTTATTACATAATAAAATACCAAAGTTTGTTTGCATGTTGCTTATACACCTTGTTAGCAATTCTTGACAGGAACACACAAAAAAATATTTTTGAAACCGGGCCATAAATTATAAATATATCACAAGGAAAAAAAATAAAATGCACTTCAAATGCGCTCATCCAAGCAAGCATTTCAAAATAATTATTGCTACTGAAAGTTAAGAAGCAATGTACTATCTTCGTATTAGTATTCAGAGTTGTAAGATATGTAAATTAGATAAGCAAATAAAAAAAATATTCTCAATCTGAGCAGATATATTCTTTCCGTTTCCGTCATCAACCCACGCAAAGTATACTAAAAATCTTTTTTAACTAGCATCTCATTGAAGTTTATGTTTAACTGCTTGACAAGTAAGGCAGCTTGAGCTCCTTCTTTTTTCGTATTTTTGAAAGGATCTGTTGACAAGATCCTTTTACGATTACTAAAATTAAGTAAAATGTCACTGGAGATTATAAATTCTCTAACGAGTAATGTACAGATGACGTCAGATAATCTAATTTTATGAAAGTTATTTAATTCCTCCTTATATGTCAGTCAGTTAAATTATTTATATATTTATATAAGTATCGCATAAAAACGTTGACAAATTTATCAAATGAATTGTCAGTTTTTCTAAATGATTAACGTATCATTCAGCATTGTAATTTATTTCGAAGTATATTTAAGATTGTTTTCATTGGTATTTGTAGACGTAAACTTCGATACCCTTTAATCAATAGACAAATTATTATCCTTTTCTCTCTTTAAATTTTTTTCTCTATCTATTTTGAATCACTTTTTAACATTTGAAAACATTACGTTTTGTTACACTACTAATTTCTAAAAGATTAAAAAGCGTTAAGTACATTTTTCCATACAAGATCCATGGTTTTTCTCCTATACTTCAATACCGATATTGATATTTTATTAACATCTTACCAGATGAAACACAAGAGTTAGCGGTGACGGATTTCGTAATTTCAAGTCAGTGGTGAGGATGGCTCCGCACCCTTGAAACTTCCACACTACGTCAAAACGTTAGGTTTGTAAGACCCGGTTTAATTAATGTACATCAGCATCGCTACGTCACATACCCTGGAAACATGAAACTCAAAATCGCTACCCTTCGGTGCAAGGTCTATACGAATTAAAGCTACAGCACCCCCATATTTAAATGTCAAATAAAGCTTTATGTGTTTTAACAAGAAACTGCATGCGTTGTATTTTTTCAATAATCTGGCAGATATCGGACCAGATAACCTCCGTATTACTGAAAATGACGGATTTCTGGATAATAAATAAATAAATAATGCCTTTAAATGACAAAGGATGTGTATTGCGTAAAATTTAAGGCAATACACACAAATAAATAGTCAAACACACGAAGTAACTAAAACTACAACAAATTTATTTTGCATTGGTAATCTACGTTATTCCATTGAAGTATAAAGCATAAATTAATTTCTGTGGTTCGTAAAAACGCCGGATAATTATTGACAGGGCCGGAAAAGTGAAATGCTGGATTATAAAAAAAAGTATATAACGAGTGTTACGAAATTTTTGAGACACAATATGAAAAATAGAAATATGCGCTAAAATCACAAACTTTTATCAATGTTGGGAAAATTTTCTGTCAGAAAATTATTCTGCGAGTGATGTGATTGTTTATCAACGTCGCTATGAGAAGTAACACAGGGCTATTGGCGACGGACCTCATAATTTTGAGCCTCTGTCAAGTGACGAAGGTGACACATGAGTTAGCACTTCCTTCTCCAAACATCTACACCGCGCCAAAGAGAGGTCTTGGGACCTCGACCAGATTTAAGGTTCATCAGCACCGCTACACGGCTGGTCTTTAGTAGCATCAGGGTTCAAATTTGTTCAGAGCGTTTCCCGATCTCCTTGCAAAAATATGAGAAACACAGAAGATAAAACAGAAAAACTGAACATGTTCATGCAATGTTTGGAAGAATCTTCCCCTTAAATTTCTGATTTAATTTTTCATGCTCAAAAACTCTGATCAAAAGTTAAATTTCTTTTACGAAATTTTGTCTTAACTACTAAGATTGGGAACGGCCCCTGACCAATGAAAAAACTCCTGATTCTCCCCTCCCTCACCCCTGTCTACTCCAAGGAAAATTTTAACTGCTGATAATTATTCCAACCTGAAATTAACTTTTAAATTCATTTTTCGCTTTTATTAAAGCTCTGCAATGGAAGTTTTTAAATTGCTAAGTAATTTTTGTTTTTATTTTATTGTCTTAACTCCAAAATTTTTTCAATGTGTTTAATTGCACCGGGTACTTGGAAAGAAAGTTTTGTTCAAAGCAAATTACACTGAAAGGAGGTTAAAAGAGCTAAGCGCTCTAACGACCTTCTCTACGAAAACAACGCCGGCCGCTACCTTCATTCTTCCTGCTTTTAGACATGATGTGTTAAACAATTTTAAGGAGGAATAAATCTTATGGAGAAGTTACATTTTTTTTCTATGGTCTCTAATTCTAAAACATCTTTTTTAAATGATTAGTTACAAAGAAATACATTGTTATCGATATCTAATGATTTTTTTCCCCATTTGTGTATTAGTGACAATTATTGAAATAATTGTTATTAGTTGTCTTAAAAAAGTTATTTAAAACTGAAATAAAAGTATTTTTCATTAGAATTAAAACTTGTTTAAAAAAATTTAGCATTTTTATTTTCCTGATAAGTTATTCTGAGCTTTGTTAAAGAAAATTTCTGTGCTCAGTTGTTGAAAAAGCGTTTTATACCTGATGTTATGAATTGTGTTATGCTTCCACTAAAGAATTCTATGAATTTTAAAAGTGATGGAGTGGTTGATTTACTATTTTATTGGAGTGGTACTATTAGTGGTATATTTTTATTATTTTAACTAATATTTTCCGAGTATTAAGTTTATTTGTAACAGTGTTTGATCATTTTACCATTCTTAATCAAATGATTCTAGGATTAATTTTTGATACTGTTTGCTTAGAAGTTGAGGTGGGAAGATATTTTCGTGATTTTACCTATATATGAATTAATTTCCATTCAGTAGAGTTGCACGCAATTTTTGAAATATTAAAATACTAGATGTGTTTTTAAATCGAATTCAAACTATTATTTGACCATGTGAATTATAAATAAATTTTTAAAATGTCTCTATAATTAGAATCTAAAAAAGAAATTAAACATTAGAAAAACACATGTTTTTTTCATTGTCCATTTAAATTGATCAGTTCTTAATATTTCAATTATTTACTTCAAACTTTTAAGCAAACCATACGTTTCACAGAGGAATAGTAATTGAAAATTTTGTTCGGTAAAGAATAAAATAAATGACTTAAAACTTATGAAAATCTCATCTTAATATTTGTGAGAATAATTTTGAATGTCTAAGATTGGGATGCATTTATCAACAGAAAAATAGTTAACTTCCAAAAATTAAAATAAAACTGAAAAATATTAATTTTTAATAAACTACTATTTAATAAATAAATTTTGTTTTCCATGTCAATTTATTAAATGAAAATTAAGCAATTTAAATATTTAATCACTCCATTTTCTTGCCGACATTTATTTCATTTCAGTTCATAAATTCCATTACGTAACAAGCTGCCTACCTACAATTGCATCACCTACAAAACTCGGGAGTAGTCCATTGTGTCACGAATTGCAACATGAATTCAAATTACCAATTTAAAAATCATCTGAACACGTATAATATCATATTCATCGAACATCCAGATGCCAATGAACTGGTCCAGTTTGTTAAAAATGACTCTACAGGCAAAGCTCATAACCATATCCTTAACTTATAACCGTATCTGACAATCCTTCTGAAGAAGTTCTTTAAATGATTGAAGACGACACTTCAGAACCGTAATCGAAAACAGAATCTTAAGTAACTAGACTTCCTAACGATTCTCCTATCGGCGCCTGATGATCCATTTCAGATAGTTCTCCTCCAACGAGGCTCGGACCTCTGGTAATCCCCCACATGGAAAAAGCATTTACTATCTGTAAAATGTCCAGGGACAGAGAGTTAATGGTCATGCGCTTGGTTGGCTAGCGTGTTTACGTGATGCGGCTTTTTACCATGTAGCAACCCTAAGCATTAGCCGCGCTTTGCTAAGTCGGAACCCATTGGTGCAGACATCCGCTGAGGGAGCATGACGGTTCTTCTTTTTTAGAACACACCATCTTCTTGGTGGACCTCGTCTGTAAATCCGCTTAGATTCGAATCCCTGTTTTTTCATTTATTTCATTTTTTATCGCATCGTTCAAGGCAGAGGACCGTTTCACTCCCTTTTTTGCCAGGGCCGATGCGCTAAATCTGTTTTTTAAAGGCCTTTTTCACGACGTGCTGGTGGATTGACTTCGCAATTGTCGATGGCGTGAGTGGCTGGTGGTGGACCGTGTCCGTAAGTGTCGTGGTCCGTTCCTCACGCGGGTAGCGGTTGTACGTTTAATTGTACGTTTCGCCCGTGTAATCTTTTTTCTACTTAACATGGATACCTTTAAGTAGTGGGGTTGTTTCTCGAGAGAAGTGACTCGTAAATTTCAAGGGGATTTGTTGAAAGTCATCTTTCTTTTTTAGACGAAACTAATGTCGAAGTTTTGAGGTTTACGTTATGCTTTGTTATTATTTCCCCTCTTTCAGTCCTCCAAAAGTTTTAGGAGATTTAAAAAGTTTTTCTAAATATTCGCAGAATTTCTCCCGTAAGAAGAAACCTGGTCTAATTAAGCATTTATATATTATTTTCTGATTAAATTACTTCTGTAAATTATTGTTATAGTATATAATTTCCATATGTTAATATTATATAATGCTCCCATATGTTCATCAGTGTATCACTACTAAATAAATTTAATTAAAAACCATTATATATCTATTTGTTATATTCACATATTTTTACAATGAAGGCATCCTAAATTGACTACAATGTATTAAAATATCAATCTTGTAAGAATTCGATAAATGTAAAAATAATGTGGTCTGTTTATGTATAAAATTATATAAAGTTAAAAATTAATTTAAAATGTATAATGTGAACAAATTAAATTTAGTTTGCAGTTTACTTTACAAACACACACGCAATGCAGGGTTGTTCAGAATGATTCCTCCGATTTCAAAATTCCATATTTTCATAAATAAATGACACAGTATAAGTAATACACGAATACCAAGGAAAAATAAGAAAATTTTATATTGTGGACTATATATGGCCATGATGCGTTCTTCGTGAAGCTATTAAACGAAAGCTGTTTTGTAAGCTTTTGCGGAGCTACCTCGGAATTGAATCGATTGTAGTGGACCAGATGACTTGAGGTTACACAGCTAGCCACTTGAGTCATGCACAATTTCTTTCTCTGGCGGTTTGTAAAAGATAAAGTGTATGCGCCCAACATTACCCACAAATTTAGGCGAACTTAATGGATTTCTGTCGCTGTACAATTACCACTGACACTTTACGTGTTTGGCAGGAATTTATATATCGAATTAACATTATAGGTGTAACTAAAAGAAGTTATACAAAACACTTGTAAAAAAGAAACTTCTATATGTTCCTTTTATGTATTACTTATCATTCTGTGCCGTTTAGGTATGAAAATGTGGACTTTTGAAATCGGTTGAAGTATTTTGAATAACCCTGTAGAATTATAAAAGTGTTTATACAATGAAATTCCTTTTTTAAAACCTCTTCTGGGAAGTGACAATAAATGAATTTAGAACGAAAAAAAAACTGGCACTAGAAGCTATCAAATATTATAACACTGATCGCTCTTGTAAGGCATCAGCGAAGTGTTACTTCTCAGACGATTAAGATAAATGCAAAGACTTTTTTATATATATTCTTAAATAGAGTTCATTTCAATTACTTACAGTGACTAATACGCTTAAATACTTAATTTAAAATAATAGATAAATTACTTATCTTGTTAACGACTTAATGACCAGATAAAACGCAATTAGAATCATTACACCATTCTTTGAAACAAATCGAACATTAACTTAAAATAGAGAATCTAATATAGTTAAATTCCAACTAAAATTGTTCGACTTTTTTATAATTTTACAAAAATTAACAGATTATTCATTGTTCTTATCTCATGATTTATTAATAAAGTTACTCTGAAATTTTTTCATATAGTAGTTTTGTGTAACATTTTTCAGATTGCTAAGAGAATACTAGTTAATAAATTTAACCGTATTCGATTATGTAACTGCATTTTGGAAAGATAAAAAGGAATGGAATGCATCATTAAAATGGCAAAGTTCCAAGATTTACCATATTTTATAATAATGTGTCACTAAATTATGAATTAATCTCATAAAGATTTCTTTTTTGTGTGTAAAAGATTAATTATTACAGCAATGTTTGCTTTGAAACGAATAGTAAAATTGTGATGTAATCCTATTACCCATTTCATGCGTCATCTTATCGCAAATCTAAGTTTCGACTTTTGTTCAATCACAAACTAAGTAATTGAAATAGCTAGTTTTATATTTTAAAATAGTTTATTAATCATCCAAAAGAGGAGATGTTCTCAAATAGTTTCATGTCTCTATCCGTGAATACTAACAGCTTCTATAACATATCAAAGAATAAACTTACCGGAATACGATGCGAGTACATCATCCAAATATTTAATCGACCAGATAGCGTGGGTCCTTGTCTTTGCAAATGACCCTCGCCTCCTTCATATTAGCATTTTTCTTGTAACCGTAACCTTTTTTGTATCTCAATTCAGTTTTTCGTCGCTTTTATACGCCTCGAATATATTCTATTCACTCCACGTCTAAAGTTTGTTAAATTTGCACAATAACGCTTTATTTTATTGGAAATAAGTTGGAATCTTAAATGCAAAGTCAGAAAGAAACCCTATATGTTAGTTAAGTGAAATTTCGCGAATAGCTCATATTACTAAACTATTATGACTTTGAGACATATTATAAACTCCAAGGGCATAATTCAAAAGAAGAACTGTTCGCCAAATTGCAAATGCTTTTTCCACAACATTTAAATTCCTCACTGCTCATTAACTAGATTTTACCTATTCCTCGATCTGATCTTTGCAATTGATAAAATAAATCTTAAGGTCGATTAGGAATCACGACTTTCATATAGCTTCGTCATACTATTTAAAGATGACAAAAAAAAAAAATATTTGCAATTGTTATTATACAAGAAAATGAATTACTACAAGCTTCCAAAACCCAATAACACATTTATTGATTATATTTACTACTGTATATACAATAAGCTTTTTGTTGACTTCAGAAAAAAAAAAAAAAAAAAAATCTCGGTTATCATCAGCCTCGTTAAAAACTCAGAATCAAATCAGCCACAACAATCTGCTTGCCTTTCTTTTTAGGATGTTTTGATTCTGTCAGATTTCCAGTCAATAGCAATATATTTAAATAGCTGCCTAAAGCATATTTCTTAAGTAGTATTCAGATCAGGTTTGCGATCATTATGGAGACATCCATAGTTGTTGACACATGTCTTCGCATTCTGAATTTAGTATCTTGGGGTGAGAGAGAGAGACAAACGATCCTGTCAAATATTAAGTCGATGACCCATGTTGATATTTAGTGGACAGTGTAACTAACACAAAAACATTCATTTTATTCGTATTTTCAACAATGTTCTAGACTTGAATCTCAATGGATGTAGATGGCGATGCAAAATCTTTCGTTAATAAATTTCGGTGAGGTTTATAGTTCTCCATTATTCAGGAACTTTAGTAAATAGTGATAATTCACCAATTTGTGAGCATTAAATATATATTTTTTCCTCTATACTAAATTTTCGAACTAAATCGTATAATTATATGTCATTCGAAAAACTTTTACTATCGAATTCTTTTCATTTTGAAACTTTCAACTATTCAGAAACTTATGTAATTTATTTAAAAAGATAAGTATTCACTTTTAGCCATAACAAAGTCAAATAATTGATCAACGAGCTATTGTTTGTGTTTAAAAAATAAAATGGTAACGCTTCCATTTCTTTTCATTGGATTATTATAATTTGTAGCGAAAAATTTTCAGAAAAATTAAATAAGTTGGTTGTGATACATGATCCGTAAACAGTTTTTTTTAATCTACTGAAAAAAGAATTAGCCTACATTATCTTTTTCAAACTATTAAATTGCACTGTGATATAAGAAATTTATATTTTGTTTGTATGATTTGGAAGAAAGACTGCTATTAATGAAATTTATTGAGCTTAGCTCCAATGATCGCGATGTTATTCAGCATATTAATTCAGATTCTAACGCATCTAATAAGGTATATTCATTGAATTATTATTCGACTCGCAACCATATCGAGATATAAATAATTAAATCTATTCAAGTTGTTTTCCTTAAATATTAAAATAATAGTTTTTAAAAATAGTACACACATATGCTGGTGCAAAACAATATCAATTCATCAACACTCCTTACTACTATAACAATAGTTTTAAATTTTAAAGAATATGTATTACACGTCGAGAAAAAATAAAATTTTGTGATGGAATTTCTGGAACTGTATGGAAACTCGATTTCAGAAATTCCATCACAGGATTTCTGCAAATCGAATTTGCGGAAAGTAAATCTTATAGGGATTTTTTTTTTTTTTTTTTTTTTACAAAATTGTTATTGCTTATTTCACTCCGAATAGATTATTTAAAACTTAAATAACGAGGTCGTTTTGATAAATATTAATTTTTAAATAAATAATTATCTTAATTGGTGTATTATTCATTAATGTCGTATGATCATTCGAACCGATCACGTTTACAGATGGTATGAAATAAGCTATTTTTCCGGCTGAAATAATTAAAAAAAAAATTGTAATAGGTTATTTATTAATTTAGTGGGTAAGTCAATTTCTCAATAAGTAAAACAATTAAATCGAAAGATGCAATAATGGACCCAGAAGAAATCTACGGGGAGGAGGGGGCACAAAGTCACATTGTTTTTTGTTACTTGTCCTCTCACCATTTCTTTCTCTGGTTATCAAATTATCCTTAAAAACGCAGATTTTAATATCCTATTCCTAAACAATGTAAAATTTGGGCGTAAAAAATGTTAACATGAAAACTAAACTTACGTAGCATATATCCAACTCGATACTGACAATTTGAGTGAGATGCCTAGTTCAGGTATGGTATTTTGTCTGTGCGTGAAATTGGGTCATGGCCCCTTGCCCATCTCTGGATCCGCCATTGGCGAGAAGATTTATTGAAAATAAAAATCCTATTAATCTTTTCTGTCATTTCGAATAAATTGTGAAAAAATAACGTCCAAAGGGGGGGGAGAAGGGAAATTGCAACGAAGCTGTGCCTTAAACATAATTGTCCCTTACCCATTTCGGTGCAATCTTCGAAGAAAAAAGAACGCTTTAAGAAACGTAGCACTAATGCTTTAAAAACACAGAGATACTACGACGGTAACATAAAATATTTAAGTACACCATAAAAAACCTCTCCATTAAGAATTATCTGTTAATTATAGACACGGACGAATGGAGAATGTTTAAAGGCCAACAATATCGCAACTGAAATGCAATCGTTTGCGAATTCTTCCACTGATTTGTTCTGCAAGATCCTTGATCTTGAACAGCTCCATGTTTCACGAGTTTATCGTTTCCACGCCACTTTTAATTCTCGCTGGCAATGGAACAAGCCGTAAAACACCACTTGAGAGTTACGTTCATAATGCATCAGTATTTTAGCTAAAACATGAAAGGAACTAGAATGTGAAGAAAGGAGCTCATTGGGATGGAGTCATTTCCTAAAGATGGGATCTTAGCCTTCGGCTGTGCTTAGCGTATCACCTGCCGAAAACTTTCGGTATGGAAGAAGCATGTCTATGATACATACTATTATAGTTTACCGAGATAAATGTCGTCATTTTAATTCTAGTCACGAAAGAAGATTTTTTATTTTTAATTTTATGTCACACTGCAATCCCATCCAATTGATGTTCAGCCTTTCTTTGTTCGACTATGATTGGTGTTAAATCTCTTCATCAATTTTAGTTAAATCATGATATCGAACAAATATTCTTGTCTGACGCATTTTCTTTTAAAAGCGCTAAAAAATGAATTTCCTTATTAATATACTAATCACATACTCAGGAATTTTCTGGAGATTTATTTTAGCATTTATATCTCTGTAAAACTTCCCTTTTTGACTTTGTAATGAAGAATACTCCTCACCTAAATATTATCTTAAATTCACTAAGTCCATATAATATCTTCATGTAACTAGAGCCTTAAGATATTTTATTGTGACTTATTACGTCCTCAGGGGCTTACCTTCTTTAAGTATGGGAATCGTGACTCCCCTGAGGTATCCTAGTGATCTTTTTATTTTTCATGGGGTTTACTGTCTGCAATAAACACGAGTGATGCGCCTCCGGGATACTCTAGAGATACTTACTATTTTCGATCCACCTTCTTGTCAACCATTTCCTTCCTTTTTCTTTCAAATTTCTTAGAGGATGCGGTAGCCTAGCTGTCATGGTCACGAACTCGATGATCTTTAGACGAAAGTAATGTAGCATAAATGTCTCTGTCTGTTATGTTGTTGTAAAATTTCGAAGGGATACCCGCAAATTTAAGTAGTTTTGATTATTAATAAGATGACAGTAAATGTTAAAATGATTAATATATTAATAAAATATACAAATAAATGACTTATCGTGGTCCAGAATTCAGAGACATAGTATTAAATGTTTGGTAAGTTTTATTTTTATGATAACTTATATGGGCGCATTCATTACTATTCAGTGGAAATCGATTCATTTAGTTGGAAAATCTATAAAAATTTCATCTTTGATTTCGACTTGTAATGAGTCTTGCAGGTCGAGGTTGTAATAATGTGGGTATACCCCAGGGCTTTTAAATATTTTGAGTGCTGTAGCAGCACTTAAAAAGCAATTTTATTCTATGAAATATTCAGTACAAAATATTCTTTTGTTAATTTTACTGATTAATTCTTGCCGCTTCATCCTAATAAACCTTATGAATAACCTGTCCGTGGTGCAGGTGTAATATGTATCTACCAAAAAGGAGCAGCTTGTTAGGATATCACTTATGTATTGAAAGCAAGACAATTTCGTATTAATTCATAAATAATATTTTTATTGGGATTCATAAATTAAATGAAAGGATCTGCTTTCTGTAAAATCAGTTTCCATTACAGTAATTTTACGACATAACTTTTTCTTCAAGTGTTACTGATTGAAAAAAAAAAAAGGCATATTATTCTTTTTTATTCGATATTAGCACTCCATGCGTCACTTCTAGCCTTCGAGATAGAATAAGCCAAAGCAAAACAAGTACAAGTTTGCGATATCTAGGGAAAGCACCTTTGAAAATTTTCATCTCAAAGTTACCTGATAGATTTGAAGAATTGACGAAATCAATTGCTAGGATTGCTCAAAGCAATGGCTATAAATTGAAAATTAATTTCACTAATACTTTATGGTAGAAAATATTTGTAGGGGAAAAAATATTGATCATATTTTTCCAAAAGTTGGCGTTGATTTTCGTATATTTGATTAAAAAAATATTACTTTGTTGGCCCCTGCGATTTTTCCAAATTCCTGGGTTTTTATTTTATCTGATAGGGGAAAGAAATATCATAGGAACGTGGAACCAAGCACTATAAAAGATACTGACCTTAGCGTCACCTCCACCGTTTTCTCATTGTTTGATATGCATAAAAAAATTATCACTGCACACATTTTCTTTTCAATGATGAAAAAATTATAAGATAAATTCTTAGTATTTCAAAACAATTTTGAATTCCTTTATTACAAAATGTATCATTTTAAAACAAATTTTGTGTTGAAAATGAAGCAGCTTTCGATTCAGTGTAGAATCATAGTATATTTATTTGATAACTTAAATGTACATAGTAAAAAACAAGACATCCTTTAAAACTAATGTATCAAAAAAAAAAAAAAAAAATTCAGATATAAACCTATATTCATGAATAGAGACAGCTTCAATTTTTTCTTAGAAAGAGCTATGTTCGTACGATTTTATTGGACGCACCTCAATTTTTAAGTTTTGCAACATTTTATTATCGTGAAAGTTTTACTGATAACAAACAGAAGTTGTTGGGAATGTTTTTGTAATTTTTAGAGCTAATAAGATATTTTAAACATATTTTCGTGTAGAAAAATAATTATAATAACAATAATGATAAAACATTCAGACAATGACAAACATTCATTTCGTATTATTAAAGCTTTCAAGGGCCGTATTAAACTATCTACAAGCTGTCTATATCTGTTATTAAAAATTCATAAGTTGTGTTCAAACTTCTTCAGGTAAGTACGGGCATCATGATTCCGCGGCACCCTCGTGATCTTTTTCTTGCGAATGGGGTTTACTATCTTTGGTAAATACGGGTTACGCTCTCCCGGGATACCCTAGCGATCCTTCTCTATTTTCAACCCTCCTTCTTGTCAACCAATTTTTGTCTTTTCTTCAATTTTTTCACGTCTAGACCACAATTAAATCTCGTTTGGCACAGCATAGTCACATCTGGCTCTCGAGCCAATGACTTTTACATTCACTCACTCAAACTTTAAAAATCTATAATATTTTAGATCAAAATTTTTTGTTTTAGAAATCTTTTAAGGTATCCCTATTTTGACTAATTATTTAAAAATTTAACTTAAAGTTACATAATATTTATGCAATATTTTTAAGATATGTAAGCATACTTTAATTATTGATAATTATTCTCTTTAATAAAATAAATTATATATGAATTCTGAGCGCAAAATTAAGTCACCAGATTTGCAGAAACATGTATATCTAAATCAAAATTGAGATATTGTTAGCTTTTATTTTATTTATATATATACTCAATTTGCTTGTGACAAAGGTGCTTTAGATATACATGTCCAAATTTCTCAGTACTGAAAATGCTTGTTGTAGGAAATGTAATCATAAATAAGAATGAAGTACCAAGCTTAAGTATTTTTATTTATTTAAAAATATAGCTTTTTTGTTCAGTCTTATTACCCGGAAACAAAATAATTCAAAAAATATTTCAACTTAATTTTGAAATAAGAATTTCATAATTAATTTCCGAATACTGGAAGCAAATTTGCTGAAACTGAAAATTCCTCATTTCAACGTTTTTACATGCAAATCACTAAGTTGTCCTCAAATTCCAAAATCATTGCAACTGTCTGATAAAATTTGAATGACGAAAATGTAGAGCAATCTAGACGGAAAACCTAAATTGAGAAACTGCAGCCAAAATTACATTCACTTCTCGATCGTAATGGATCAATGAGCTGTCGATTGGAAACTTATTTGCGGCAAATTTTTGAGCAAGAAATTATTACCGGTGACGTCACGCAACCAATATTGACATAAATATATATTACAGAACTAAATTTGGAGCAATTTCAGCGATAACTTATTTAAAATGAGACGAAATAAAATCATGAATTAATTTTGAAAGATTACTCAGGGTACTGGTTCCGTTTGCACTATTATATAATCAGCAAATATGCTTTGCTATAGCATATTTTTATTCGCTTAAAGTGCTTCCGCTTTAAGTTAAATTACATAGTGTAAAGTTTGAAAATATTTGTAGAGAACATTTCAAGCTGCGTTACATATTTCGACTAAATTTGGTTTGGGAAATAAAAGATTATTTTCATATTTAAATAATGTAGTTAATCTTTTTTTTTTTACTTCTCTTGAATTTAAAATAATTTTCAAATGTTTAATTTCTCTATTCATATTTTTGTTTTACTCTTATATTTCCTATAATTTCCTGCAGGTGGAAGTAAAAGTTACTCAACCCACACAAATAATCTATTAATATTTAAAAATAATCTCTTTAAAATTGAAACTGCGTATAAGTAAAATGAGATGATAATTGCGAAATAGACTTACACGTGTTGACGCGCCTTATATTCTGCTATAAAATGAATACGTACATTAAATGCCAATATTTCCGTATTGTACATTTCCTATAATGTATTTTATTTATTTTCAAAAATATGCACAATATTTATCAAATATTTACAACAATTTTAATTAAAAAATAATATACACAAAGAATTTCTTCATTCTTATGTACTGTCCCGCGAAATTCGACTTTAAGTCACTTTATATTGCGTTTTTCTTTTATTATTTGATTAATTTGGCAATCATTTTTATATAATTTGGTATTAAGTTGTGTAGAGATAATATTTCTGAAAATAAATTATTGCACGAATTTTTTCTGAAATTATGGAATGCTTACCTAAAAAGAATAGAAGGAAGTTAAAGACGATGCTCTTTTTTCACTCAGAAAAAAGACAAATTTATCGTTAGAAGCTAAATTCGCCAAATATTGCAAAACATCCAAAAACTGAAAACGAGTTTTATTCAAAAGTAAAAGCAAATATTAACCATATTTGATCCTAAGGAACTAATTTTTAATGTTCGCGAAAGTTTTAAGAAATGTGTCATTCATTTATGAAAATCTTATGATAGAATTCAATAAAAGATTTGATACATTGATCTTACTTAGAACTCTGAAATTCAAATGGGTTTGATATTACGGTTGCTTCGCAGGAAGAAATATTTTCAAAAATATAGAAATAAAAAAAAAATTCATAACACACAATAACAGTTAAACTTTTAGGGAATTGTAACTAAATATTTTATGATAAAATAGTTTTTTGATGAAATGATTTCGTATTACCTATAGAAGAAAGGAAGGAGCGAAAGAGTTGGAATATATATATAGCATTTAAAAAAAATTGAGAACAACCTTAAATTGATTAATGAAAATAATTTTAATTTTCGAGACCACGATGTTTCTAAGCTTATCACATCCCTCAGGGAGTTGCCTTCTTTTGGTAAGTACGGGCATCACGACGTCGATAAATCCTAGTGATAATTTTCGTTTTTAAAGGGTTGCGTCTTTGATAAACATGGATTACGCACCCGGGATACCCTAGCGATCCTTCTCTATTTTCGACTCTTCTTCTTGTCAACCAATTTTCCATTTTTTTTTTTTTTAAACGTCTAGACCACAGTTGCATCTATTCGGCGCAGTATAGCTACTACTGGCTCTGCACCATTAATCAGCATCACATCTAAGCTTATCACTTTAAATTATAACACATTAACATTTTTCTCTCTCATGGCCTTGAATTAATCAACACTCTTCCAATATGAGAAATTTAATATATTGTTTTAGTTTAGTTTTTATTAACGTCGCACTAGAAGCAACACGAGTGTTATTGGCGACGGACCTCGTAATTTTGAGCCACGGTCAAGTGACGAGGATGACACCTGATATGGCACCCCCTCTCTCCTAACATCCACACCACGCCAACGGGAGGACTTTGGGCCCCGAACAGATTTAACGTGCATCAGCCCCGGCTGCACGGCGGGTCTTTAGCCGCCAAGGATCGAACCCGCGACTGAACGAAAACCGCCAGCCGCTAGTCCACGACCTTGACCACTAGGCTACCGCGGCCCCTTAATATATTGGACCTAAATCTCTAGTGCCAGGTTTGAAGTCAAATGTGTAATTAAAAACTGGGTTGATATAAACGATAGAAAAATACTCATACATAAAATATAAAATATTTATTCAGAACAAAAGCGGTTAAAATGATAAAAATAACATGTGACAAGGATGTGTGAGTTCTAAAATTTCTGGAAATTAATACTCTTTTCCTATATTCTTAGGCCTTTCATCATTGTCATGGTGCCCCAATACATTTTGCGAGATTTCGGCTAATTTTTAAATTTCACAAAAATTCTGAAATTATTTTAATGATGTGCTTAACTTAATAACGAATAGAATAAAGATATTTTTAAGAAATTTAATTTAGAATTACTGTTCTTGCATACTTAATTTTGAGTTTCCGAACACATGTGAAAAATGCAATAAATATTTGTTTTTCCTTACAAATACTACTTTTACTTCAATAGAGCATTTGAAATGCGGTTATAAATCTTTTTTTTTTAATTATTCAGTATCATACAGTTCTTTATTAAATAATATATTCATTAATATCGAGTCACATTAAAGTTTATTCGGAATTGGGGAAAAAAAACCATTCCACAAACGAATTCAAAACAATCAAATGAAATCATTAAATTACTGCAAATGCGGTAAGTGTTGTATTTTCCCATTTAGTGTCATTAAAACTTGCTTTAAATTCAATAAATGCCTGATGTAAAAATACCAATTTAAAAAATCTCATTTATTAAATTCACCCCTTCATTCCAGAATGCCTACTGTCCATGTGATGGCTTCCGTTTTGGCTTGGATGTCGTCCTGCATTAATCCAATAATCTACGCTGCCATGAATCGGCAATACAGGCAGGCCTATGTCCGACTTTTTTGTGGCGCCAAGAGAAGGATTGGGACAAACAACTCCAGCTCTAGCACTGCTCGATCGGGATCCAGCCATTCCAAGACTCTGATGTCTGAAGTGTTCGTCTTCAATCCGACGATGAATGGATCGAATGGGCATTGCACATCCAATAATGAAAAGAACAAGAAGAATGAAGAAAACAAAATATAAACGAATAAAGATCCTTGAAGAAGGCAGAAAGGCAGTTTTCTATTTCTTCTAAGCACAACGAAAAAAAAAAGGAATTTTCAATGAACGAGATTCCTTATTGAAATCATACCAAAGATGTATCGTCTTAATACGTCACTCATTATTTTTTTTTCCATGGAGGATAATTTCAATGAAGCATATTTCAAAACAAAAGTCGCATTTGATATTAATTTCCAGTGAAATTGAATATTTTTTTGACCAAACGATTTCGAGATAGGATTATTATTTTTACGAATATTAGCTGCATGTTTATTCGATTGTATGAATTTGAATCTCATTTGAGGGAACTAATACACAAACTATTGTTTATATGACAAAAATAAATTAGTTTCTCAAACATAAATATATATTAGTTCATAGAATTATTGTTCACTTAGCACATTTTACAGAGAGAGCATAAATTCTAATCGATTATAAGGAAATAACGTGTTTCTTCTAAGTACTTAAGAAAAGTAGTTTTATTTCTACTCTTTTGAATCGTATTCTTTGATGTTTATTCGAAATACAACTGAAAAAGGAAGTATTTTTTTTTTTTTGTCCCTACATTTCCAGAAAAAAATTTCAGAGAACAAGAAAATAATATATTTGAATTATGAAGACATTTATTCGTGCGGTTTAGCAATGAATAAATTTTGTAATTCATAAGAGAACTGGTTTTCTTATGAATATGCTTGTTGACATGTCATTGAATGTATTATATTTTACTCAAATACTTTGTTATATATGTGTATTTATATTATTGTGTGTTTTGTCTTTTCATATATGCCAAGTTTTTGCTGTGCTTATTATATTGTATTTACTTAGCATTTCACATAATACAGTATGCATATATAATAATTGAGAGAATGTATCCAAACTACTACATCTTTATAGAAGCACAACTTTTTATTTATAACATTTATTACAAAACTGGACAACTTTCAAATGTAAAAACAAACAATATAAATGTATTTTTTCCATTTCCGAAATTTTGATTGGCATTTAATTCACTTTCATTTCACTCTGAATATATGTATTAAAAAAATCTGTTTCTTTACAGTTTACACTGTACTAGTCTATCAAGCTCTATGTATCGCAATGTTTATGATTTTTTAGACTATTTCTGTGTATTAGATCAAATATTTTTTAAAACTTATTTATATAGTTACAAAAAAAATTAAAAAGATAAATTATATATTCATGCTGTCAGTTATAACAATTTTTTTTTAAATAAAAATGATAGGGGTAAGATAAAAAATGATACTGATTTCTGTAAGAAAGTAGCCTTTTTAAAATTATTAGAGAATTTTTAAAATACGATTTTCATTACTTGTTTTATAATTTTATTGAAAATTTTCAGGAATCTGTATAAAAAATAATAAAATTAACTTTTTTTCTACTTTTAAGTTTATAATTGGATTCAGATTTGCTTTCTTATTAATTCATAATAGGAAACCTTAAAATCATATGTATCTAAAGTTATTAGAAATATGTGTAGATAACTAGGATATTAATTCAATCTTGTGGTCCAAGTATTTTTTATTTAGTTCAATTCTTTTTATTTGTAGTTAGTTTAATTTATGTATTTTTCTTTATATTAAAGATGAGTTTTTTCACAAAATAAATAAATAAAATATAGATAGCAAATTTCATTTTTTTCACTCCAACATTGCATATTCAAAATAATTTTTACTAAATTCAGGTACTTTTCAACTGTGCAAAACAGAATTAAAAAAAAAAAAAAAAAAAAAAAAAAAAACATACCAAAGATAAAAATTTTGAATGTCTAACTATTTTAAATTTAAAAATTAATCTTTTCCAACTTGCTAAAAATCAATACTGTATAACTTTCTCAAATTGTACATAAAAGCAAAATAACTTCAAATTTGATTTTTAGAGTTTAAATTTCAATATTCATTTAATAAATTCAATTTTTTAGTAATAGAAACTTAACAATAAAAGTTTCAATTGGTTTTAGATATCAAATTCATTATAAATCTTAATTCAATGAAAAGTAAAATGGAAAAAGAATAAAACATGGGATGTAATTTTAAGCTTGTCACTTAATATTTAAAGAATTTTGAGAGAGGTCTGAAACTTAAAAATGATTAGTAATATAAAGGTATTCATGAAAGAAACGAATGCTTAATAGTTAAACCTCATCTGTATTGAATATATATATATATAATTCTATTTCTTGATTTTTTTTCATTAAATATGTAATTAAACTTCTATGAAAACATGCAAAATTCATCTACCTTTCTTGAATCGGGTTTATTGTGTAAGCTTGTACACACTTTATTATTTTGCAACAATTTTTTTTTTAAAAAAACCTTAAATATTATTTTACCTACAATTCTACTTTTTTCATAGCATTCTTAAACTAATCAAAACTCACAGCATATTGAAATTGGCTAAAAAATATCACATTATTACATAAAATCAAAATGGCTAAAATACTTTTTAAAATCTTAGACAATATTTGAAAACTTTTGAGTGATGTTTGTGAAAATAAAAACAATTTACAAAAGCAATATTTTATTGATAAAATTCCATTTACAATGCAAAAATATTTATACTTCAGTGATATCATTCATATGCCATGAATGTAAATATGGTGTGAGTTGACACAACTAATGGCACAAAAAAAATGGGAAACATTCAAAAATATATAGAAAAAAATATGTGCATTAAAATTAGTTGACAATAGAATAGCACAAATATTATTCAAAATATGAAATTTAAAAGCAATAGTTTTCATAATTTAATATACTGATTGACAAATGCAATAAATGATGTCATGTCTATTGATATTCTAATTCATGGATAGGTTTTTTTTAAATCTTAATAAAATGTACAAAGTTCATTGTCAGTAATCTCTAGTACACATATAGAGCAGAGTAATAGTTAAATAAAATGCCTTTAAGACATGTGCATGGTTATTATTTTCCACTTCATCATCAGACTGACTAGAAATTAAGGTCTAATAGTTAACCCATTGTGTAGTTTCGGATGATCATTAATTATACAAAATAAGATTTTGCATATTGAAGCATTTAAATTCTACTATGGCAAAAAGTATCTTTGAGCCATTTAATGCATTGTTCAATATGAAGGTAAAATAATCTTATGGGCTTTGCTTTAGGAACAACTCCAAATGATTGCTAATGATCTTGTGAGTATTTATAATATATCTTTCATAAAAATCCAAAGGGAGGAACTGTATTTGATTTTATCAATTATCATTAGTAAAAATATCCAAATTAAATTTCGTGTATCATTTCTTTCTTCATATCTTATAAAAGTCTAAGGTTTTTAAAAAATAACAATTGAAAAAAAAACAACTACCCTCATAGATCAGATATTTAAATCTTTATATATTAGCATGGTTTCAAAAATATGAGTATATAGCTATGATATTCTCTTTGTTCAAATACCTTTTTATAATTTAAACTTTAAAAAAACATTGCACTTTTTACAAGAATATAATTATATGTACTAAATGACTAGATTTTTAAAAAGTAACACATAAATAAAAATTTTAATATACAATAAAAATAGTATTGCACAAATTACATAGAAATGGAAACTATAACATAATTATGCAGTAAAACTCAAATTAAAAATGTAAACAGGATTAAAGATTTTTAAGAGGATCATAAAATATTTTGCAAAATATCTTTTTGCACATTGCTTCATAGTGAATCCATTCACCATCTATGTTAATATGATCAATTTTCATTTGTGTAAATCTTGCAGAATCTTTTGAATACTTCCAAAACATTAAATTTCACATACTTTTAATACATTCTTGATTTCATACAACAATCCTTAAAGACAGACTAGAAATGTTTATCATAAATATTCTGCATGATTTGATTATCACAGCAAGTTAAGAATAAAATTTTCTAAATTTGCAAACATACATGAGGTAAAAATGTTTGCAAGTCATTCCATACTTGAATGATTCAGTTTTTTGAATTCAGCAACCTGGGATGTAATATATTCTAAAATGTGCTTCCCATCCCGTTTATCTGAGGGCAATTTGTCTGTCACATTTAGTACATCACCACATTCTCGAATGAAATATTCAATATCTTCATCTGAACATTTATTTGTGAGCTGAGCAAGTCTAGCTTTTTCAGTACTAAAGGCTTCATCTAAATCAAAAAGCTCAAGAGCAGGCTTTTGCAATTCTCGAAAGGAAGGAGGGAAAACCTAAAAAATTGAAGTATATGAGCTGATATTTCTAGTAATTAGTGAATCTGACTATTTACTTCTTGAAGAATTTATCTCAGTTAATCGATCAGCTTTCTTTATAATATTTATTGAGAGAAATTTGCAAAAAAAAAAATGTAAATTTTTAAAATATATAAATGCTTTACAAGTTTTAAAATAAATTAGTTTGTGTCAGCATCCAACTGAATAACAAAAGCATAAAGAGGAAGAAAAATTTTTATAATTAAATTCTGAATAAATTCTAATTAATCAATTAGAATAAATTTCCTATGTTTATATAACATAATAAGTAACAAGATAATTGATAACAAATATGTATAAATTAGCCTTTCTCTCAATTCAGTCTAATTTAATAGAAAATCCCAAAAAAGAATATTCCCCCCCCCCCCTTTTTTTTATCAGGTGTAACAACCTAAGAAAATGTTTCTATTTAATTAGTAAAATAAATACAAACACATTCATAATTTCTCAAAATATATTTAACATGAAACAATTATAAATTAATGTATTTTTTTTAATGTTGAGTTTAAATTTAATTAATAATTATTTTTTTTTTAATGTTGAGTCTAAATGTAAATATTTAGGTTTAGTATAGTCAATTGCAGACATAAATAAAATGCTTCTAAATTTAAAAAAATTACATTAATATTCATAATTTTATCTTATTGAAAATTAATCATCTACTTTTATTTTAAATAAATATTAATATCTGTGCATATAAAGGAATAAAATCCATAACAATACATTTCATTTCTTTTTTATAAAAAGCAGAAATTCATTATAATACAAAATTTGTCTTTCTATAGATCATTTTTTGTCATTAATTATACATACAAAATAATGCATCTCCACTAACATAACTATGCTAAAAATTTCCCTTACATAAGTACTTGTACTTTAAAATAATTTTTAAGTACCCATCTGAGATAATACATTTGGGTCTTTTTTATTATAGTGAATACAATATTTGTGTAGGGGAAAAAAAAACATGAATGAGTACTAAAACTGATTTTTTACAAAACTTCTATCAAGTTAATGAAAATTATACAAAATACAAATTAACAGAAATGCATTTACACAGTTGTGTGCATGTACATTTCACTATATCTTTTTGAAAACTTATATTTTTGCATATATGCAAAAGTAAATAAAACAAGGGGAAAAAACAAACATGGATAAAACACATTAAAAATTATTATTAAAGTTTGCAATAATTGGAATAAAATAGATTTAATAAAATGTTTAACTTAAAATAAGATATAAATTGCTTAATTTTGAACAAAATAAAATGGTACAGCAGTAAATTATGTAAAAAAAAAAAATAAAAAAAAAAAAAAAAAAAAACAAAATATGAAAAAAATAAAGATTTATTAGAAAAGGAAGGAGTAATCTTGGTTCCTCTTTAAAAATTACTGTAAATAACATATATAAATAAGATCCTTAAGATTTATTTTCAAAGAAACAGCAAAATTATTCAATCCATGCAATTAAAAACAAAAATAAATACAACAGTATGTATGAATGAAGTAATGCCATCAGAGATAATAAGTTAACATTTTATTTCCAACAATTTATATCTTATTTATATTCTTTTATTTATTCTAAGCTAATAGAGATATAAAATAATTGATTTCTCACAAAATTGCATCTCAATTTTATTTGCCAAAATATTACTTTATAAGGTAACATTTTTATACTTGATGTTAAAAGATGATTGAAAACAATATGAATAAATAACTTACTGCTGGTTGCAGAGGCGCAAGAGGAGTTTCAAATCGAGGCATAATAAGTTTCAAAGGCTCATGTTTCATATTCAGTTCTTTATAAGCACTATTTGGGTGTATTAAATCATGTTACTATGTTTCCCTTTAAATGTCCAAAGATACACATAACTTTTACACAACAAAAATTAAAAAATGAAATCTTATTTAACCCTTCATGGCAATGCCTACCTATGTTAAAAACGACAGCACTTTTTTCTAACCCCACTAGGTAACAAGAACGATGCACTTTCACTCATTAAGCCTAATTCCACATACACAAAAACATTTGGCATGCAATTAACATAGTCTTTTTAATTTATATGCCTAATATACCTACCCCTTTGATGAAGAAGTGTTATTATTCTAAAAATTTTATTTCAGTTTTAAAGAGAAATAACGAGTAGGTGAAGAAAAATATCTAAATGGTGTTCTAAGATTGATTTAGTGGACATATTGTACCATCTAATGGATTTATAAATATTTGAATTTTGTTCCATATTGATTTATCCTACATGAATAAACCTGTCCTTAGAGAAATTTCACCTGTATCGCTGATGCTACACCCACCTTTCAATGGCAAATTTCTGTTATTATATTTGTGACACATATCTGGAAGGGGTTGAATAATTCTGTTTTAAAAAGGAGAAGCTTTTACTAATGATAAACAATAATGATATCTCAATTAAATTCTTGTTCTAAATTTTACGGAATTCTTAAAATACAAAAATGAAATAGATAATTCAATTTGATTAAAAAATATGAAACAATTTAATTCTGAAAACATGCAAATATTTTTTTTCTGCATATAGCAATAAATTGCAGAGGGGAAAAAGAAATTAAAGAAGTATTTCTTGAAATAAAAATTGCAATTGATTTAAAACTTTACAAAATTTTAAAATAAGCTTAGAATCCTCACCTGCACTTATCTGCTGAATTAATAATTGATCAATTGTATTAGAAATACTTACACATAATATTAATTACCCCCTCCCCTCAAAAAAAAACATACTACCATTTTTTTTAATCATGCTGTTTATACTTTCGATCCTATTCTATACACAACATGGTTAGTTGCATTTTAAAGAAAAAATAATAAATCTGTTCAGCATCAGCAAAAGTGGAAACCCCCAAAAGCCTGCAATGCCTCAAAAGTATGACTCAGCAATTTTCCCTATTAAGCCTTATATCATTTAAAAATTCATATTAAATCATACTGCAATTAAATATGCTAAAATTTAGAGTTTATTATCATTGATAGTATCTGATTACACTGTAATAAAATTCAATACAAAATAGAATTAAATAAAAAATTAAAATTCAGGAAAAAAATTTTGAATAAAAAATTAATTTAATTTGAAATCATAACAAAATAAAAATAATAGAAGTAAAATAAAAATAAAAAGTTCTACACAAAGTTTTGCAAAGAACAGATTTAGCCATCCATGATGCACTTTTTTTATAATTATTATTAAATAAATTAAATATAAGAATTAATGATGAAATATCGAGAAATTGACAATAGTAAACTTTACTGATATTAAAATTGAAGGAAACAATAAATTATTAAATTGAATATATTTAAGCTAAATGCAATTAAATTTGAAGCAAACAATAAAAAACTGAAAAGTGATCTGATATGCCTGAAGTGATCCAACTAAAATAATAGCCTCTTGAGTGGCTATTAATTAAAAAATTTAAACAAAAGGTTCCAATCTGAAATCACTCCACTGTGATCAAGGGCCTCAAGACATGGAAAGGCTCATCAAGTATATGATAACATGGGAATGGAAAATCACTTGATCACATATATATATGTGTGATCAAGGTCCTGAATGAGTTAATAAAACACTAAAATCGCATCAATGTATCATAGGATAAGTTTTAGAAAAATTGTTTCTATTGATTGAAAATTCTCTGTATAATATTATCTCCTAGTAAATTAGGGTTTATATACATTTAGAAAAAGACTATTGTAAAAAAAAAATTCTATAAAACCAAACAATACATTTTTTAAAAAAAATCTTTGCATTTAATAAAAATATTTATTTAGAGAACATTGATACTTTACTTACTCTAAAACTTTAGGTAAGACTTTGTTATCAAATTGAAATAAAGTACTACGAAATAGTACAGAAGGATCACTGGGTATTTCATCACATTCTTGTAGACAAGAAAAAGTGTGTTCTGCTAATTTTGCTATTGAAGGAATCATATGATAATCGGATATCTGTATGAAGAGAAATCAGGATGTATAAATAATTACTTTGTTATGAAAAAAGAGAAACAATGGAAAATTATGAAATTGCAAAGCAATTTTTATTTTTGTAGAGGTTAAATTTTATATTTTATTTTTCAGAAGTAACAAACAAACGAAATAAGAAAAATATTTGAATGAATCATATAATTAACTATCTTTTTCAATTTTAATACATAATTTAAGTATTCAAATATTGCTAAACATTAAATATTTTGGAAAGCTTCATTAAAATTTATTTCAATTAGTATTCCTTTGATAAATAATCATTTTATGAAAAAACAATTTAATAGCAATACATATTAATAAAGCATATATTAAGGAAGTATAGTTTTGGAGTACTACACACAGGAAGTTTTTTTAAAAAAAATCCGGTCATAAATTACTTCAGGATCATCAGCATCAATAGCATTCAGTTGCAAGCCAGAAGTAGTTAAATGACTGAAGATCACATTCTAGGAGGAAAAAACATTGAAATTTACATTATATGTCATTTAAATACACTGGAAAAATAAAAATATCAAAGAACAAATAAAAGAAACAATAAAATTTAATAGTTTTTTTTTTTTTTTTAAATAAATTTATTTGCAAAACTCCTCATGCTCCACATTGCGTAACATGAGGCTTACAGACGTAAATGGTAACAACATTATACAATAATAATAATAATAATAAAATTTAAAAAAAACATAATTAAGGGAAAAAACATAAAAAAGACAAATATAAATAAAAGGAAGGGAGGAAATATATAAATATAAAGAAAGGAAGATAACTACAAAATTTTAAAAATCTATACAGTAAACAAATTCTCTCAAGATATTAAGGCTTTCAGAACAACTGACCAACAAAGATAAAATAGGTGGCCAGGAAATACCTAAGTGTTTTAACTCCTTTTTAAAACTTTCTCTTTTATAAAAATATAGATTACAATACAACAAGACACGTTCTGCGGTTTCAGCGTCCAGACCACAAGAACAAATATCATTACCAATTAAGTAAAACCTAGATAAATAGCTCTTAAAATTCCCATGTCCTGTTAGAAACTGAGATAACTTAAAATCAGTAACAAATTTCTTACATTTTAGCCGTTGATAAATGGTTGGAAAAAACTTTTTAGTCCACAAAGTTTTAGGTGAGGCCAAGATATAGCTTTAGGTGAGGCCAATTTAATAGTTGAAACATTAATAAACTCAAAATTTTTAAGGAGTGAAGTTAATTCTTTATTGAAAACCTTTTTAGTTCATTGATATCTAAACTGTTCTATATCTCGGGTAAAATAACAATTAAAACCTCTGAATTCACAAGAAACAAATAAAATCATGGAAATAAATAAAAAAAAATATGTTTATAATTTTGATAACTGTTCATACCTTTTTTGAACACAAAGCAAAAAGATTTCATGTAAAATGTAACATTACAATAAATAACAATTGTAAAAATTTGATTAATTTTTATTTTAAGGCAATTTACAAAAATAAAACTTTTTTTTTTTTTTTTTTTTTGTAAAAATGATTAATGAAAAGTTTTTCACTGGATATTTTAAATATATACACATTATGGCTTAAATGTCTAAGAACTGAGTTTATACATAAAACAGAAAATACAATAAATAAATTTTTATTATCAATTACTCTACATGCAAAAACTTGTAAAGCTATACATCCTCAAGTTGCTCTAAATTCTATGGGATTCCTTCTACTGAAATGTTTCATACCTGCCTCATAACTTTATCTTGAATCATTTTGCATCAACAAATTTGCTTGACATCATCATTTGAAAATTCAATATCAGTGTTGGAAGTAAAAAGTAATAAACTAGGACCTAGTCAGAGTACAGGGCTCATGTAGCATAATTATTTTTTGTGTCAAAATTTTTGAAATAGCTGCATTGTATGATGGCACATTTAATCCCATCAAGATCCAATTTCTGTTAGCATTCAAGTCAGGGCAAATACATGAAATATGCTTCATCAACCAATTCACTACATCCTTGTAAAACTCTGCATTTTCTCTTGATCCCTCATAAATAAATTCCTAGCAAATAATTCCTCAGCATTAAAAAAAAGTACTAACATTCGAAGCAAAATTTCTGCACCTTTGGAGGGTTTGGGCTGACCCATTCTGCTTCCTTCAACATTCTTCCTCTATCTCGAAAATTTTTCCAAACCATAAAAATACTTCTGATTGCAATAAACAAATATTCTTATATGCATTCTTTGTCATTTAATAAGTTTCAGCAGCAGATTTGTCACTTTTAAAACAAAGCTCCATTGCATCATTCTACATACAGTTCAGTAATTGATTAAAATGTAAATATTATTAACAATAATTCAAATATTTATAATAATTTCAAACATTACTTGGTAAATTATTTTTGCAGTCACATTTGCTAAAATGTAACTTTTTTTTGGCTTTGCCAGATTGGCTATAGTTTTGATATTTATACAAAGAGAATCCAGCATTTGTGAAAAGTGATAACTAGAGTTGGTAAGTAAACAATTTGACACTGATATTGAAACCTCATTTATAGCGAAGTCAAACAATGTTAAAGTAGTAAATCTCTATAACAATTTGATATCGCGACAAATTCTTTACTTGCATCTTTATAATGTAGTCTCAACTGGGAGACAACAATTGGTGACCAAAAGCATTTGACTTGTTTATTTGATATGACTACCAAAAGTGGAATTCTGCAAACAGAAATAACTACTTCAATAAATGTCTGATTTAAAAAAATATATATATAGTCTTCTAGAATTAAAGACATTTTAAAAAATCGCCTAAAAATGTTGACAAAATTCATGAAATGACATCTGAAAATGAAATTTATACTGCTTTATCAAATATTAACCTTAATTATGCTTTACTTGCATGAATAAGTTGTCTTAGAACAAAATATTAATTCAATGCAAATAAATGAACATTCTAGATCAAAATTTATTAGATATTATCACCGAAATATATCTTACAGTTACAGCTATTCAAATAAGTGATTTAATCTGAAAGGTAAATATTGATTTTTTTTTTCATTTTAAATTTGGTGATCATTGTCAACCTGAGAAATGTTATTCATGATGTGCTTGGCAAGAGATTTTAGAAAATTTCTAGGTGTAACAGGTTCAGCAGTGCAATAGGATTAATTAGCAAGGACTACCATTGTTGCTGATTTTATTAAAAACTGCAAGTTTCATTTATTTGTGAAGGACAAAAACACAGGACTGCGGTTCTTGGTAGATTTCGGTGCTGATGTTAGCCTAATTCCTGCGATACAGTAAATGATTTTAAATTATATGCAGCAAATGGTGTAGAAAATTAAAATTTTAATTTAAAATTTTGAACTTAGAAGAGGATTCTAAATTCTGTTGATCATAGCATGATCATAACTAAAGTTGATTAAGATATTGTAAAAGATAATTTTCTAAATAAATTTAAACTTATAGTTGAAAATCATAATAAACAACTAGTTATGGAATAATAAAATCTGTCTGTTTGAAGTAATGTAATGGCAGAATCTTTTAAAAATGCTATAAGTACTCCCATTAAGAATTCTTTATATGCTAATTTGTAACAACAATATCCAAATTTAACTAAACCTAATTTATCAATATCAAAATTTAAGCATAATGTTGGGCAAATTACAACAAAAGGACAGCATGTTTATGCCAAAAAGGTAGACAATTAGATTCCAAACAATTTCGAATAGCAAAACAGGAATTCCAGTACGTTGCAGAAAATAATATTATTCTTCCATCTTAATCAAAATAGGCCAGTCCTCTTCACATGATTACCAAAAAAGATGGTTTGTTTCGACTAAGTAGAGAGATACACAAACATTACCAGATCGTTATCCCATGTCTCAATTAGCAGATTTCAATTGCATTTTAAAAGATACTCACTCGAGAACTTTTCAAAATTGATATACACAAAGCATATTTTCACAAAAATTCCTGTTAATGAAAGCAAGCCAAAAACTATCATTATAACCCTTTCAGGTTTATATGAATTTAGCTTAATGAGTTTCGGTTTGCATACTGCACATTCTACCTTTCATAGATTTATTAATAAGGTACATTATGTTTTCCCTAACTTGGATGATGTTTTAATTGCATCAAAAACTGAAGACAAGCATGAAAAGCACTTAAAAATAGTTTTTCATATAGCTCCCAAAAATATGGATTGAGATTTAATATGTCTAAATCTGTTTTTGGAGTCCATGAATTGGAATTTTTAGGCTTTCTAATTGCAATTGAAAGCTCAAAACTTCTTCCTGAAAAGATTAAAGTTATTTTAAATTGCCTGAAACTGTCCATCATCTATGGACTTTTCATGGAATGGTTAATTTATACCATCATTTTCTGAAAAAATCCACTAATAACATAGCCTCAACTGAGAGACAATAATATTACAACTGTAAACAACAGAAGACACATAAAATGTATTGTGACAAAAGCTCAGTACAACTCAATACAACTTGTCAACCATATTCAGAAGACTTTGGACTTAATGCTTCCAAAACTTGTGATGTACAGATGGTGTTTCAAACACTGATTTTGTTAAATAAGTCATAAAACTTTTTGCCACACTATGCATTAACAATAATAATAATCTTTATAGTACATAATATGCAACAATGAAATACATACCACAATTTTTACATTTTCTTCATTGTCAATATATCCATCACAAAACATATGTGTAGAACCTAGGACAACTATTTTTCCACCAGATGTCTATAAAAATAAAAGAAACAGTTTGAGAAAAACATGCATGATTTAGAAATTTAAATGAAAAGAACCAAATTCTAAACAAAGCAAAAAATATAACAAAATTTTTCAAATAAAAATATTTATCCTAGAATATAAAAATTAGTAGTACAAAAACTTTATCTGCCAAAATTACTAATTTAAAATTCATGTCACAGTATAACATTTATTGAACTCAAAAATTTAAACAAATCTCTTTATGAGAGAATAAGATTTAAGAGTTAGACATTAATTACCACAAATTAAGATTTTAATCACTAAATGCTTGTTCAAATACTCATTTGAAATGCAGAATCTTCCAGAATTATGCTTCATTTTTTTTCTACTGAAATAAGTTATTCATATTCATTTTAATGAGTGTCAAATGAATGACTTTTTTTACACAAATGTTAATAAAAATATTCATTATTTTAACCCATTATCCTCCCCTTCCTTTTTTAAAGAAAATAACTAAGCATTTATTCTTAAAAGTAAACATTTGCTTTCTTTTTTCATATTTTGATACTTTTAAATCAAAGTTTTCATACAGGTTTCTAGGCTTTACTTACTTTAAAGATTTTGATTTAAAATTTTCTTAATTTGATTCTCATTAAAAATAAACTGCTAACATGTTCATGGACATATTTACCAGCTTAAAGCATATATGCATAACAATTCAATTTCTGATGTAATTTAATATAAAATTTTTTGCTATTTTGAATAAAAAGTACTACTTGAAATATATATTTAAAAAAAAACTTATAGCTAACTTTTAAATTATGTAGCATGTTTACATCATTTTGAGTGAATGTTTAAGAGATAACTTAAAAATAACTTACCGGATGTTGATAAAAAGCACAAACTGGACGGTTAAGTGGGAAAGAAACACTCCCTGTAGACAACACTGCCACTGCAGGCTTAGCAACATTCAGTGTTGCTCCATATGGGTAAAGGAAAGATAAGGCTCTGAAAAAATTGCAAAGAAATCAGATTTAAAAAGAAAGATCAAGTACTTTAATATATATAAATATCAAATATACATATGAGCAGGACGAATTGATAGTACCTCCAAGGTTCCAAATATTTTAAATTTAGCTGTCATAGGCCTTGGTTCGGTCATAAATTTTTATATTTATAATAAATTTTCCAAATAATGACGATAAATACCATTAAACAAATGGGGTTTTTTTTGGCTTTTGAATAATAATTTATTTATTTCAGAGCAGCCATTCTAATTAACTCAGTACTCTAACATAATTCATTGCTATTGCAGCAACAGATCTGGTAGGATTTGACAGAACATCTGGCAACAGCTGTAAGCAAAATATTTGTGAGTAATTTAAGTCACAAGATTTTGCATTTGAATGTTATTCATGCCTGTGTGAATTTTGACTGCAATCTGATGTAAAGTATTTAGATTTGATGGTTTATGTTCAAGCAAAATAAAAGCTGTTATTTAAAAAATAAATACACCATTGTATCAAGATGAAAGAGACTAATAATAGTTTGGATGAGGAAAATAGTGAATCATCTGATATTTTGTCAATATGATTAATAAACAGAAAGTGCAATGCAAGAAAATATTTATGCTTTTCTTTGGATTCTTTTCATTGTAATAGTAAATAAAAAGTAGTAAACATATTGATATGGAGAAAAAGAAGTCGTAATCCTAATAATTGGACCTGAAACGTAAAAAAGCATAAGAGAACAAAAAATTTTGCATAAAGAAATCAAGGAGGAAATTTAAAGCCTACAAAAACATTTTATCATTTAATATACTGTATCATCAGAAGTACAATCAAAAAATTATTTCAGATGAAAGAGAGATCATAAAGGCATTTGTTAGTTTATATAGGCAACTTGAGAAAAACATTTTCTAAAGATGTTGCATTAAAGTTAATAAAATAAATAGAAGGCACCTCACAAATAACAAAAAAGAACCAAGATCATATTCCTTTACATATTATTTTCAAAAAGGCTGACATGATATTCCTGTTAACAAAAAAATATTTCAGGGACACTAATTAGATGAATGATGGGCAGATGTATGAATGTTGCTTTAAGAAACAAGTTTCGTTCTTTATTGATCATCAAAGTAGCCATGTTCCAAGCAATAAAATAAATGACACACAGGTTATAAAACATATAATCATTTCCAGCCTACACTACACAACAGCTCACAATCCATGATGAAAATATTTAAATCCAGACAAATATTAAGAAAATGTAAGAAATATGTTATACAATGTGAAAAAGGAAAATACAGTATTATTGCAAGAAAAATATCACCACAAGACATTCTTCACAAAATTTAATTTACATTTTATACAACCATCTAAGGAAACATGCCGAACTTGTGATTCTATGTAAATGAAGATAAATAAATTTTCAGATGGTGAAGGACTTCAGAAAAGGACATTTCTTAGAAGAGGCTGATTGAGCTCAGTCATATGCCTCCATGTTGAATGGTAGCATTTTCTTTCAACAATGGCATTCTCATATTTTCTTTCAACTTAAAAAAAGTTTTAGCCTTTTCTAAACTGACTACACCCATAGTTTATTATGAGTGAACATTATATACTTATAATTTTGGTTCCCACAATTTCAATAAAAATATGAACCATATGTTTGTTTGGCCAGAAACTGAAGGATCTTGTGGGACTCAGGAAATTTTGTCATGCCTAATGAAGTACATAAAAACTTATGCTAAAAATTTTGAAAAAATAATGACATTCATGTCAACTGAAATGAAAATTTTGAATAGTGGAAGCAGGCACTTACCTAATGTTATCAAGTCATATGTGCAAAAAATTTATAACATTTTTTTACCAGGTGATTGATGCAATATAATCTAAAAATTTAAAAAGAAAGCACCACTTAATGTAACCAAATGACTTAAAAGGATTTTTTTCTACACAAAACCTTTAGAAAATTCAATCATTAACAGAAAAATAACAACATTACATGGTTTCCATTAAATTGGCTTAAAATGCACTGGATAAAGTTAGAAAGGTCCAAACCCCTCCTTATACAGTTTAAGTATGACTTTAATGAAGATTCATATTTTAATTCCATCATAATGTGGAAATCTATAGTAGGTATACCAAAAAGTTCAAAAAATGTAAATTAACATTTATTATATCCTAATGGTAGAACAGTGGTAAGAGGACCAAAAAAGGAGACACAATGGACCTCCTAAAATTCCTTCCTCCCATTAAACATGATTACTATGAAAACTTGAGAACAAATCAAAATGATGGAACCTCACATACAGCTGATGAAGAAGGCCTCATTTATATTACTGATGAATTAATCATAAATATTTTAAAACAGAATTGTTAATATTCATTTTATGAAAAATCTATAATAAAATACATAATAATTAACCTCTTCTGCAAGAAAAAATTTAAATACTGAATTCAACTTTATTGCTTTTTCACTTGCCAAATCAATTAACTCCCTTAGTCATAAAAATTGTAACATTATTAATGATTGTTCTAAGGCAATTCTATCTGATTTTATATACCATTAGATGAAAGCTACATCGATATGAATGCATTCTACAAAGGGTATTTAAATTTATCTTTTAAAGGGAATTTCAAAAGATCATTTTTAAAATTCCCTTTAAAACACTTTTATCCCTTTAACAACACATTCATCACATTTATCCACTATTCGTTTTAAGAAGTCTATCGATTTGCTTGTGACCAGCTCATATATCCTCAAGTGTTTATATATATGAATGTATATAGTGCAGACTGAAGCCATGTTAAACAAGATACAGAATTCATAAAAAAAAAAAATGGAAACATTGAAAACTACGTAAATTGGTATACAGAAAAGTCAAAAATATGTTCCTGACAATCATTTAAAATGATATTTTTTTTAAAAAAAAAAGATTAGCTCATTAATTTTTAGAGACACTTTAATACTCTGATGTTCAAAATTTATTTTTGAAAATGAATTTACTTTATTGTACTACCTTTTGTCTCATTTTTTTCCACATTATTTTACTACAGATGTTAACCCTTGTCCCTAAAATTTCTTTCCCAAACTAATTGTTTGTCTTAGCTTGAAAATCTCTTATTAAAACAATATTTGTTCATTCAAGTAGAACTGAATTTTTATACCAAGTTCAAGAAAGAATGTTTATTTAGACATGCACAAACATTTAATTAAGATACTACAAACACAAAAATCTTTATAAAAAAATATATGGCTTAGTTTCAACCAATTAACATTTCCCCCTCCAATTCATTCCAATGGCATAACACCAGTACCCTCAGTTACACTTTCAATAACAGCATAGATAGACATTTCAGATATATATAAATACAACATTAATATGATACTCATACAATTTATAAGCAGTGTAATGCAAAACAGTGAAAATAACCCCCCAAAAAATTTGCATTGACAATATAGTTGTGTAGAGGAGATGATGCATGGTTAAATCTACCAAAGCTCTAAATTCTCTAATTGGCATGGGGTACAATCTTGGGTATCAACCTCATCATCTGACCATGGTTCAAAATTATGATATGTAATGACTGTGGTCAACGGGCCTTTGTATCAGACATAAATAGATAGTTGAAAGTGTTTAATATAACACATACACAAACTTAGTACAATTACTTAACTTTCTACTTAGATTTTTCCTTTTAATGACAACTTTCACTCATTTAACTTTTGTCTTTAAACTTCAGACAGACTCAATTGTATAACAACTTTATTTTATCTTTTTTGCATTAAGTTAGAGAGCTGTGCAGTTTATTTTTAGTTTGCATCACCATACATACCATTCACAGTTCTCCTCTTTAGAATATTTTGTAAATAAGCATCTTACAAAGTGTCCTCTACAAGCAGGTGAAAACAAATCTAAATACTATTTCATTGTAATAATAATTATAAAGTACAAAATAATTTAATATATGTAGAATTTTCTAGTATTAGAGATCAAGTTTTGAAAAAAAGATTTGATTAGTAAAATATCAATGATTAAATTTCAAAGAATGCATTAACAACACAAAATTTATAAGTATGGCTATTTTTCAAAAGAGCAATTTTCTGATAATAGTTTATTAATTTATTCAATAAGAAGGGTTCAGCTAATAAAGAATTAAGTGTAACATTAACGTTTTATTTTTCAAAAGAAATCATTGAGAATAGTTACTTTATTGTACGAAGAGTTAATGATCTTATAAAGCTTTCAGAAAATGAAAAATATTTACAAAAAGTTCACCAAAAATCACTGACTGTGCATTATTTGATTCCGAGAGATTTTGTCCAGGAATGCTTTTTCCAGCAGCTAAGGTCATAGATCTGTTTAGGACACCATTAGATACTAATACTTCTTTAGGATGATGGTATTTATGATATACTGTTCTAACAACAGCATCTGTAAAAAATATGTCTGAATAAAAAAAACTTGAAGATTTAATACGAAATATAACTGAACAAATATAAACTATTCTGATAAAAAAAATACAAATTAAAGAAACAAAATATATATTAAAAGATTTAAATTTTGTACTCATATCACACAGAATGCATTTCTTTTGTTAATGCTTGAAAAATATTTTGTTTAATAATATCTGAAAGTATATTTAAACAAAAAAAAATGAAAAAATATTTTCATAAAATATTATGGCTTTAAGGTAGCAGCCACTAGGTGTAGACTGGCACTAAATTGCTGTCTATTACAAAAGAGGCCATCAAAATGGCAACTGGAAATTAATTACATTAAATTAATTAGACATTGCTTGGAAAAACAATTTTTTTCTGATGAAAATTACACTGCTTTATACTAAAAAATAACAAGTATTGATACATAAAAATGAAAAATAATTTACCATTATTTATCATTATTCCACGTTCTTCTAAAAGAAAATTTATATTGGTCTGAAAACTTTTCTCTCCACCTTCACCCATAGTGACAAAAATACTGCCTCCTTTATCAACATATTCCCTTAAGAGGTTAATCTGAAATAATATTAATTCAGATAACAATTTTTTTTAAAAAAAGCAGCTATAAGAAATGATAATTATTACTTGCAAAAATAATTGCATTTAAAAAGTGAAATTCATTTAATCATAATATTTTTTTGATAAACATGAAATTAATCACAGAAATAATTTTCTAGCACTTACTTCAGTTACTGTAAATTTTTCACGTGGGCCAGGAAGAACAAAAACACCTGCTTTTGATAATAACTCTGAAGTAATATCTCCAGGATTGCTAAAAAACATAATTTTTAACACTGTAGTACATAATCATGAACTTATTTTTTTTTACCTAATAATTAATATTTCAAACAAATGACAGGTGTTTCGAATTAAAATTATTTATTTTTGAAATATATTTTAATGATTAAGAAAAATTTACTGACCTGTAAGTTTTAAATCCCTCCATTTTTAACCTTCTTGAAAGCACAGAATAACCTTCATTAAGAGTGAACATTTCATTTTTAGAATTATTGTAAATAATTACTTTACTTTTAGCAGCTAAGTCTTCATCAAACTAAAAAAAAAAAAAAAATATTGAGCTCATTATAGATAAAGACTATAAGACTACATTGATATTTATAATGAATGTTAAAGGAATAACACTTTAGAAAACAATACAAAATGTACAAATGATATACTTGATATTATACGCAAAATGGGGCATATTTTTAAAAAAAGTTTCATATGATTTAGTAACAAAAATTTCAAACGCATTACATTGTCTTTGCTTATGCATTATCGTAATTCATTGTAAAAAGGTTTTGTGACATAGCCCATCTTTATATGTTTAATTTTAAAGTAATACTTGATATTTTTTTTCTGTTACAGTTATACAATAATCATTAACTGGAGAATGATGATTGTATTTGACCCATGCTTCAGCACAATAACTTATTTCAAAATTAAGAGTTTTATTTCTTTTAAATGCAACTTTTCTTATTTACAAGTAATTCATATCTGTTTATAATGTGAATTTCCCTAAAAACTATTTAATTTTGTTATAATAAACTAGTACTGTGTACAGCAAACAATGTCAATACTAGTGTTCTTTGAAACAATATAGATATATTCAGTTACATTCTTTTACTTCCTAGAAATATGTTGAAAACTAATGGACTTAGTGTCCAAAAAGTTAAAAATTTCTCTGTGCTGGAAGTAAAGTGCACCAAGGACAAGAGAATTGCTTATAAGCTTTTTTTTGTTTCTTTATTTACAGCTTGCTTGTTCATGAATGTTTTTCAATAAACAGTAGTGCATTTCATTCTTTTGACGGCAACTTTTTAGTTATAATGCTTTTTTTAAGCCTTATTACTTTTTAAAACCTTACTGATAACTAATTTTAAAAAATGGACATCGTGTCCTTTACTTCCAACATACAGATAGAACTGCGTTAAATTTATTACTATTTCATATTTCTTCATAACATACTACGTTACATTTTCAAGAAATGTAATACGTACTTGATTAGTTACTGAAGGAGTCATTTTTCAATCAAGTCTTCTAATAAATGCAAAAAAATTAAAAGTGATAAAATTGATCTGTTTTTAATTTCGAAAACACTTTTTTACAATAGTTTCAATGCATTTGTTTGGCTCTTGATCAAAAAGTATAAATTATGTAATTTTTACATAAATCATGTATCCATAAGACAAACCAGTATGATATAGTTTTGTTGTCACAACGGTTAAAGGTTAGGCAATTGACAAAATGTAAGGATTATACATAATACATAATGATACATTTATAAACATTTGCTTAACAATATTTTCATCAATCATACTTCCTAGTGTTTCTTTCGAAGTAATTTTTTAAATAAAAGGCATGAAATAAAAATTTACTAAATATGTTTTGAGCCATATAAGGAACATATTTAAATACTTATTTTGGACCCTTTAGAAATTTTACGTTCCATTCAATATCCATCATTCTCATGAGATGGATCTTCTACAATATTCAGTGATTGATAATTTTATTTTGAAAATATGAAAATTTGCTCCCCCTAAATTTGACTCTCTGTAAAGAAGTTCTTTTTCCCACGCCAAAAAAAAAAAAAAAAAAAAAAAAAAAATGTAAACAGCTACTTCTAGGATAATAGCCTTATTTGCTCCATACTCTCCTCCAATCAATCAATCAACTACTTCCACTTTTTTGCAACACGTTGTCGGATTAGTTTGTGTACAAATAATGCACGAAACAACGGAAGGTAAGGATTTAATATTATGTGTAATATTTCTTCTTTTTACATATCAAATTAAAATCATTTATGAGATATCGTTCTGAATTCTCATTCAGTTTCGAGATGAAATGAGAGTTACAAAAATATTTCAATTTGTAATACAATATTCTTTGGTCACTCAATCACTGTCGATTTTGTTAAATATTCATGTGAAATATAAAAATGAGGCTTTGAAAGAAAATGGCCTCGTTTAATTTTTACGCATTATTGCCGAAGTTAAATAATGTTTTTTGTAAGCAATAAAAATCAAGGTGTTTAAAATTTATTTCTCTTCTTATTAATTATAACCCATAGCACAATTGTAATTTTTGCAAAAATACGAAAATAGTACGGATATTTTCAATATTTTGTTCTAAACTGGTACTTATAAACCTATTACTTATTATTTTAAATTAATTATTTCTGGTATTTAAAAATCAAATCTCGTAATAGTTGAAATTATATTAATACATAAGTAGGGTTGGAATGCAGTTTAGCGCAACTACCCCTTGGCGACAGGAATTATTTGGCGATATTTTGCCAATTGTGCAAATTTTCTTAATGACTGGCACTCGCTACCATTTGATTGTGTTGGCCTTTTCATGGTGGACTGGACACTTACCTCAGCAGAATACCGATTTTATCATTATATGCCCGAAAGGTGGGAAAATCGGCACAAAAAGATTCTTTGAGAATTTATTTCTGGTTTGAAAACGAGTTTCACAACTTTTTACAGTTAATGTGGTCGTCAGTCAAACATCTCCTACAAAATCAACTGTAACAATAAATCAGTTTCATTGTTACTTTCCAAAATAACTTTGTGATCATCACAATTAAAGGTCTGTGATTTGTTACCATTATTTTTAAGAAGTATTTAATACTTTTTGTTCAGTTATTTTTTATGTCTTTTTGTTTGATTGCAATGCTAAGAAACTGTCATTCCAGCATGTCATCTCAGTTTCCTGTTAAAATACCTTCGAGTTTGAAAATGGAGCGTTTGGCGCCATCTTAGCATAATTTTAAAAGTCACACCAAACAAAAATGTATAATTAAAAAGAAAGATCTTTTAAAGATTATTATAGAAATAGTCCATAGATAGTTTTCAAGAATTTATACTTGTGTTTATGTATAGAATATGGTACAGAGCATGGGTGTCTAAACTATGACCGCTTGAGGGCCACATTGCAACAAAAAAAAAAGTTCTGGGCCGCACATACAATATTTTTTCAAAAAATTGAAATAAAAATTAACTCTATGTAGTTTTATTAAAATAAATTAACTTCTTTTTTTTATAATTTTTTTAAATTTGAATTAGATATGTATGAGTAGGTATTTATTTTAAACTTGTAAAAGTTTTGTTTCATTTAGTTTCGATTTCATAAAGATGGAAAAAATTCAAATTAATGAGATAGATGAATTTGCTTTTATTGAAAAAGCAAATCGATATCAGGTTCTTACTGTATTTTCAAGATGTTTGTCAGTGATCTTTGTCCTATTTTTGATTTTTGTAAGTTTCATTCTTGAAAATAATTGTTCACAAATATAAGTATTGCCAAAAGCTGAAGACACTATTAAAGCATGATTGTGAAAAATAGGATATTTATCGCGGGGTAGGTAATCTTTATAAAACTCCAGTAAAGAAACATTCCCAAATTTTTCTTTCAGTTGAATGTGACTTTGCAGTTCAATGCATTTCATTTGAAGATTTGAAGGAAATTTATTTATTTATAGAGAAAATAAGGTAGAAAATGTGTTGAAATACTCTTCATTTTTTCAAAAATTTTAAAATATACTTTTAACTCTTGAATTAAATTAAAAATTAATGCAGCATATTTTGTGCTAATCATGGGTTTATGTGCAGCCAAAGTACTGAAATGTGTCAAATCTTACTTTTATTTGATTAAGCCAAAATTTCAATTTTCTTCCAAACGCTGTAATTGTTTGGAACATTTTAATAAATTGATTTTTTTTCCTTAAAGTCTCAAATTTAAATCATTCAAATGTTTTGTTAAGTCTACTAAAAAAGCTAAATCTAAAATCCAATCTTCATCCTCAAATTCATTCTCAGGTTCCCCTTTTTTTTCCATAAATATTTTTATTTCAGTTCTGAAATTGTAAAATCTTTTCTATATAATAAATAACATCTGTAAATTCAGTGCCCATTACCTTAAGAAACTCTTCAAATTGTCTATGATTTAAGTCCTTTTGCTCTTATAAAGCTAATGGTTTTTATAACAACACTTAATACACTTTACATTTTTAAAATTTTTCCACATAAATTGCCCTGATGTACAATACAATGATATGCCATTAAAATCGTTTTGCTGGCAGGGACAGCTTCGTTATTAACCATTTTAACGAGTCTCCCATTTTTACTAACCGTGGCAAGGGTTCCATCGGTTATGATAGCTGATAAATTTTTCATATATTAGGAAAACCTTTTCATCGAATAAATCTACAGACTTGGTGGTGTCTTTTAACAATACTAAAGCAGGCATTTCTTCCATGATATTATAATGTTCACAGATTCCTCTTATAAAAATTACTAAATGTGCCGTATCAGAAGCGTCAGTGTTTTCGTCCATGGCTAACGAAAAAATTTTTTAAATTAGTTCAATTACTTTCTAAAGACTTTTCAACTGAATGTGTAAATTTAAATATTTTCATAATTTGCGTTTGGGCCGCACTTTAGACAAGCATGGTACTGATCAAGCCCTATTACTTGGATGATGTCATTTATTTTGAAGGAACTATAGGCATTTAATTGAATGAATATTTATTCCTGTTAAGGATATTTTACCTTTAACAAATTTGCAGGCTAATCATCAAAGCAGAAAAGTTAAAGCAGTTTGTATTATGAAGTGAATACAGAATCAAAAAAGTGAATTGATCCACAAACCACAAAATTTTATTTTAAACAATCTCTTACGCTATATCGAAACCTTAAGAATTTGCTACCATCTAAGTTGAAGTAATTTATATGTGTAAAAGATATATATGATACTACTTATTCAGTACTTCTTGAACTATTGATCTATTAACTGATAACATGGTAATAGATGTAGGGATCTTTTAAGTATTTGATATGGAGTCTGAGTGTTTAGTGTAGAGTCCCTATTAGTTCAGAGCATGGGAAATGATGATCTAAGCATTTTAGGGAATCTCTGGATTGCATAAATAAAAAGATTCAAAGGAATGGGATCAAGAAATAACAATGAACATATTATTAGGGTTGTTAAAATACGGAATAAATTAAGAAAATTAAATTTAAGGGAAAACATTGCACACTCATATATATATATATATACATACACACACACATCATGGCCATAAAAAATTGTGCACTAAGAAGTACGAGTGGGATTGTTTCGAAACTTGGAATGAAGGTAGGTGTCAGGCAGATATGTAAATGATTAGAAATGCAGCATGATTGCATAATGCCACCAGAGGATGTTTAACTTCATTCTCCTTGGATTTTAAAACAGGTAAGCAGGTCTTGTTTGTGTGTATTTAATCTTGCAGAGGGAGGCTTTTTAACTAGAGGTGCTTTTACGCCTCCATCAGAGACATTAGGAGCATCTGTCAAAGTTCAAGAGGGGAAGAATCATAGGGTCGATAGAAACTGGGTGATCAGCTGACCATCTAGGTTGTTCTGACTTACTGTAATGATGTTTTGGGACCAGTGGACAAGAGAGAGGTCTGTTACACAGTGACCAGACTCCGGACACCTTCAACAGGCCAATAGTTGATAAAACCATCATATCATAGGACATGCATGCATAGGGTCAACTGTCTCATTGTCCACTATCCATACACAGGCAGCACCATAACTGTGAGCCTCTGTGTCAGTCCGTATCATCGCAAGGTGCCTGGCTGAAGGACAGTTGCTATTGTGGTGCCCATTACGTGTACTGCCATTGACACCTACTCAACAATTTGGAGTTTTGCCTCCATTTGGAGTGGTGTCACGCTTGAAGGGATTGGCCCCCAGCTGAATGGAATCAGGTTGTCTTTAGTGACGAATCCAGATTCAATTTGGGCAGTAATGACAATCAGGGGGGGGGGGCATGGTGAACATTTCAATCTTGCCTTTGCTGTATAGTGGCACACCGCTTCCACTACTGGTGTGATGACGTTGAGTATCATTGCATACGACTTACGGTCATCCCCAAATATTGATCCATGGCACCATGACAGTCAAAAGGTATATCATGACATTCTTCAGTCACATGTGTTGCCACTTATGGCAAGGCTTCCAGGAGCCATTTTTTAACAGGACAATGCTCGTCCCCACACAGCTCTAGGGTTTCACAGGACTGCCTCCGCTGCATTTCCACTCTTCCCTGGCCGGCTTGATCCCCAGTTTTGTCAATGATTGATCATGTGTGGGGTAACTTAGGATGGCAAGTTGGATAGTTACAACAAGTTTGATCGAATTATAGACATATTTACGGCAACTGTGGAACGAGATGTTGTAAAACATCATATGGGATTTCTATGCCTCAATGCCCGATTGTATCACGTCATGCATTCATGCTAGAGGTGGCTCAACAGGGTGTTAAAACTTCTATTCATTTGTAATTTTTCCTTCAATAAACTATCATTTTGTTTTGATTTTGTAATCACTTGCATCAACATTGTTCTTGCATATGTAAAATTTCGTTTTATTCTGACAACTCTTTCTTGGTGCTCAAGTTTTTATGGCAATGTGTGTGAATATGTACCATTTAATTAAATTAAGTTATTTCAAATCTTATTTTACTGTAAAACACTTAGTTTCTGTTTGCTAATGAACTGAAATCTTATTTAAAAACAGTTGATTACTGTAAAGAAATATTTTTCTTTGACAAATAATAGCAAATATGTCGAAGGTCATTTTTAGAAGTAATTTAATAGTTCTGCTACATTTTTTACATCCTTTCATTAGTAGAAGGAAAAGGTGAAAAAAAAAATTTTTTTTGAGGGGAGGGGGTAATTCAATTAATTGCTGAATATTGACTTCTCTAGCTTATAAATTTATTGCAAATGGGTACAAATGCAAAGAAATAAACATGTTTTAACTTTTATTGAATAAATTGATAGAATGCTTGTTCTTTGTTGCAAATTGGATCAGAATATTTTGTGTAAATTGTGTTAGTCTTTAGAGTATCTTTAGAATTAAAAGGTCTATATATCTAAGGTCTTTAGAGTATTTATAGAATTGTTATGGAAAATGAATAAATTCAAATAAAAAATGAATTTTTCATTTGAAACCTTTTTTTTTATGTATAGAATTACGTTAGATATTTTTCTCCCTTTTTATTGAAAAATACCTACTTTTTATGAAAAATATTGATTGTTCATATTATGTACTTCATGTAGTGGAAGTCCTGTTTGTGTATATACATTATTTATAAAAAATTCGTTTGATATAAACTTAATATACTAATTTTTTTGTCCTCAGATGCAACAGTTATTCCTGTAAAGGGAAAACCGAAATCTGGAAGAGTGTGGAAATGTGATAAAAAAAGGTATAAATGAAACAATAAAAATAACGACATTCATTTATTCAGAATTTTTAACTAAATTCAGCTTACATAACAGTTTTTGGTCATCAAACTTTTAATGATTTTAAAAAGAAAACTCTAATAGGATTTTGATTTATGTGTTTACGAAAGAGAAATAACATTTTTTAAAAGCAATTTATATATATATATATCCAGAATATGTATAATATTTTGTAATAATTATAATATATAATAATAAAGCATCTAATAAATAATTTTATTTTTAAGAAAGTATTATTAATAAAATTAATAATTATATTATAATTATTTATGATCAAATATTGTTTTATTCCATAAAATTTCTATAAATTTAACATTTTAATTAAATTACATTTAAATTTGCCATTTTTTTATCAGGAAAGTTTTCATTTAGGTTTACTGCTCATTTTTTTATGTCATCATGACATCACTACTTATGTATTGCTACTTTGATGACTTATTTTCCAAGTTGCCATGTTTTCACTAACATTGCCAAGAGGCACCTGATACTTCACTTTAACCAAAATTGACTAATTATTAGTCTAGATCCAAAAAGATCTAATTTGTGTTTTCCAATGGTGCTGTTCTAACTCAAAAAGGATTAAATGCTATTTTGTTATAATGCAGTGTCTTTTTATTATTATTTAAAGACTTGATTTATATTACGGTCTGTTATGTAGATAAATTATCTTTTATAAATCAATTGCACATTAATTTCTTTATATAATCATTACTACCTCATTATTCATCTTCTGAAGTAAAGTTGGTTTTAAATAATTATTGTATATTATGTATTTTAGATTTGGAAGTATGTGTCAAGTAAAACCTCTCAAAACTAAATGGTCTAAAAAGTTAGAGTTAAGAAAGGAACGCAAGGACTTGTTATTGCATAATGCCGAAATAAAGGAAGCAAAACAACAAGAAAAAGAGGTTTATTTTTATGATTTTTATGTCAATTTTTTTGTTAAAATTAAAAGTTATTCCTCTTTAATTTTATCTTAAAATTATCAGTATTGACATGGTTTGTTAAACACATTAAGCTGTGATATTAAAGTAAGCAGAGCTGAATTTTTCAAAAAATTCAGAAGCTAATTTTTCTAAGCTAATAATAATAATTTTCTTCAATTTTCAGAGTAAACTATTAATTTTAAGCAGTATAGGTGTATTTGCTTTTAATTAAATATCTTCCCTATTCTTAATATTGAGTGTAATGATCTTGGTCATTAAAATATACATAAACTCTATTGATTGTTCAAAAATATAAAAATTTGTTTCACTGAAGGTATTCCAATAAACTTTTAATATTCTAACAATAAAAAATTTATGCAGTTAAGGAAAGAAAGACGACGAAAAAAGTTGGAAAGGAAACTTGAAAATGAAAGGAAGGGAGAAGTTGTCCAAGTTGTAAGTTTCTTTTTCCCCAATATTCTTCTTTCTTGAAATATATAATTAGCGATATACTACCTGAATGTATTGATATTTGTACCAAATAATTTATGTATCTTATTTACTGTATATATGTATGTAATGCAACTGATATTGCAGCTATAATGAGCTTCAAAAATGTATCTGGCAACCAAATTGTACTAAATTTATGACCTTTTTAGTGTCTAAAATATATTTGAACTGTTGTTAAATTGTATTAAATTTATATATATCTGCATGCTGTATCAAGAGAACTTGATCTTCCTCACACAACATGAGACAAACTTCTAACAAATTTCCTATTATAAGCCTATATTGTTTCATCCGGATTGAATTTTTGCTTCAAACGAAGTTCTTACTTTGGCTTCATTTGTATACTATAAATATTTTAACTGGTTGCAAACCTATCTTCTACTTCAATTTGTAATTTTTGCTGCTCAAATTCCATTTCACTCTTTCATTTTCATTCCTCAAACTCATATTCTTTTCACCAAAGTTTTTCAATTATTTCTTTGCACTTCTATTTTTCAAATTATTTCTTTCATTAATTATGTGTTCAATATTCTTTGACGCATTCTTCATTGTATTCCTCACTTGCTAAAATTATTTTTTTCAAATGGCTCATTTTATGATTCTCACTTGCCTTACTGAATATAGACATTTTTGCTCTAACATTCAAAAAGTACTAATAATGGTATAAATTCCAACCAATAATCATAAATGTTCAAGAATCAAGAAGAGACTATAACTATTTGCATTGAGTTCAGCTACAATATTGGTATTTTGGTGAATTTATTGAATTTTCTGAATATACTTTAAACTTAAGAGACATGAAAAATTAAAGTCTTTTTGCAATAAAACTGTTTCTATAATAACTATTTTGCATCAATAAATGCAATTAATCTTGAAATTCAAATCCTTTTCCTTTCGTTTAATGTAGTTTCGTTTAATGTGTGAATAGGTTTCAAAACCATCCCTTTTTTTCTTATTTCTGTTGGCTTCTTTATAATTGTCTACTTAATTTATTCATACATGAGATACAACTCTTTGTTTCTTATACTTAAACATATATCTTGTAACTCGTTATAAACATAAAATCTGTCATCTGGGTGTTGCCAGATTCCTCTGTAGGTATTCTGTGTAATAATAATTTATAATCATGCTATAGTCAAGCCACAAACAGGGCAACAGTATAAATTTATGAGGTTCATAATTTAAAGTTATAAATTTTACCCTCTCTTTAGAATAATTATTTTAAAAATCTTTAATTTAATGGAAGATCCAGAACTTATTAATTTGCAATCAAAATTTAATAGGATCAGGATGCAAATGTCTGGGAATCAGTGCGTGAGGGTCACCGATAGTTGCTGGTTTTGAAGAATCAAGGAGCATGTTCATCTCACTATCTGAGACTTATGGAATTATGGGCTATTTTAGAGACATATTTTACATTTATGTTGTACAGAAACGGGTGAAATGAAGATAATTAATGTGTGGAGTTAGACTATTTTTATATCAAAATTAAAATGTGAATTTAATAACTATTAATATAGATTGAAATTTAAGGCAGTTACCTCAAGTTAATGCGAGAGTGCACAGTGCAGCATTGGTTTGTATCGAAGATTAATGAGATTTAAGTCCTACAGTGATGTGTAGGATTCAAAACCCGATGCGTTAGTATTGAGTTCTCAATCTTTTTAAAACTGGGAAATGCTGGTATGTGTGACCTAGAGCAGCTCTATGTCTTTTAGCTGATAATGGTATTTCAGAAGAATATGCCAGCATATTTTGGAGTAATTCATTGGGAATTTGAGAAATCATATTGAAAAAGTTAGTGGATTGCTTTTTAATAAAATCTAGCATGGGTTCAATTTTTAGATCCTTATGCAGGACTTTGTTTCAGACAAACCAAGGAGCATTTACAACTTTCTTGAAAGGAATGTCTTCCTGAATGAAATCTATTTGTCCATTCAATGTAATGCCTTCAGACACAAGCACTCCAGGACCACCCCAATGGTCTCTTTCCACTGACGTTATTTAGATGAAACCATCTCCCTACTCCCCCTTCATATCAATTGGTGCTGAGAATCATTGCTCAGACTGTAATGACTCTCATCAGTAAACAGAACATGGCTCCATTTATGAGATGTCTAGTTTTTGTGTTCTTGACACCACTGTAAATGGTACCTCCAATGGGCTATTGCATTCAGGATGATAGTCAAATATGCCACCTTAATGTAGACATCTGGTCACAGTAAACTGTGATACCGGTCATCACTTGCTGTTGGTTTCCTTGGCTGACCACTGCCCACCTTTTTTACAGCTGTACCTTTCATTTGGAAGGTTTTCCGAGCTCATGAGACTATACTTTTGTTAATTCTAAACTCTTGTGCAAGATTTGTTAAACTACACCCCTCTTCAAGCCTGCTTATCATTGTACCATGTGTAAAGGCATCTTGATGGTTTCATGTAGCCATTTTGAGCATATAATTTCTATTTCACTTGCAGGTAATGTCCGGGAATGTGTTCTACTTCCTTTTAAGTTGCCACCTTTTTTTATGCTCATGCATTCCAGGCTTTTGTATGTTGTGACATCTTCTCTGATGTTATAGTGCTGGTATTTGCATATACATCCCCTTTCTACTTATGTGGCCATTTCACTGTATTGGTCGCAAAAAGCCCTTTCCAACAATTTCATGGTTGAATGTTGAAAAATGCTTTTGTTACTTAAGCTGTGTGCACTAGTGTATATTATTGTATTCCTTTTATCATTTCATTACAATAACACATAGTTGGCAATTTTATTGATAAATGAAAATTTACTTTTCTATAGAAATTTTACAATGACTAAAATTTAAAATTGTTTATAAAAAATTTATTAAATTCATAATCCTCTCTAAACAAATATCAACAAATCATTTTATAATTATGAAATATGTTTAAGCACAAATTATCTTGTATTTATGTATTTTTATGATTTTTGATGCATATTTTCTTCCATAGATAAAAAATACAGCCAAGTTGAGGAGATTGTCCAAAAAACAATTTAGGAAGATAGAAAAAAGAGATACAAACCCAAAAACTACATAAATGTTGCATATTTATTAAAATTTTCTGTCATTAAATGCTTTTTTTTTTATCATTGATATTACTGTGTAAGTACCTTTCTATGTTCACAAATTAACTAATTTATTTGTACATTGTTCATGTGAAATGTTTGTTGGACTGATTAATTAAATAGAATTATTTCAATTACTTATTAAATAAACTAAAATAGCACAATAAATCATGTTTTTATTTTAAAAATATGGATTATCATTGTGTTTATGAGGAAATCAAGACAAAAAAAATAATGTTTTAAAAGATGAACAGAAAGACACAAATTAAAATTTCAATATTAAAATGTATTTTGAATATAAACATATTTCTAGAAAAATCAATATATCAAAAGATAATTCAAAAAGTCAAATTCCTAATAATGAAATGTTCTTTAGTCATTTTTCTTTTCAAAAGAATTTTAATACCTTGTAGAATATTTTTGCAACTTATTTTATTCATTATTGGTTGTTCACCATAAATTATAAATTCCTAATTATTTAACTGATGTTTCTGTAAAAATAATTCAGAAATTGATTTTTAAATAGCATAGACTGTTTGCTCTCTATAGAATCATTCTTCTCAAGTATCAGTTGCATGGTACTGCTTTATTATTTAAATTTATTTGAAAGAAGCCATATATAGACAGTGCTGTACTTGACTCTTCAAATAGTTCAGACCTCATTATACATGACTTTTTTTTCTTTTCTTTAAATGTTTATAAGCTATTAAATTAAGATTTCTTATTGTGTATGAAGTTTCATTAGAATACAATTTAATACATGAATTAAAATAAAATGTTTTAATAAAAAAAATTAACCCATCTTTTTCATTGAAAATCAAGTAAATTATATTATGTCAGCTGAATTTTTTAAATATTTTGATGTCTTAATGATCTGATGTTTAATGTATGTAATGTTTTTCAGAATTTAATAATCAAATCCTGCATTTTTAAATATATGGATATTAGTTTTACTTGTCATCCTTTTTTTTTTAATCCAAGACATTGTAATTTTATCATTATGTTTCTGAATTTTAGAGGCTATTTGTCAGTATTTTTCTCATAAAGACATACTTTTTATTTTTAGCACTTAAATGGTAGATTTTGGTTTATTTTTTCTTTACATCCTTAGATTCAATACTAGACATTTTTCTTTTGCCTATCATCAGTCTTTCCAGTTTTGATGTGACCATTGACTTTAAAATTATTATGAGATAGTAAGAAAAAAGCACGATTATCACTGGAAGAGGAAGATCAATTGAATTATTGACACTTAGCACTAAGGAAATACACTAAAAGAAATGAAATTAAAATGTCAGGTTGTTGAATTTTAATTTAAAAAATAATGACTAAAATTTTTAAATAATTGCTTCATGCAATTCCAATGAAAAAGGTTTTTGTGATAAATTTTAAATGTTCCCTAAAAATTTTGCTCACATAAATGGAATATCCGTGATATGAGTGTGTCTGAATCACATTATTTGATTCAGTAAAAATAACTCACAATATAAACTGATACAATTTTATTAAGAGAATTTAAGTTAATGTCATTTCCGAAATAAAATTTGAAAAACATTTCATTGCTTATAGTGAGAGGGAAAAAGAGACTGCTTTAGATGTATTAAAGACCTATGTTTATGTGTTGAACGATGAAAATTTACATTTTATCTTTTCTCACATATTATATATACACATACACACATTTTGCAGTAAAATGTCTTTTTTCTCAACATGAAATATATTAAATTTGTAGTAGCTGTTTTTTTTTTTTTTTTTATGTATAAAAATAAAAGTGATGGAGATTGAAACTAGGTATAACAACAACCTGATGTATGAACCAAAATTTTAAAAAAAAAATCTGAATGCATTTTTTAAAAATTATAAAATATTGCTTATGTTTTTTTTTTTTAAAGATAGGAAAATCTTACTCATCATAGATAAAATAATATATATATATACACACACATGCAACTTTTTTTAAACGGTAGATACTTTCCTCAGAAAACTGTGTAAAAAAATATATAAATATATCCGACGTATGGTAAATTTGGGGATATGTTTCACAACTTTAAAAAATCGTGTAAGATGAAAAAAAACTAAATATTTTCCAAAAAAAAATTGATAATGAAATCATCCATACTACATATTTATAAAACAAAAATAATTCACTTTTATTTCAAAAATAAATTTTAATTAGTGTACAATGAAAATTCAATCCATAGGTACAAACAACATATAAAAATTCAAAATGAAATTAGGAATAAAACTATTAACTAACAATTATTCATCATTACTTGATAACGTGTGCATGTTTATTGTGAACTGGATCAAAAATGTTATCATCAGTGGATGTGTCAGATATGTCTAACACAACTGTCGGCTTTGATTCAAATGAAGAATTCAATATTAAACGCCTCTGTTGGTTTTTTGTTTTTACAAAGTCTGTTATAAGTGGCTGATTTTTTTTTCTCGAGTTGTTTATATAATTCTTTATATTCTGCTACACAAAACTTAAAATTACGTTGAAATTTCTATGCATGCTCTATGTCAAGATCATGAGCAAGAAAATATTGTTCCATACTTGTGGCAAATTTCAAGCCCTTGTGAATTAAATCAGCTGTTAATTGCTGAACTTCACCTTCAGCAATTAACATTATCGACTTCTTTATTATCATAAAATCGATCAAATTGTCTTCATCCAGCGGGCTCAATAGTTTTTTCAAACAAACATTTAAGGTCGAATGGCGCAACTGTTTGATGACAAAAGAAGCATGTGTAATGCAATCCACAATCGTAAACTTTCTCCATGCTTCCTCAACAGTCAAATTTCTTTCTTTCACTGAGCTTAAAATATATTTAAAGGTTTGCTGTATGTGGCACATTTTAAGTGCTGCTACAATACCCTGATCTAGTGGCTGAATCAGCGAGGTGGAATAAGGTGATAAAAACAGCATTTGGATGATCCAGCACTGGGCGCATTATCAATGAGCAAACGTATTTTGAATTCCAAACCTTTTTGTTCCATATATTTCTGGAACAAAGCAGTTGTATCAATTTTTAAACAGATCAGCCGCCTTCCATGCCTTTTTATTTGCCATCAAATAAACTGGAAATTTTTAATGTTCTTACCTCTTAAAACTCCTAGCATTTGTTGATTAATAGAAGCTTTAACATTTTATCACCAGATGCATTATTACGAAACAAGATTGTCACCCAATCTTTGGCCGCTCTAAAACCCCCCAGCTGATTTTTTTCAGAGTTTGCTATGTATGTTCTTTCAGAATAATCCCGTTTCAGCGGCATTAAATATTTGATTGGGAGTACGGTTACTGCCCTGTTAAATTATTTTTGCTAGTTTATCCAGAAAGCATGTTCGCCTGTCGATGCTACTTATTTTATTATTATTATTTTAACATTGTGAAATGCGTGTCTTTTTGGAAAACGTGTCAGAATGTGAAGTAGACCAAGTCACTCACACGTGTTGGCATAAGCCTACCGTCTTCTAATTACACTGTCAAAATTAGAATTAAAAAAAAAAATAGATTCATGCTAGGACAAAAAAAAGAATATTGGAGAACCATGATATTGCAAAATCGTGTAAAAAAAAAGAGTTGGGGGTGTATATATAAAAAAACTAGAAAGTTTCAAATTTAATTGATTTAGTACATTTATAAAACTGTTCCATTGATTTAAATTGAATTAAACACTGTGGTGTAATATACATTTGATCAGTCAATTTTTCAACTTATAATTGCCTTCATAAAAGAATATCACATAGTGCTTGCAGTTTTGAAGAAGAATCATTTTAATATATATATAATAAAATTGTTATGTACAATATTTTTTGAAACAGAATGTATAGGAAAATATATTTACAGAACACATTTACGATTCAGTGAGTGTTATGTTTATTATTGTTAGTAAGGGTCAATGAAAATTAATCATGCGATTTCAAAATGCTACATTTTAATAAATAAATGACACATAATGGTAATTAATACATGAATACGAAATGAAAATATGGAAGTTCTTTTACAAGTGTTTTTGACACTTGTAAAAGTTACACATATGTCAAAACTATTTACATTCCTATGAAACATGTAGTAAAGCGTTAGTAGTAATTGATTTTACAGCAGCAGAAATCCATTCTGTTAAGTTCACTTAAGTTTGTGGATAATGATGGCACTTACACTTTATTTTTTACAAACCTCCAAAGGAAGAACTCTTATGTGGGGGCCGTGGTAGCCTAGTGGTCAAGGTCGTGGACTAGCGGCCGGCGGTTTTCGTTCAGTCGCGGGTTCGATCCTTGGCCACCAAAGACCCGCCGTGTAGCCGGGGCTGATGCACGTTAAATCTGTTCGGGGCCCAAAGTCCTCCCGTTGGCGTGGTGTGGATGTTAGGAGAGGGTGGTGCCAGCTCAGGTGTCGTCCTCGTCACTTGATCGAGCTACAAAATTACGAGGACCTTCGCCAATAGCCCTCGTGTTGCTTCTAGTGCGACGTTAATAAAAACTAAACTATGTGGGGGCCATCTGTGTAACATCAAATCATCTGGTCCACTGCATCAGATTCAACTTCTAGGTATTTCCCTGTTATGGAAACTGCGAATTTCTATAGCCCATTGGAGTACTGGCCATTTTATTGGAGAGATCTTCCTTTATCTGGAGGAAAAGCTAGATTTGCAACATATCCAAATATGTTAGGTACTGCCAGGGAATGTTTTTTTTCCGCAAAAGAGAATGGGGTCCATCCATCTGTGATATGGACAAATCACAAGGCAAACTCTAAGGAGTTCCATTCATCTTCAATCCAAGTATGATACTTAAGGGAGCTCAATATGCGCTCCACTAATTCTCATTCTCACATTCATGATGGTTCACCTCCCCACTCACAATGAAAGAGGCCTCGTCACTGAAAACTAGTCGGGTGCAAAAATATCCATGGCCTCCAACATATAGCAACAAAAGCTCATTTGATGTTCTTTATAATCACTTGGCTTCAGTGTTTTCAAGGATTACAATTGGTATGACTTGTAACATAGCTCTTGCCTGAATAGTAGGCTGAGGAAGCAACGTTCTCGACTGGCGCAAACAATCGATTTCATTGCATTTCGTAGATATACCTTCATTTCCCCTTTTCCTCAGGGGCTTACCTTCTTCAGATAAGTTGGGGTATCACTCCCTCGAGGCACCCTTGTGATATTTTTCCTTTCCTATAGGGTTTACTGTCATTGGTAAAACACGGACGACGCATCCCTGGGATACCCTAGCGATATTTCTCTGTTTTCGACCTCCCTTCATCTCAACCAATTTTTATCTTTTTTCCACAAGTTTACCTTGTTTGGCCCGGGACTCCTCTGGTTCTTGTTCCATTAAACCACATTGTCATTCAAACTCTACTTTTACCTTTAGAAAGTCATCCACTGCTTTTAAACTGATGATACCACTTTCACATATTGTAAAACGGGGGTGTATTAATTCGGTACTTTTTATGAAATTCACGCTGAATAGTGATTACAAATCCACAGCGGCACACAAAAAGGTTCCTGCTCCGTGGACGCCATGTTGTTAGTTTACCTAAAGTATGTAAACATTTCAGTTCTTAATTTCCATACCTGGAATAAGCTATCTGAGCATTGTTGTGGCCTAGTATTCAAGCCAATGAATTTAATTTAAAACAGAAAAAAAAAATCAGAAATTTAGATGCTTTCACATTGGCGGGGTGTGGAAGTTAGGATAGGGGGTGCCAGCTCAAGTGTCGTCCTCTTCACTCGACCGAGGTTCAAAATTACTAGGTCCGTCGCCAATAGCCCTAGTGTTGCTTCCAGTGAGACGTTAATAAAAAAAACCCGAACCAAAATTAGATGCTTTCACTTTGAAAAGATGTAAAAATGAAACTTTTACATGAAATTGAAGCACTGAAATATCTACGCGTGAGCTGCTTTAAATAAGAAATATTTAAGTTTTTAGGGAGCGAATATGATTCCAAAATAGTGACTGCTCATTTTTCACGACTGGAAGATAGGCACAAACCTTAATAAAAAAAAAAAAATGCAAGATGTTTCGAAACTCGTGGACAAAAATTCAAGGGGTGATAGAAAACATCTAAACAAGCAGTTTTCACCATTCAATGCACAGACAGAGAGCAAGTGGTGAACTGCTTGATGGCGCTGAAATGGAAAGCATTAGGTGCGAGTTTTCTTACACATCTTCACTTCTACCATGGATGTGAGGAGGCTTGGTGACGTACAATTATCAGGTAAAGGCCATAGTCTAAAAAAATCTTGAAGTCTGCCCGTGATTTCATTTCTCGTATGACATCTTGTTTTTCCAAGTGGTCATGGTAGTGGACTCGTGGCCTGCAGTTTCCGTCGAGCTTGAAACCACTAAGACCATACATGTAGCCGGAGCTGATATACGCTAAATCTGTCGTGACTCAAAGTTCTCTCTTTGGCGTGGAGTGGAAGTTAGGAGAGAGGGTGCCAGCTGAAGTGTTGTCCTCGTCACTAGATCGAGGTTCAAAATTACGAGGTACATCACCAATCGTCCTCGTGTTGCTTTTTAGTGCAACAAAAAAAACAATCAAACTATATTTGTCTCCTTGGGCCCCATTAAACTTTATCACATATGTAAAATTCTTTCTTTTTCTGGAAGGTAGAGATTTTTTTATGATCTCTTCAGTCTCGGATTGAATTTTGATGTATTCACCTGCAAGCTTTGCTGAGGATTTTTAGGTGGCTTCTTTTGTGATATTGCAATTTCGCAGAATTTATTACAGGATCAGGTTATAATGGACTAAATTCACAGAATCATATGATATAATGATAAACAAATCGGCGTGGTCTGTGTTAACATTGGATTTCCCTATATGTTAGTTGTATATACCTTGTATATCTAATTTATTTCGATTAATACATTTAATATTATATTTTTTTACAATTTCAGTTATTTATATTCTCTAGGAAATAATATGAGTATATTTTTATGCATCTCTAGTCTTATTATCGTCTAATTATGTTGTTAAAATGTCGTTCGGTAAGCTAAGCTATTTAAACTTGCGTATGGCGTTTGTTAACAGGTATTGAATTATTTTCATATTTTTGTTTTGATCAAGCTTAATTTGTATTTCAAATTATTTCATTTATAAATATTTTTACGTATCATTAGATCATCGGTTGATTCTAATATGTTAAAAATAAAGGCCCCGATATTTATTCTGAAATTGTAAGGTACTTTTCCATTTCGCTGACGCAAATCTCGCCAAGCAGACTTTATTGGAGACAACGCACAGTTGGCATCGGTTGTATCATTTTTGGCGACTTAATCACTTGCGTTTTCGAAATGGAAAAGTACCAATTGTAATTATTCTAAGTCCCCTGAAAAATAAATGTAAATAGTTAAATTATTTTAGGCTTTTCTGAATTATTGTATCCTTCATGTATAAGCACTTTTTATTGATCAAGTGGATTTTGTTTAAAAAATAAAGCAATATTTGGTACTTTTCCATTTCGCTGGCGCAAACCTCGCCAAGCAGGCTTTATTGGCTACAACACAAAGTATACACATATTCCGTTTGGCATCGCTTGTAGCATTTTTGGTGACTTTATCACTTGCTCCGGCGAAATGGAGAAGTATCAAACGTTGGACTTAAATTTGTATTAAATTATTTTCTCTTTTAATCAGGATACATAATTAAGCTGTAACAATTATAAAATGGTTTATAATTTAAACAGGCGTAATTTTGTACTTTACCCAAATTTTAAAAAACTATAATTCAAAATTTTAGTTTACCAGGGGGGCGTGGTAGCCTAGTGGTCATGGTTTCGGATTCGTGGCCGGCAGTTTTCGGTCTGTCGCGGGTTCGAGTCTTGGTTGCTAAAGACCCGCTGTGTTGCCTGGGTTGATGCACGTTAAATCTGTCGGGGCCTAAAGTCCTCCCGTTGGCGTAGTGTGGAAGTTAGGAGAGGGGTGCCAGCTGAGGTGTCGTCCTCGTCACTTGACCGTGGTTCAAAATTACTAGGTCCGTCACCCATAGCCTCCGTGTTGCTTCTGGTGCGACGTTAATAAAAAACAAGAACTTAACTTAGCTTACCATGGCCATTTGGCGAAATTTTGGAAATCGCGCAAAGATAGAGCCAAAAGCGGGTATTTTAAACCCGACGCTTCCAGAAACGGAAAAAAGATGTCGTTGTCTGTGGCAGACAAATTTTGAAATAAGCTAGCGTTTTCACCGAAAGAAAGGATATGCAAGTATCAAGTTTTATTTTAAATAATTCTCTTCAGTATTTCATTCAAAAACAAGTACAACATAAAATGAAATTCCACACAATGTGGGTGCTTTCCAATATCGCAAATTTAAATAAATGTTTAAAACAAGTACTAACATATTAAAAATCTACAAACTTTCTTCAAATAATGTTATTAAACTAAATTTAAAAGAAGAGCAGTAAAAATACTTTTATTTGCAGCCAATATTTCAGCTTGTAGATAGAAGAATGTTTCTAATACCTTTATATTACAGCAATCTAAAATTTCGATATTTGCATTTATTTAGGGTGAAAAATATATAAAACAAAGTTTTGTGACAATTTCTCATGCAATTAAAGGGTAGTATATTTATCAAAATGTATGTTACTTAAGCTTATGAAACATAACACATTTCACTAACGTAGTGCAAAACAAACAAATACAAGACCTATTTTGAACAGCGGATATCATGTGGTCAAATTATGTGATCATGACGTCACATGAATTTAGTCCATTTGATTTGAATTTCATCATTATCGGGGCCTAGTGTCCTAAGCGCTCTTCGTTATCACAACCCTTCATGATGGAGTCAGAATATCCATCAACGTGAATGCATTATCACTTCTATCTGCAAGCTTCTATATATAAAACAGCTTTCGTGAAATAGCTTCGCAAAGATTCCTCGAATGCGATTTATTGCTCACAATATAAAAGTCCATATTTCTCCTTTGTGTTTATGAATTACTTTTTATCCTGTGTCATTTTTTTTTTTTTTTTAAATATGAAATTTTGGTATCGGATGATTAATTTTGAATAGCCTATGTATTGGTTTTATTTAATTAGATCTAAAAGTAGAAAATGCATTGTAGGGGAGAAGTATCTAAAAGTAGAAAATGTATATTAGATTAAATTAAATGAATCAATGTTTGTACTTTTCTTTTTACTATCATGTGTTGCTCATGTTCTATTAAGAATTATAGATATCAATATAAATTTAGAATCTATGTAAATTTCTGGCTGAAAAGTCTATATAAGAAAAATTGAATGATTCATTTTGTTGTGGAAATATTCAAAAGATGTAGAGGTGGCCATGGTCGCGAACTGGAGGCTGGCGTTTTTTCCGTGGAGTCGTGGGTTTGAGTCTTGAAGCCACTAAAGATCAGTCGAGTAGCCGGGCTGATGCAAGTTAAATCTGTCATGGCTCCAAATCCTTTCAATGGCTTGGTGTGGAAGTTTGAAGGAAGGTGCCAACTCAGATGCCGTTCTCGTCAATTATCGAAGTTCTCGTCAATTATCGAACATATATGCTATACAACGAACTTTTGGTGATAAACACAATTTCATAATATTTTGTCATACGACGAGGAGGATACCTGAGGTGGTATTTCAATCGCCAAGCTTCCACATTACTTGAGGCCTTTATCCATTTGAATTTTTTTATATTAATTCCAATTATTCACCACAACGGATCAGTCTAACCCATGACTAACGCCAATCGGGCTTCTTCAGCCCTTTAGTTCAATGGGCATTGTCCCTAATTTCTTGACAATGAATAATGATTTCATGAAAATCAAAGTGAAATTGTAGCCTTTTAGATCTGTTAGAATTTCAAAGATCTCACGTGATGCGAGAATTAAGAGCCTGGGAGTACAGTTTAGATGACCTCGTCTCTTCAACCAACACATTCTAGGTATTAGATCTAGTATTTAGGAAGTGTTGCTTCAATTGACATCTCATTATAAAGAAGATAGGAATCTGGTTGACATTTGCCCATATATCTTTTGTAATGCGACTTTAATCAAAAATGAAACTAAATTAAGTAAACAAAATGGAAGAATTTCTGTAATATATAGAAATTATAAATTTTATTGCGGGCACTGCGTTTGTCGAGTCGTGGGTTCGAGCCTTGATGTCACAAAAGACTCACCTGCTGTGTAGCTGGGCTGATGCATGTTAAATCTGGTCGAAGTTCCAAGTCCTCCCGGTGGTGTGCAATAGAAGGTGCCAAATCAGGTGTCGTTCTCATCACTTCATGAAGGTTCATGATCACTAGTTCCATCGCCAACAGCCTTCGTGATGCTTTTCTGTGCGACGTTAATAAACAATCACAATCTTGGTTTGCTGAAGATAGTGCATATGCTTCAATTTCGATGGCTTTTCCCTTCACATCTTGTGTTCATTAATTGGTTTCATGAAGCTCAAATTATATTTATATTATCTTTCCGTATATGTACGAATTACTCAATTACTATTTTTTTTTATAAATAACATTTTGATTGTTTTGACCAAATGTCAATTTTGATCATTGATAATCTGCAAGAGTTAGTGTTTTTCTATTCTCATAAAAAGAGGGAAACTGCATCTCAAAGGAGATAATTATCCATCAGACAATTTTACTAATAAACGTGTTCCACAATGGTTACCAATTCCTGCTCGCTAATTATCTATGCAGCGCTGCAAATCAGAGCAAAAAATGTTGACTTAGTTTTTTTTTATTCAGTATTCACACTTTACAATCCAAATTTATGTTTTTGCATTGTATTTGTAGCGAAACTTATAATTTATTAGAATAGCACTCAAACACTCGCATTGAATAGTTTAATTTACAAATGTATGCAAAAAAGATTTTATTTTGGCCCATAACATAATATCATTTTACTAGACCGCTCTTGGGCGGTTTACTTTTCTATTCTGCCCTTCCCCTCTGAATGGAATCCAAACAAATATTTCTCTCCCCCCCCTCACCCTCTTCCCCGCAAACACACAGATAACATCGGGGTCAAAGGTATTTGTAGTGTTTGCTTTATACCATAAAATTTTTCTAAGTATTAAAATTCGATCGAATTCTGCGTTGTTTTTTAAAATTGCATCTTTCCGCATTCAAATTCAACTAAAGTTTATTTCATAACAACCTTAAGATAAAACAAAAACGACTCAAAAAATTACGAAATTTCCACCTCTTTTCTCGAACACGATACCCAATCATATCATCGCACTGCAAATCTTATCGCTAAGGGAAGGTTTTGATTCAGTGCGATAAATTCAGCTAAGCAAACAGTCTGTTGACAGCGTAACAGACACAGTCATGTCTTTTGGAGGAAACTACAAATTGCTCATACACTCGGCCAAACAAATAGTGCAAGTTGTCAAAAATGGCGAGCGTGTTGTAGTAGGAAAAGCTCTAAATAATGTAGCTGTACTACAAAAGGAGGAGAATTCTAGCGGCTTGAGTATTGTGGTTTCATGGTAACGTCAAAATACGTTCTTTATTTTTATTAACCATTTTCTGTATCTGTATTTCCTAAACTAAGAAAACATCAACCTTGCGCGACCTTCACTGAATGTTAGTATTACTCAGTGACGCCGAAAGGCAAATTAATTGAATAAGAATTCATTGACAAATAATCCAGAATTATTTAATTATCTCTTATAACTTTACTTTTAAATTAATGAAGGGAAATAAAAGCTTTAAAATACAGATTTCAAATTTTTTTTGAACATGAATTGTGAGAGTAGAATTTTTAAGGAGATACTGAACCTTAATTTTTTGAGAGGATTTTAAACGCTTTTTTTTCTCTCCTTCTGTGGAATTTTATCACACGTATATTTTATTGATAAAAAATAATTTGTTTTATTAATCGTTATTTTCATAATTATACTATAATAAAAGAATATCTTAAATTTCTTGCTAATGCTTTTAATTGTACTCGTAATAACAATTTTCTCAATGCAAAATTTAATTTAATGAGCAAGTAATTTTTTTAATCTGAAGAACTCTCTAATAAAATTACAAGGTATTTCACTCGCAAAAAAATAAAATGATATAATGATACGTTGTATACAAATTTCTGATTATTTTCCACAAGTTTTAAATTTATCGAAATAAAACATTTCAAGACATTGTTAATTTTAAAATTCTTCGATTTCTTGCATTTTAGTTAAATTATTGATTTTATTTTTTAGACAATATAACTGTCTGAAAATATCTAAATTGATTACGATAAAATCAAAAATGGTCTTGCGTGAGTGCAGTATATTTAATACAGACATATTTACAAACTGAAAGTTACGGAAATTACTAGAAACTAAAGGCTTCTATATTTTTCAACAATCTCACTCGAGTTTATAATAGTAGTTTTTTCAATTGGCATTAAAAGGAAAGATGGGGGAGAAAGAGAAGTGTTTCTGTGGAGAGTGAGATAAAGTATAAGGTTTACATTTAAAAGAAAAATGAAACGAGGTAAAAGTTGTTTCTAGCCCCACGAAGATTTATTCAAATAAAAAAAATTACAAACTGTGGATAGAACGATTCGGAAATATCAAAAGTTACTGTGATTAACATTACACAATTTATACAATCTAGAACAATTTTTTTTTTTTTTTTAAAGTTATTCGAAAGGGAAGACAAGATTTATCTCGGTGGAATTACCTACTACGCTTCAATAAGCATTCATAATGTATTCAAAAACAGTTCTGTCATGCAAGAAAGCTTAATTTTTTTTTTTATAATAGATTAAAAGTAATTTTGTGACTGAAGTCTGTTCAAAATGATAATTAAAGATAAGTTGTCTTACGTCAGTTTTCAATTATAAATCATCTAGAGATTACAAAAAGAAAAGGAAAAAAAAAATTACCGCGTCGGCAGCTTGAAAAGAACTTTTAGAGCTTTAGAATCGGTTTTAAGATGCAATTCTTTTGATTAATACTAAAATATAGCATCTTTTCCCCTTCAAAATACTGTATTTTTTAAGAAGTTCAAAGGAGTTTTTAAAAATTATAATACTTCAGTGGCTTGTTGTTTATTAGGGCTAGAACAGCAAAGATAATTAGTAATTTTAACCTGTGACTATAATCCAGATATTTATGTGTGGGTAAAAAATAAAGTATCAAAATTTGATTTGTAAGAACATTATTTAAATGTAAAAAAGTCGGCCCTTTAAAAGAACGTGACTTTTTAATTTATACTGGAGAACCGAGGAGCAAATTAAACAGTCATCAATGGTCAAAACGAACATTTTTCTAGAATCTAAAAGATAAACAAAGTGTTAATTGAAATCAGAGAGCTTTGTAATTCTATTTTTGTTGTTTGGTTACATTGTCAAATGAATTGAATAAAAACTTTTAGCCCTGATTAACACAAATAATAAGTGAATATTTTATGAATAAATTGAAAAAAATATAAAGGAAGCATTACTGGAAATTTAATGGTGGAATCAATATTATTTTAATAATGGCACGAATGAAGATATATTTTTTCTGATCTGATTTAATCTAAAATCTGCTTTTTTGCGTTTTAAAATATTTAACCTACATTCATTTCAGGAATTGCACTTTTGATTTTGAGGAAATTTGTTTAATTCGAGTATATTTCTTTGTAAATAAATGACAAACGAAAGGATAGCAGGCTCTTAAAATTCGTAATTTATTATTTTTTTAAAAAAGAAAAAAATTATATAAAAAAAAACCCGATGAAATGTTCCGGAATTTAATTAAATTTTCCATTTTTTTAACAGCGAAGGTTTCATCGATGATATTGGAACGGATGAAGAAATCAATGAAAAATATAAAGAGGCATTATTTGCAAATAGAATAGATGCAACTGGGAAATGCATTTTACCAGGTATGGTTTTTCATAACTATAAAAATCTTTAATTCAAACAATGCAATTAAAGTTATATATTTAGTGGTTTGACAAACGTGGGATGAATATGATTGCATTCATTCTCTAAATATTTAGTATTTGTTATCAATCTCTTTCATTGGCCTTTGTATCACATGTCGCCTATACAAATATTCAACATGTGTCTTTCATTTAAATTCGTTCGGTTTCCATAACAGAACTCTCGAAACAGTCATGCAGCTCAAGCCAATTACGAAAGGAGATTTTGGAATATTATTACATAAATAGAATGAGCAATACTGATATTACGAGTATTTAAGGCGTTTTCAGACAAATATCAGTGGTACGAACAGAACATGAAAATCAATTCCATTAACTTTGGCTTATTGTTATAGTTTATGTATGATCGTAAGTTAGATATATCACATAGGGTCTTTAAATAAAATTAGTATTCAGAATAGAAATCGCAAATTATTTGAGTTTAGCTCACCACAGTATTAACAGTTATTCGATGTTGCTCTATCTTTAATAAAGTAAACTGTAAGAGTTGGCATACCTATCGCTGGAATACCCGTTCATCGCATGGGTGAATTAAAAAATATATATAACAATATAGATGGAAGAATAAAAACTATTTTAATGGGTGTCATTTTTTAAATAATACTTTGAATAAATTTAAATGGACTTCAAATTAACTTCAAAGAAAAGAATGGTTTAGTAAGTATAAAATAGCGAAGTGAATGTATTAATTTAAGACCAATGAGAGCGAAGCCTGCAATTCATTAATTTAAAACAAAATCTTTTAAAGATTTCAGAATCCAGAGAAATCTAATTTTTCAGAGGGAAAAAAATGTAATTTATAAAATAACAATCGGAGCTGAAACTATGAAGCCTAAGCTCCTATCTACAGGCCATTTGGATTTCGTGAACGTTATGTTAACCCTATGGAATTTCTTTGGCCGTCTTCAAAGATGTGCTATTTTATCTATTTGAATGCAAAAAAAAAAAAAAAAAAAAAAAAAAGCACCCAAAAGAACAAAAAAATAATAAATGTTTTCTGAGGAATTAACAGTCCCCCCCTCTCCTATTTTTAAAATATTTTCAAAATTCCGGGGGGAAATGTAATTCTGTAGAAACCTTCAGTATTTTTAATCCTTTGGATGCACATCCCCTCCCCATCCAAATAGGGAAGAAAATATATAAATTTGAGAATGGATTAGAAATTCCATAGATTAATATTACGTTCGCGAAATCAAAATGGCCGGTAGACGGGAGCCTTAATTTTAACAGAAACTGATATTCATTTACAGTGAACGTAGAATTTAATTTCTTCGCACGGGGGGTTTAAAAACCTAGCAATCCATCAACAAAGCATAAGATATTTTTAATGAGTTATAATACTTTAATCAAAATGCTTAATTAATATAACAATAACAATCAAAATTTTAGTATTTTAGTATATTTTAATGAGGAACAAACAAATGATTGAATGTAATAATCTCCAAAAAAATCTCGATAAAGTGTGTAGGATGAAAGCAGCCCAACATGGAGGATAATGACAAATGACACTTTATTCACAAATATTCGGAACAAGACTTGGATAGATTAACGGTAGAATCAAGAAATACAGCACTTGTACAAATTAGCGACACCCACAGATACAAAACAGCCCTTGTCATAACAGTCACAGCACTTTCAATAATGTTATGATCACCGGCTTACTAGCGGACAAAACTCTACGGTGATACTTTGCACTTGAAAGGCAGACTCCGAACACACTCACCCCGTCTTCGCCTCTCTCCTTATTCACAGCTAATTCGGGCTGGTATGAAGTCAAGAGGAAAATTCCATAATTTCTCTCCTAATCAATATTTTGGGAATATTCCATCATTTCTGAGAACTTTCACATTGTCGCCAAAGTCACCAAGTTTCACACCGCCAAAATGGTCACCAAGTCTGTCAACAAAGTTGGGAGTTATTGCTTAATCTTTCCTTGGTATTCGACGAAATCGCTGTAAATGTCTATTTTCCTTTTATAAGAGTAAAATTGCTGGGAGACGTCATGTCAGGTTCGCAATACTATGAAAAATAATAAATAATCACAGTTACCATAGTATATTTCAGAACTATGGTTGACGGAGAGAAAATGTTAAGCGAGTGAAGAAGGGGGGGGGTATAAATAATCACTTACTGATTGTTCAGTTAAAATTTGGTATGAAATTCCTCTAATCAATATTTCACTTTTTTTTTTTTTTTTTTTTCGAAAAGGAGTCAAATGTTCATTCCATTTACCATATGAATACCGTTTCATTTGGATCGATATGTTTCTTGATGAACCAGCTTAAAAAATTTTAAAACATCCAAAATTGAAGCTTTACAGGGCTTTTTTCAAAAATTGGATAATTGATTGCACCTTATACACTTGATGTTTCAAAACCGCAATTCTGCAACATTTCGTTTGAGAGCTAGCTTGTAAATTATATATGGCCATTTAGGCATTGTTAAGTAAGAAAAATCTTAAAAACATGAAACAAAAAATTTGAAAAAATAAATGAAAGAATATAAATTAAAAAAGAACACTTTTTGAGCAAATCGAAATCAACGAAAAAATAGAAACAAAACGGACATCAACAAAGTTCCCTAAAAGTTCTTGGAGCTGTTCCTCCTTTGTTATGTTACACAGAAGCTTTTGCCATCTATTGATGGTGATCATCTATTTTCGGAGGGAAAAAAACCTAATAAAAATAAATTTGAAATTTTTTTTCGTGGGAATATGCTTACGGCTCCTTCTACAAATCAGAGAAGGTCCTTAAAATGTCTTAGAGGGAAACGATCAATGGCGTAAATTTGTTATAATGAACAAATCTTCACTTATATGTGATATTTAATACGCATTTCACAATACTTTCTTTCAATTAATAATATTTCCTTAATTGTTTTTTATTTCCTTCCATTTCAATATTATGTATTATTTCAATATTGTGTATTATATGTGGTTTATTTGGTAAAATTTGCTTCTTCGAAATATTTGGTCAAAATCAGGATTAAATATAAGTTTCTGATTTTGTTTGAATAACTTCAAGTTTATCTAATGCATACTGGCTTAACATAAATTTTGAATACATGTATTTTATAAATAAATTTTTTGAGAATATTGGGAAACAGTTTTTAAGACCCTTTTCATCATGTCGTTGATAGGCAATAACAAATTATGTAAACTTGCATGGCTTTCTTTTTTATGTTGAGTCTTTAGCCTGCTTAATAATATTTTGACCTTAGAACTTACACAAGTAATTTTATAATTTCAGTTTTTAAGAAATATCATATAATTTCAGAAACAGGCGAAGTAACTTTTAAGATATATCTCTAATACTTATCTTTAAATAATTCGTTATCAATGTTCATATATTTAATCAGAGTTTCATTACAACTATACATTAGAGTCATACTCATTAGAGCGTACGTTCCCAGCCTTTTTTGGCCTACTGCCCCCTTTCCGAAAAAAGTTACTCATCACCCTTCTCGGAGAAAAATCTCATTGCCCCCTTTTCAGAGAAGGGGGGGACATATATTCTCGTTTTTGAAATTAATAATGTAGTTGCGAGCTTTCAGATATAATACATGTTTAAAAACACTCCCGAAAATTTGAGAAAGTATACATAATCAGACAGAAGCATACCTTTTTTTTTAACTCTTTCCAATGTACTTCATTCCATCCAAATAAAAGTAATAATTTAGCTTTAAGAAGAAAAGTAAGTAACTGCATTGGATTAACATTAAGCTCGAAAATTCGTGGTAGCATGTCGGTGGCATCTTGTTATGGTCTATCCAAACTTTTAAATAGCTGTAGCTGAGTGGTCATGGTCGCGAGCTCATGTTTGGTGATCTTTCCATCGAGTCGGGGGTTCGAGTCCTAATGCCACTAGAGACTCGACGTGTAGTGAAGCTAATGCACGTTGAACTAATAGAAGCTCCATCTCAGGTGTAGTCACTTGACTGAGGTTCAAAATTATGAGGTCAGTCGCCAATAGCCCACAAGGTGCTTCTAAGTGCGACATTAATAAATAAGCAATCAATCAAACTTTTGAATAAAACCTTTGTTGATTGGGCCGAAACATACGCACACATACTCTAGTGTGGTCCACTGTGCATGCTGTAACTCTTTCATATACCTATTAATAAAAAAAAAGATACGAGATCTAACCTTTAATGGTCCAATATCTATGAAAAGGACTGATCTTGTTTAAAAGACATGTGGAACTATTTCCGAAACACGGATGTTGGATAATTTTTAGTATTATCAAGCCTTTTAACACTTCCCAGTGAGTATTGCTAAGGGGGGGGAGGGCAGTTGGTTCTCAACACCTCCCTAAATTAGCCTTGGACCTGAAACACCTTCTTAGATGTCTTCATGGCCCTTCTGGTAAGCGGTACCGACCCCGTTGGGAATCGCTACATTAGCAATACAACAGATTACGCGTCAGAGTTCCCTATATAGCTAGTACTGATTAATTCTATTTTATATTTACCATCTTCTCTAATACCCGTGTGGTGACCGGGAGTGAAAGAATAATCCCGCTGTAACTCACGCATATCGTAAAAAGCGACTAAAATGGGTGTCCAGTGTCTGGGAGTATAGCCGGGCACCCTGCCCTTGGGGATTATATCAAGGGTTTGCCTTCTTTAGGTAAGTCCGGACATCATGACCCCAAGGCGCCTTAGTGATCTTTTCTTTTCCATGAGGTTTACTGTCTTTGGTAAACATGGGTGATGCGTCCCCCGGAATACCCTAGCGATCCTTCTCTTTTTTCAACCTTCTTTCTAGTCAATCAAGTTTTTATCTTCCAATTATTTCTCATGATTAGATCACAGCTTTATTTTGTTTGGCGCCGCATGGCCACATTTGACTATTGCGCCGTTAAAATATCACTCAATCGGATGTCTTCAATTTTTTTTCACGTCTAGATCACAGTTTCACCATGTTTGGTGCAGCATAACCACATCTGGCTCACTCACTCCTCTAAACTTAATCACTTGTACACTTCTATATCTCATTAAATTTAAAGTGTGGTATACTCTATTACTTTCATCTTTGAATCTTCATTGGGTTTCTAATAGACTTTTGAATGGTGCAATGGATATTTATTTGAAGTATGAGTTGCATGGGAAATCACTACTAAGGCACCAAGCTAGAGCTCTCCTTTCTTTGTTATATGATGTAGCCGTATTTAGGACAACATATTGGGGGGGAAAAAACAGCTAATATGAAATCATAAGTCTCGGTATTCAGATGTCATCGGTATTTTTGAAGTTTATATTGAAAATATTATTCATATAATTTTCTTTATTAATAGTAATGAAAGTTGTATTGATTTCAAAATATTATAATACTGAATAATTATGTTCAAAAGATATCTTATATTTTCTAGACGAGACTAAATGACTATGTTTAAAGTATCTTAAATTGTTAATTTGGGAGCTATTGTAGAATTGGAGTTTGATATATTTGAAGGCTTAGCAACCGGCAGCAGTACCACATGTAGTTTCGCCCATTATTTTCAAAATTCTGACTGACAGAGACATATTAAATTTGAAGCCTCTTCCAATTTTTGGTTATCTTTTCGTCTGGTCTGTCCATTTGCCTGTATTTCAATGGAAAATTACTCTTCGGAGCACAGAACGGAATACGACACAGAGAGTTTCCAATACGAGACAGATTTTTTTTTAAAAAAGGCTTGGTTTAGGTATATGAAAGTATTTAATTATCTCTTTCATAAAACAACAAAATTTTCGAAAAGAGATGAAAATATATTGGAAAAACTTTTGCTCTGGAACAATAAGATTGTCTCATTTTTCATTATGATGTAAGAAAAACGGTCAGTCTATCAATATTAAATTAACATTAAAAATTGAATACAGATAATGAAACACAATAAGAAATAGTGGAGAGATGTGTTTTTAAATCTTTTGCCTTTCAAGAGGTGCAAAGGAATGAAAATAATCTATTAATCGTAATAACTATTCGTAAGAATGTAACTGTTAAGTATTTCCCTTGTAAGTGTATGGGTGTTTAATTTTATCGTCAAGTTTAATTTTTTCAGTAATAACAGTAAAATATAAGCAAATAAATCTGTATAGTGAATGAATTATTAAATATTTTGCTGCATGTATTCTTATTGTGAATGGAGTTATTTTAATAATATCCTTATAAAAAATAACTAACCGAAAAAATGTACTAGAAATTAATGTTGGACTATTAGGATGAATTGGGGCACCATCCGTTGAAGATGCGCGTTAGTTAAAATTAGAAATTTATACAATTGAATTAAATTAGATTTTTAAAATTACAGAAGTTTCCTCAACTTAAAATATGGACTCGGTGCATTTTAAAATGAATTATATGAACTTAACTAGAGTTTTTATGGAAGATTTATACGTGTTCAACTAACATTTTTACTGCCTTTTTTTTTTTTTTTTTGAAAGAAAAGCGAATCAAAAAAAAAAGATAATTATGTGTTTTTTTAATTCACATATAAGACATTTTTTTCTCTCCTTATTTGTATACTAAATAATATTACGACGGTGTTAGAATTTTACAGTGTAAAAATGTTATCCGAATGTTACACGTCCTGTAGTTCAGACGGTATGAAATTAGTATAACTGTAACATCAATTTTATTATTTTATGTATGATGCTACGTTATCTTAATGTTTAATAAATTATTCAAATATTTTAAGCTATTTTTTTAGTATCACCTGTTAAAATATTTACAGTTAGCAAGCTTCTTTTAACTGAGGCTTGTTTAAAATTATATACTTAAATATCTTCTCGTTGTTTTATATGAAATTTTTAAGGTTTATCTATTTAAGTTGAATAACGTTGGACTATATCAGTTAGTATGAATATAATAAAAGAAGTAAAATTTTATGATTGCAGTCATAAAAATGCAAAAAGCAATTAATAATTACTTTTTTTTGAAGGATTAGTAGATGCTCACACACATCCTGTCTGGGCTGGAGACAGAGTGAAAGAATTTTCTATGAAAGTAAGAATTAACAATTTATTTATCATGTAAAAAAAGTCATTCAATCAGTATTTTGTTTATTAAAAATAAAATGCTTTATAAAAAGTTACTGCACCGCGTACATTTTTTTTCTCGTTAATGATACTTTAAGGCTCCCGTCTACCCGCCATTTTGATTTCGTGGACGTAATGTTAATCCTATGGAATTTTGATTTTAATTCTCACATCTTTATTATTTGATCTATTTGAATGCAATAAAGTGCATTTGAAAGAGCAAAAAATAATCAATGCTTCTGTGGAATTACTTTTTTCCTAAGATTTTTAAAAATATTTTTATTCTTATTTTAATTATTCGTTTTTGAGTTTTCCGGTCTTTAAAGAATATTTTTCAAATATTTTTAAGAATCGGAGGGAAAAAGTAATTCCACAGAAGCATTCATTATTTTTTGCTCTTTCAGATGCACTTTATTGCATTCAAATAGATCAAATAGTAAAGATGTGAGAATTAAAGTCGAAATTCCATAGGATTAACATTAAGCTGACGAAATCAAAATGGCGGGTAGACGGGAGCCTTAATGAAAAGATTTTCTTAAGAGCTAAGTAATTTCGTCCTCTTAGAAGATAATTTTGAAATGATCAGTTTGTCCTTAATTTAAATAAGGTTCGTTTCTTTTAAACTAAAAAAAAAATGTACATATTCAGGATTCAAGTATGTATTTATTAAAGTCTTAAATTGCAAAAAGTTCTTCTAAAGAAATAAAGATTTAAAAAAAATAATCAGAAAATAAAATAGAATCAAGTTACGTAAAAACATTTTTTAAACCAGTAGTTCAAATATCAGGATTTATATAATTGTTATCAATGTATCTCTACGCGATGCATCAATCAAAAATTAACATATCAATATTTCCCCCATGTTTCTACAAGTAATTAGTTATAGCATTTCGTTTTACTCGTATCAAACAAATAATTTTATATTAATTTTTACAATATTTTTTTTGTTTCTCATATAAAACACATAAGAAATTTTATATTTAAGAAACACTGGTAAAGTTATCAAAGGAACTTTCATTTGACGTATTCTGTTTTCTACCTTTTTCTGCAAGTAAAATATGATATAATAAATGAAATACTGGTAACTAGTTAAGAAAAAGAATTCATATGCTACGTTCTGTAATATGTACGTACGACGTTAATAACAATCAAATTATTTAATGAAGAAAAAATTATCAATTTCTTATTTACATCAATAATATTTGCTTATTCTTTGGAAACAGGCATAAATAAATAAAAAAAAAAAAAAAAATTTAAAAAATCTAAACTAGCTTTCTCTGGTACTGTGACCTCAGAAAATGTTTGTAGCATTTGGAAAGAGATATTTTATTGTAAAAAAGAAATCTGATAAAGACAAAGCAAGATAAAAGTTTCAAACCCGAAAAGATAAATGTTTAACATTACTGTCTTGAAACTTTTTTTTGCTAAATGCATTATGACCAATAATATATATTTTTCAAAACCAATTACTAAGGCAATAAAACTAAAATAAGCGAACTATAAAACTTTATATTGAACAATTTTTGTAGCCAGGGGTAGGGAAGCTTTTTTGTGAAGAAATTTGACTGTAAAAGATCCACAGTTATTTCCCAATTACTTATACTTTATTTCTGCATCAATTTCTGAAATAACGAGGAGTTACTTATAAAGTTTTATTTCAGGGAACAATTATGATTAATAGAATGCACAGTTCTATCGTAATATATACATTTAGTAGAATTAAAATTTAAGTATACAATAAGTTTAGATTTAACACGATAAATTAATATACAAATTTTGTACTACAAAATTAATACTTATTAAATATATTTATGTAAACTGTTAAATGATCAATGTACTAAATGTTTATATAAATTAAATTTGGACATCTTCGAAAATAATATACGGAACATTTCTGTTGATAGAGGCCTGGCAACTTCCTACACATTCTTTTTATTTTCATTTTTATTCACTATAATATTTTCTCACTTATTTATTTCTTATTATCATTGATATTTTCCTTAAAAAAAATAAACGAGAGAGAGGGAGAAGTTTACATCTTTAATATTCAACACTTTTAGTATAGTTCTCTCTTCCTTCAAAATTTTTTTTTATTAGAAGAAAAGAAACTTAAGATTCTTTTAGCATATTCCTTACTTTCCGCACCTCCTCTTTCAAAAAAGAAAAAAGATAGGCGTCCATTTATGTAGTACAGATGAAAGCTCTTTCAACTTTACAACTATGAAATTCCATAGTGTTTCTCATTACCTTAATTGACAAAAACACTATAATCGAAGAACCATATTTATCGCCTACGTGGGAAATTCCAGCCAACACAACATTCCAAAAACTCAGTGCCATCTTCGGTTTTTCTTTTCTTTTCTTTTTATTATTATTTTTTTAATTCCCCGAAAATCGTCTTAATCAAGATCTTGCAGATTATCTGAGCAGCATTCTTTTTATTGATTTGAAATTGTATGAAGTACTAAATAATATTGAATTAGTAATACATACATATATATATATATATATATATATATATATATATATATATATATATATATATATATATATATATTTTATATTTTATTTATTATATTATTTACATTAAAATATTAAAAATTCCTTAATATGACTTTTAATACAACTTATAAGTTACGTCTCAAATTTAAACTGAAATAGGTTATGATTTTTGGCCATTAAGCAACCCTAATAAATTATTTGATAAAAGGTTTAAAGTTTTGTCTTATTGAGTTTACATATTAATAATTAACAATTTGAATAATTGGAATAAAAAGACGTACTCGGAGGAAGTATTTTCATAGAGAAATTTTATTCCATATTCAATGCGAATAAACAAACGAAAACTAACTTATTTCATTCCAGCTGGCTGGCATGTCCTACATGGATATCCATAGAGCAGGTGGAGGAATCTTTTACACTGTGGAACAAACAAAAAACGCCTCAGAGGATACTCTTCTTCAACATTTGTTAGCAAGATTAAATGAAATGCTCAAGTGTGGAACCACTTTGGTGGAGGCAAAATCCGGTTATGGATTAGAAACCGAAGCAGAAATTAAAATGTTGCGAGTTCTTGAAAGAGCTAAAAAAGAATCGCCCATTGAAATATCAACTACTTTTTGTGGAGCGCATGCTGTTCCAAAGTAAGCATTCCTTTGAGGAATATTTCCTTGAAACGAATGAATATTTAGTTAATGCAAGAATTCTATAATAATTAGTGATTAAGAAAGTTAATTAAGTGTAGGAAAAAAATATTTTCATCAGGTTTGATTAATTTTAGGAATTTCCTTTACTTATAATGATTTTTTTAAAAAAAATATAATGATATTCAACAACACTGCCTACTCTTGTTTTCAAAACCCTTTTCCTTTCAAATAAATTTCTAGAGAGAATATCAAAGTATGCTTTAAACACTTTATTTAATTAAAAACAATGACAGTGCCAATTATAACAATAAAACTAGAAGAAAAAGGCATTATATTATATTGATACATATGTGCAAAAAATTCGAATTTTAATTGAACGAATTTCAATAAGAAATCATGAGTAATTATTATAAATAATTTTATGAAATCTTGAACAGTATTTTTTAAAATTTTTAGTTCATTTTTAACAATGAATGTCTTTAACACTAAGTACCTTATTGTGTATACGAAGAAAAAAATTATACAAAAAATAAAAAAAAAATGTAAATTACATGACCTAATAAAGATCTTAACTGAATTATAAAAATAATTAACATCTCAATATATTTCATTTTAGTAAAATTAGGCAAATAATATTTAACTTTCGGAGAAATTATCATTATTACTGTTCATTTAAACTGATGATAAAAATTTGGAAGTATTTTTTTCATGTAATGGAGGAAATTAAAAAAAAAAAAATTACTTATCGTTATGAGAATTAAACTTTTCTTACTCTTTTTACTCATAAATTAGTGGTAAGTGAAAAGTGCATTATAAAACACAAGAAAATACATTTCCGCCCAACGTGGGGCTCGAACCCACGACCCCGAGATTAAGAGTCTCGTGCTCTACCGACTGAGCTAGCCGGGCGACGTACCTATGAAGAGTGACAAAATTGAATAATTTCTCTCTTACCATCCTCTGACGCTTATATATATATATTTTTTGGCAGTTCGCCAAATAGTAAAATTTACAAAATTAAAGCGTATTGAAATGCTTTCCCCTCTATTTAAAATTTTTTTAATATAGGGGGGGGGATTAAAATTTTTTTAAACAAAACTTTTTAAGAAGATATGTCTAATATAGAAGAATTTAAAAAATATAACGTAATAAAAATACTTGATACATATTTAAAATATTAAAGAAGTTACATTACTTTTTTAAAAAAAATACAAGGCATATTATTTATGAAGAATTAACAGTTTTCAAAATTATTATATTTGAAAATTATATCATCACATGCCAAAATTATTAAAAAAATTCTAGATTAAAAAAATATAAAAGTCAATTTTTTTTCTATAAGATTTAAAAAATATTTGCATTTCCGAATATATGGAGTATTTTTAAAATTCATGATAACGAATTGCTTCAAGATGTACGGAAATATTTTTTTTATTTTTCATATAAATTTTGAGAAGAAACTAGATTCTTGATGGATTAAAAAAAAAGAAGGTTAGTACTATATATTCCGGAAAGGATATTTTTTATACAGATTTAGCTTAACCATTTGCACATTTTGATTTAATTTGTGTGCTGTTATAGATTATTTCTAGTCTGGTTTCGGTTCTATGTATACAGGGTGTTTCGAAACTCATGGGCAAAAATTTAAGGAGCGATAAAAAACATCCAAACAAGCAATTTTCCCCATTCACTGCATGGCGGTGAACCGATAGACGGCGCTGTAATGGAAAGCATAAAACGTGCATTTTCTTACACATCGTCATTTCTACAGGAGGCAGAGCGACGTCGCTATGCCTCTTGTAGAAATAATCGGTTCACCTTCGTATGAAAATCGTAGTAAAATAATCGGCTTTCTCTTGCTTGTTTAGATGTTTTCTATCACCCCTTAAATTTTTCCCCATGAGTTTCGAAACACCCTGTATATTAAATCAAAATTCACATAGAAAAGGATTAAAATTTATATTTAAAAATACTAAATTCTGACAGTTTTTATAATTTCCCTCCCTAAAACTAACGATTAGTTAAATAAGTTTATGTAGAAAATTATTTTGCATTTTGTAAATAACGAAATAGTTAAGCGTTTTTTAAAACATTCACAGGCACTTGACATCACCTCAGGCTACTGAAGCAGTTTTGAAAGAGCAATTGCCAGCTTTGGCTCAATTGATGAATTCGGGGGACATCAATGTTGATAACATTGACGTATTTTGTGAAAAAGGCGTATTCGATTTGGAACAAAGTCGGCGGATACTAACTGCAGGACGTGATATGGGATTGCAAATTAATTTTCATGGAGATGAACTGCATCCAATGGGAGCTGCCGAGGTACTTTTCATACTGACATTTGAAATCCAAGTATTTGAAATACAAATAAAGTCTTTTACATTTGCACTTAGGATATAATTCTGAGTTGTGATGATTATAAATGTTACATGGGTCGTTCAATAAGTCCTTAAAAATTCCAAGAAATAGTGTTCGTAGCATCGAAAATGATTTTTTAGTAAGCATCTTGACTGACTAGACAGCTGTCTATGTCTCAGTTACTTCGTATTCGTTATCATGACGCCTTTTAAAAATTCTTCTACATAACTTTTCCAGCGGACTACACCATCTTTGCCTTTTTTGGAAAAGATTCACCTGAAGCAACTTAACATTTTGATTTTTGTTTGATTAGTGATGCTTGCTTTAGTGATTTTCCAGTAATCGTGCGGTCCTTTGATCTGATATCCGCCGAGTTACCGAAAGCGTTACTTACATACATTGCACAGAAAAATCAGACAATTTAAAAAATAATTATAAGGATTTTTATTAATGATTTATTAATATGCATTACTTTTAAATTTTTTTTTTTTAATCTAAAAAAATCATCATTGATTTTTGTATTGTTTAAAAAAATATGAAAAGGATTAAACAAGAAATAGAATAAAAATATTTCGCATAGCTTCGTTGGAAAAACACATTTTACAGTTGACTTATTGTATTTATCGCATATGAACGTTGTATTTAGAAGCAAAGCGAGAGTTTTACCACACTTTCCGAGCATTTGCATTTACTTTTGAAGTAGTGAATATATTAACGTAAGCCAATTAAAAATTGTGGCGGAAGGTGTAATAGTTATCTAAATATATGAAAAAATGGGGAGAAAATGGTTGATAAGATGGAGAGAAGGATTATTGGGTTTCCTGGAACTTTTACAGGGGTTCCGCAAGGGATCACTATTTGAATAATCAAAACGCCAAAATATTAGACAGGTTGTTAAAAATAAGTATAAATAAATATTTTATGGATGAAATAAAATCACGTGCTTCAAATACATTAATCGAGACGTATTAGGTCACATATTGGCCACCGTTCTTTGTCTTAGATTAGGGGTAATCAACATTTTGGGGAACCCCTTGAGCTTAGAGCGATTTTTTTATGCTTTTTCGAGAGTCATCACACACACACACACACACACACACGCACGCACGCACGCACGCACGCACGCACGCACGCACGCACGCGCGCACACACACACACACACAGAGTTTCAGAAGTCAAAATTTGCACAAAAACAGCTTTTTTTAGCTGACAGAAAAGTTTTAAAATATTTTTAAAACATCGAGTGAGTTAATGTTATAGGCGCAAGAGCCAGATGTGGCTATGCTGCGCCAAACAAGATTTAACTACCGTCTAGAAGTGAAAAAAATTCAAAAATAGACAATTGATTGACAAGAAGGAGGGTCGAAAGTAGAGAAGGATCGCTAAGGTAATCCGGGTGGGTGTTTTATAACATCGAAAATGACAAATTAATAAGCTTTTTCAAATATACGTTTGTCTGCTGGTTGCAAGTTCCTGTTTTCTTTACTCGTAGTCTTCTTGTTTAGTACATTTTATTATCTAAATCATATTGGCTATTTAATTCTAATTAAGTTCATGCTAATATATAGAAATGTATGTGTTGACATTTATCATTTCAATAAGGGGTCTCGGAGAGATTTCCATCCTAGACCTCGATAACTACAAGTCCCCACTATATGTGTGTGTACAAATAAGAGAGAGAGAGAGATGCAAAACTGAAGTTAATAAAAAAATAATTTTCTTTAAGTACAAAATTGCCATGCATTTACAAGATATATTCTTCGATTTCTTCGTTTTATAAATTCTAGATGGGTGCTGAACTCGAGGCTAAGGCTATCTCCCACTTAGAAGCGATAAGTCTAGCAGGAATCATGGCTATGGCCCGGAGTGGTACAGTAGCAGTTATTCTACCAACTACAGCCTACATGCTAAAATTACATCCACCACCAGTAAAGAAAATGATTGAAGCAGGAGTCCCAATAGCATTAGGAACAGATTTCAATCCCAACGCCTTTTGTTACTCTATGGTAAACAGCTTTCCTTTAATTTTTAAATATACTAATATTACTTAATGAAGAGGTAAAATATAGTTTGCATAAGAGATAAGAGTTCTGTTAGTAATTACATAGATAACTTATTTTATATATGTGACCAATACATAAATACATTTTAATGGAATACTTTATATATATTCTCTTATTCTTCATTCCAGTTATAAACTGGATCTTTAATTAAGGTGAATAGATATCATATTTTTTCTAAATTGACGATATTCATAGAAGTAATCATGAATTTAAGATTAGTATTTTAGGATTATGTACAATTGTTAAGATTTCAGTAAATCATAAAATGAACTCCAAAAAGAAATGTGCATCAGAATATTAGTTACTGAAAATATCACATTTGGCATTTACAGGTTATAACAGTCTGTGAAAGTCACATACTGTATTCACGATTCTGGTTACTTTACATTACTTGCAGCGGACTTTTAAATGGGGAGGGAAAAAAAAAAAAAAAGCAGATGAAATATGTTATGTTTCATTAAAAATACAGTTTCCTGATTAATCAATGAATTACAATGATTTTAATATTTGTTCTCAGATTTTTCTTGCTATTTTTATAATATATTTTTAACTTCAAAATATCCAAATCGTTTATTTAAATTCAAATTAGTTATATTTTCTGTCTCCTTTGTTGTATTCATTACAATGAATATTGTATTATTTATCAAACATATGTATTATAATAATTTTATATAAACAATGGACCAACTTTAGTTTTTTCAGATTGTTATCTTTCCTAAAATTTTTATAGTAATTTAATCTGTATAGTAAATTAAATCTAATTACTGATTAATATAAAATTATTGAAAATTGATATGCCAGTTTTCTGTTCAAGATTGAATATTCAACATCCAAATCTTAACAAATTTCGTCCCAATTTTTCAGAGGAAAAACTTTTTTCTACAAATAGTAGAAATAAATGTAAATATATATTTTTTTATGTTTGAAGTATATGTTTATCAGAATATCACAAATTCTACTTTTATTTTCACTTATGTTGCTATACGATTATGATAAGTACTTTAAAATTCTTTAATAAGAATATTAGTGGCACTTTTCCCCCAACTACCTTTGATAAGCCTAAATTCTTTGATTCTATCCATAATTTTCTCAAGTATTATTACTTTGACTTTCAAGAAGTTTTTCTTCTTCCATGCAAAACTTTAGAATTTAGGATTACATTATAATATACACTTATTTTCTTAAATATTTAACAAGTGTTTTGGAAGTTAATATATTTTGTAGTTTATTACTCCTTGATTATAGCATTACTTCCCAGAATTCCCCCCCCCCTATATATTTAGAATATATTTAATTACATTTTTACCAGTAACATTCTTCAATGTTTAATGTGATCAGAGGATGTTCAGCTTAATGCACCAAAATATAACTTTCCTATAAAAAAAAATCTCTACCATTTTAATTAACTGGATATAAATAAATGCAACATAATGTAGCAAATATTTTTTGACAGTAATTCTTTTGCAGAAAATTTTAGATGTAATAATGAGATTCTCCAATGTAATATTTAGGCAATAGTTATGCACCTAGCTTGTGTTTTATGTGAAATGACAATGGACCAGGCTCTATATGCATCTACAATCAATGCAGCAGCAGCATTGGGAAAAGCAGACTCTCATGGTTCTATAGAAAAAGGAAAACTTGCTGATTTTTTGATTATTAATGCTCCAAGGTAAGTATTCACAACATGAAAATTTGCTTTTACTCTATAAGCTGAAATATACTTTTTAAATGATTTTAATAAATTGATGGGTTTTTTTTTATTTTATTTCTATTTTAGATGGGAGCATCTTATTTACCAAATGGGTGCACATGCTTCTCTCATTGATAAAGTGTTGAAAAAAGGCAATATAATTTATGAAAATATGAATTCTCAAGATCTTATATAAATTTACAACATTGCAAGAAAGAAATTTGTTTTCAAATAAAAATATTGAAATTTGTTTTGTGTATTTGAATCGTTTGATGAAGAGAACACTCAAAATTAACTACAATGAAAACTAATTTTATTTCAGAACTTTCTAACTGATTTATGGGAAAATAATGTATGAGAATAGACGAAGATACATGTTACAAAGATAGAACTGAGATACATAATACTGCCACACTTTGCAAAACCACAAAAACATTATAGAATTCATTTTATAATCTAGCATTTTTATACAGGCTGACAAGTGATAGAAAATTATATTTTGTCTTCTACTTCAACAGAAAATGTAGGCTATAAATACAAAACAGTATATTGTGTGTTCTGTATTGTATTTTATACAGTAATATATTATTTTTGCTGTTTAAATGCATTGTTTGTAAATTTCTAATAACCTGATAATGCTTTGGTGCAATATATGCCAGATTACCAAGAGAATACTGTACTTACACATTTTGTATATTTTTAGACTATTATAAACACTTTAATTACAACAGGAACTATCATAAAAATATTCAATGTACAAGTGTTATAATTTTGATTGGGATGGATAGGAGAGTGGGATGCAAGCTCCAGTTTCATCTTCAACACTTGACTGTGGTCCAAAACTGTCACTAATAGCCTATTGCTTCTACTATAATGTTTAATCAGACCAATCAACCAATTTAAGAAAATTTATGGTTTTGTAGAATATATATGCAACATATAAAAATACAATAGCTATATTACATATTACTACAATTTTACTTTTAAATTATTTAATTTAAATCTATTTTTAATATGTACAGTAAATAACCAAGATATTAAATAGCAATTAAAAAAAAATAAGTAAAACTGTTTTACCATGTTTTTAGAGTAATTTAATTTACATTGAATAATTATATCTGTGAATTATTTTATCACGACAAATTTTTACAAAGCAGAATTTGCTCAATTGCTTTATTATTTTTACTAAATAAATAAATCTAACACATATTTGCAATCAAAAACATAAAATATATCTTCCATAATGTAATAAGTATGAGTTTTATTACTCCTTTGAAATGAAAATACAAAACATTCAAAAAGTGTAATTATCATAATTTCAACATCAGTTCTAGGTCTATAGATTTTTTTTTACAGACATTTTTCATTATTTAGGCATTTGGACGTTCATCCATATTGATGGGATCTAATTTTGGCTCTAGAAGAAGGAAAAAAATTTTTGATTAAAATTTAGCAGAAATACAAACAAAATATTTATCTGAAATAAAGTAATTAAAATTTTAACCATCCTGAAACAAGCAAGTCATATATATCAATTGATGAGATATAGGAAGAAAGAATGCTTCTTGAAGTAATAAACTATGTGTAAAATGTTATTCAAAGCTACAATTGTTGTACTTTGTTGGAGAATCTTATCCACCAAACCAAAATAGGGAGAGCAGTTAATTTAATCACACATTTATTTACAGTATCTACGTGACAATCACACATAAACAAATAATTATACTATTTACAAACTATACAAGGCTTCCACATAGCCCATATTTCAATTTAACCCGCTTTTGCGGTCAGGAGAAATAACCCGCCTTACGTGGTCAAGATCCAAGAGCACTCTGAAAAATTATCCATGAACCTGTGCGCTCTCACTTACACGAGACAAGGCGCCTCCTGGTGGGATCCAAGTAATTTATTTCCAACATACTTCAAGCTTCTCAGAGGCAAAATATTTAAACATGAATCTAATGATTACAAATTGAAGCTAATTCAAATAGAGATCAATTGCACTAAAAATACCTTAGTATTTGCCCTAAATTTTTTTTTTTTTAATTTGGGAGGACAACTATTCATTGATATTTTTGTCCTACATGAAATGTATGATACCCATTAGAAAAAGTATGATAACTGAAATATATATTTCTGTGAGTACAGTAAGGTATTAGGAAAGAATGATTGCCTTTGACATTTTTTTCCCTTCATTTTTATGGATGATAATGTTCATCACACATAGGGTTCAACTGGCCAATAAATATCTGGATAAAGTGACTAGTCACTGGTTGAATTGATCAGCTAAATCGCCAGACCTTTATCTCACAAAGTATATTTGGGATGTTTTTAGGAGTGCACTGCTGAAACCTGCCTTCCATCTCCCAGAATCATCAAAAACCTGAAAGGTTATAGGCTATAGATGTAGGGCTGAGACAGTCACTTCCAGCATAAATCCACATTTCAGGAGATGAATAACTTTAAGAGGGGACTGTACTCCTTACTAACCTTTTTTAAATTCCATCTTGTGATTTTCCTTTCAGATCTTCTTGCACTGATGAACTGGTTAGTCATACACATTATCATCAGTATGCACCATGAATGTTTTTTTTTGTATGATATTTTAAAAATGAATCAACATATGTATTTACTTTATTTCATCGAAAATCTATCAAATATTTCTTGAGATAATTAACAAAAGTGAAAATTCTTTTAGTTTTGAACACATGAGTAATAAATATAATACACAGATTATCTCTATCTGAGTATATCACAATATAGTCTCCTTAAAGAATATAAAATTATACATATATGAGAAATACAGATATAAATACACTAGTTTCATGTGAAATTAGTGAGATATTTTAATATAATAAATGAAATAATTAAAATTTTGAAAGCCAGAATCAAACCAAATGTTTGAAAATTGACAATTTACTGTCAGAGAAACTCCAAAACACTAAATACATTTTTCATATTTCAAGTGAGGAATAAACATTAGTACAATATCAAATAGTAAAAATTTCAATGCAGAATCTCTTGTATTTGACCAAAACTATGAACAGTATTAAATAAAATCTTATTTTACTCTGAAATGACAATACAGATAGCTGCTTTTCTAGAAGAAGGGAGTTGTGACCAGATATCTTTCATATACAGTGTTTTCACGCATTATATTCTTAAGGCTGCTTTCACAAAATATTAAATAACAACCAAACTCAAAACACTGTTTCAGATTGAAAAACATCCCAACATCAATGCTGACTTTACTGTTGGAATCACTTTTTTTTTTTTAAGTATAAAAAGTGTTTCATAAATAATTTCCTATACAATAAAGCTAAACATGTTCAAAACTTTATACATTAAATTAAAAAAAAAAAAAAAAAAAAATACTTGTGGAAATTTCTAAATTATAAATATGCAGTATAATAAATTGGTATATGTTACAATGGCACAAAATTAGAAAGTTAAGATACCTTTCATTCTGAAAACGTGTTTTAGAGTTTGACTCCGGTGTTTTTTGAAATTAGAAGTAGATAGCCTTAATCTTGTAAAACATTCTTAAAAAGTAATTACAGTAAAAAAAAAAGAAGAAATATAATTAGATTGTTTGCTAAGACTTTAAAACATGCAAGGAAAGTCTTATTTGTTCATCTACCTCATCTTTAGACACCTCTTCTCCATCACCAATAGTTAGTTAATAAATAATTCAAGAAAGGGGGAAAAAGCTGTTTGACTTTTAAATTTAATCGTAAAAAGTTATGCTTTCATAAAGAAATAATGTTCGTTAATAAAATGGAACAAAGCACAATGTAATTTGGCACAGAAAAATATCAATAAATAAATTTAAGCATTAAAAAAATTTTCAATTGTAAATATTTACCTGGGAAATTAAAGGTTGGAAACTTAGTTAAATCTTCCCCCTTATCAGCACCATATTGCTTCTTTAAATTCAGTAAAATTTCATCATATTCCTTTTGTTTTTCAGGTGAAACATCTACAAATTTTCCAGTCCCACTGCAAAATAAAAGAATTTTTAACAGAAATATTTAAATACATGGAATAAATTAATTACAGTACTTTCCAATTTTGTTGGCATAAATCTAACCAAGCAAACTTTAGTGGTAATAACACTTAGTATACACATATTCCATTTGGTATTGGTTGTATCATTTTTGGCGACTTTATCGGTTGCACTAGCAAAATGAAAAAGTACCATAATTACTATAAACAAAACATCAGAATTAAATTATATTAATTTCAAGAGAGCCAATAATTTAGAAACATTACAATAGAAAAAGAATATCACACCACAATTTAACACATTAATAAGCATAATTAAAAGATTCTTTACTTTCATTAATTATAAAGCATGTTGTTCTTAATAGTTTTACAGTAATTTGAATATAATTATTTTCTATCTTAAATAAGATCTCGTAATTATTAAAAATATTTTTAAAAGTTTTCATTGTTTATGTCCAGAAGTAATTTTATATATTCTCATTTATGAGCTTTCTTATACTTTTATATTAAACCCCACCACTTACAACTTTTTTGTATATTTCCTAGGTGCTAAATGAAGATCTCCAATTTCATTTGGTTTCTTTCTTTGCAATAATTGTGCCAATTTATAGCTAACCTAAGGAACTTGGAGGAAAATTATATATAGTAATTACTGTCTTGAGTTTTGTAACATATCAACCTGGGGTCATTTAAATTCCTGAGACAGCTTCTAGGTAGTCAAGTTTTAGAGATAATAAAATCCTGAATATACTCTGATTAGTTCTTGTTGTCTTTTTAATAAAATAAGATCCTAGTTATTTTTAGTGATTTTTCATCATATCAGTTAAATGTCCCTACCAGGAATCACAATAGCATTTTTTAAAAGTTAAACATTATTTTTATTTGTTTGTTTCAAGGAACAATATTTGTAACATTGATATACAAGTCATGTTGTGTAAAAAACTAACAATTTGTTTTTACTTTACGATAAATACTGGATTATTTTCAAATTTGTCAAGATGTTAAATCACCATTCCAAGATTATTCTCATATGATAGAAAAATATAAAAGCAAAGCTGATTAATAAGTAAATTATACAAATGAATGTAACTCAAATCATTAACTAGCATGCCTATCTAAATAGTGTTTGAGTAACTATTTAATATAATTCATATTTTATAATAGTACAGTTCACTCTAAATATGACAAAAGGCATTCTATCTCATTAAAATATATTTTGTTAAATAAGTAATAAATTTGGAAGGGGAGGGCTACCACAGAAACTTTTTTTTTACTATTAAGATATTAAGTTTAGATACTTTTCCATTTCGCCGGTGCAAGCGATAAAGTCACCAAAAATGATACAACCGACACCAAACAGAATATGTGTATACTGCGTGTGGCTGCCAATAAAGTCTGCTTGGAGAGATTTACGCCGGCAAAATGGAAAAATAGCAGTTTATTAAACATTCAATACCAAACTTTTAATATAAACACATAAAAAAAGGAACAAAGTTTTAGATCAGATACAAAAAGTTGGTAACCCAATAACATCTCTGACAATAATAAACACTAATGATGTTTCAAGAAAAACCACATTTTACATGAATGCTCTATATTTCAATTGTTTTAACAAACAAAATTAATAAATTCACAAAATGGGAAATTAAAAATAAAAGCTTCTATTACAATTAAATTTGCTTTGGGAAAGATCAGTCTATTATAAATCAAAACATACATTTTTTTCACAATTTAGAATCAAAATTTTATTTTTATTTCAACAAAATTCTCCCCCTTCCAAAAGAAAGAACATAAATGTACACTAACAGTTTCCAACTTGTGTACTGTTAAAACTATATAGTTTCGAAGAAAAAACAAATCAAAATACTTACCCACTACGTTTATTATATTCTTTTAGCTTTTCAAGAAATAACTTCTGAATGGGGTCTGTTGCAGTTTTATTTGTCATTAACATAGAACAAACACCAAAGTTCCGTTGTAAAACTACAGAGTTTCTTAGGGCACTGCCACATCTTAGAACTTTTATTGAATTCATGACTAAAGTATTAAGATTTAAAATTATAATATAGAAATATTGAACCTTGAAAGAAAAAAATATATCTTAAAAAAATTACAATTAAAAAATATTTCAAACACAAGATTCTTTTCAATTTTATCTAAAAATGAAACATTTTAAGAAATTTTACATGATTACCAATCTTAACAATGCACTGTGAATCATATTTAGCATAACTATAAAATAGAGACTTTAATTCGGCAAAATCTTTTAGACATTTGCCAAATTCTGGTTACTCTTTCTCAGTCAGAAGTATTGCTAGTCTTTACCATGGTGACAGGAATCATAACCAGAAAATTTGGCAATTCTCATATTTAGTCTTTATACTAAAATCTCCCTTAAATTAAGAATGCAGTTTGTAAAAATAAACACTTATGTTTAGTAAAAGTGAGTGAGTGACAGTCGATTTTAATGGCGCAAGAGCCAAAGCAGGCTATGCTGCGCCAAATATGTTTAGTAAAAATAATGATACATAAATATAAAATCTACATTAAACTTTTCTCTAATAATTGGAACATATAAATACAAAACAGACCTAACAACAACAGTATAACATGGTGTAAATTTTAAATCTAAAATTAATATAAATACTTGAATCTAAAATGAATACTGAAAACTTGCTGACAATTTTTTTTAAAAGAATATTTTGATATTTTTACTACCTCTTTGTTTTTAAAGCAATCACTAATAAATAATTCATTATATATATTACACCTGAAACTTTTACACAAGAGAAAAATTCCCTTAAACTTTATTTTCTTCGTAACAAAATTTAACTTTTAAAGAGATATTGAACCTTAATTTTTTTTTATCTTCAAGCATTTGTAATAATATTAAGAACTGTCATCCACGATATTTGCTAACATTGATGTAATTATATTTTTTGAAGAAAAAAAATAATTGCTAAGAAAATTGTTCATAGAATATTCTAAAAAACACAGGATTAGATGTTAAGGTTGGAATGCAGATTTAAATCAAAAGCATTAAATACATCATCTTGATAATGAGAAAAGCAACCTTTAATGTTCTACTGATATTCATTTCATAGAGATTATTGATTTATAAACTTTAAAGCTTTTGTAACACTTGTATTGACTCATTGATGATAAATTATCGTCGTTGCCCACATTTTTATGCTTAGATAAAAATGTAATGTACTGTTTTTTACATTGTCACATCAAATTAATTGTACCAACATTGATTTTAAGCAATACATCTGTTTAAAATTTACTTCATGTAACTTGCAGCTATTTATACTTCTATATGCACTTCTTCAATCATACACAGAAAGCTGTAATCGCATGATAGACTTTTCTAAACACGGAACAAATATTATTGATAAATAATTACATTTTTATAATGGAACCAATCAATTAAATTGGACTTTTTATAAAAATCAGTAATAAATTGAACTACATATGTATAATATAAATGACAAAACTAAACAGATTACTGGGCTAACATTAAACTGGGACTGATAATTATATAAATTTTTAATACGCTAATCAATTTTACAAATATAAAAACACAAAAGTGTTTACCTTCAACTTAATTCTGAACTAGAAGGTCGATCTGTGTAGAACCGTATGGTGGTTACAGCGAAACTATTGTGCAAAATGGGACAGTGCGCAAAATTAAAAATGATTCCGAATTTCTGATTAGACTATTTTTGACATGTTGCTTGAAGTTTAAGTAATTTAGATACAAATATTTTATATCCATGTCATTTTATTAAATGAAAATATACATATTATTCAAATTTCCTAGAAAATCTTGAGCGTTGCTAAGAATCCAAAGTTTTATGTTCCTAAATCGGCAGCAGTAAATTCTGTCGCTACAGCGACTGCGATGGTTTCTGTTAAAATTTTTAAATAGGTGTTATTAAATTATTAGTGATTAATTGTAGTTTGGTTTTGTTAGAAATGAGAGAAATAAACTCGATAAAACTAATGCAATGTCTTAAAAATAGTAAAATGAAATCAAATGTTTCCATTGAAGACCTACCTGATCCAATAATTGAATATATTTTGAGTTATTTGTCACCATACAGAGATTTAAAGCAGTGTATGCAAGTTAACAAGTCATGGTATCGATTTGTTTATGGTAACGGTTCACATATTTTTTAATTTTTCTGATGAACTAATAATTCTTTAAATGTCTTTTAATATCAGGTAACATTATGATAGTAGTCAATTGTGATATACTGACCTGATCGCTTTGTTTACAATGTTTTATTTAAAGTCCTTGTCATACCTGCACTTTGTGAAACGAATTAAAATTTTTAAATATAATTATACAAAAATAAATGTACATACAAATGGGAAATTTCATAATTTAATATTTTTTTGATCAATATAGCTTTTCATTGTGATACATTTACAAATTTCGTGTTTTCTTGAATTGGATGTAGTTGTTGATTTTTAAGAGATTATATGTTGATATATTAGTATTTACCAAAGAACTAATACTACTTTTCCTGCTTTGAAATAATTTTTCATCTGTGTGATAATGCATAATTTATCTGTCATTATATTGTGTAGTTATGAATAATGTACATCTACTGATTACTTATTGTTGTTTAGTTGCATACAAAACTTTTGTCATTTTAAAAAAAAGAAAGAAATGTTTTTATAATAATAATTGAGTGTTTTTGTTGGATTTAATTATCTGGTTATATAGTGGTTTTGTTTTTGTTGAATTTAATTATCTGGTTATATAGTGATTTATTTATATGTCAGAAGTATTCTGTCATTTGTAACAGTTTGATCATTAGTGAAAATTGATTTAATTTTTTATGCAACACTGCTACTTTATCATAGAATTATAGTGGAACACTATGATTCATTATGGATTTTGCGAAAGGACAGAAAAAGAAAACCAGCGAAAAAAGTCTTACAGATTGTATGTTGTGATTTGATAATTGAGAAAATAATATCTTTTTACTTACAATGCAACATTTGTTCTAAACTCAAACTTTGCAAAAAGATCCTTTTTTGCCCAGCTGATGGTGGCCTCTGAATTGCATTTTGCTTACCATTTTTTTAATGATAAGAGGATAAATGTAATATATTGTATAAACAAAAACAAAAATAGTGTTTTTATTTTTGAAATTTAACATAACTATTGGTTAAATATGGTGAAGAGTTTATTTATGATATTTATTTATTTAAGAATTTTGATATAATGAATGGTGATTTATGTAAGTAAAAAGTAAAGAATTTTTTAAATTCTCAAGTAAAATTCTAATTATGTAAGGGGATGAGTTCTAAAATTTTTTTTTTTCTTTTCTTAAACATTCTTTATCATATTGCTATGAAAATGCAAAAGAAAGTAATGATAATATATTTGTTTCCTGGTCATTTTTCTTCATTTTATATGTCAAAATATGATATACAAGTTGTATGAAATATATTACTCCATTTTTTTTTATCAATAGTGATACCAGATATTAACTATTATATTGTTTATTTTTTTCTAATATTAGTTAAGTGTTTCTGAAATATTTTCGTAAAAAATGCATTTATAAATATATTACAAACTACCATTTTTTAAATATGATATAATGTTATTTAATATTATACTTTTTTATAAATGTAATTATTTTATTAGATGTCATTCGAAAAACTCAGCGAGATTTTAATAATGCTGTGTGCCATATGTCAGTTCAGTGGTGTCATTTAGAAGCTGAACCTGGACCTACAATTACAAAAAGATATTCACACAGTGCTTGTTGCAATGGGAATTCAATGTATATATTTGGAGGTTGTACAACTGCAAATACTACATTTAATGATTTGTGGCGATTAGATCTTGGAAATAGATGTTGGATCCGGCCTCTTGCAACAGGTATCTATTTTGACATATAGTGCTTTCATTTTCTTTTGCTAACACTGACAAGTTAATTGGTTATTATTCAAAATTTAGTGTAGATTTATTTAACCGAAATATTCAATCTTTAAATTTTATTGCAATTTAATTTTTAGTTTAAGTTTTTAATTACTTTTTTTAAAAAAATTATTTTTATTTGTATAGTTTTAACCAAAATTGATCAATGGTATATTATTCATATATTTCACATTTTTAAAAACTGCACTTTTTTTTTACATGTATTCATTGGTTTTTTTCCTTTGAGATTTTATAGAGTCAGAAATCACAAGGAATTTAAAAACTTGATTGTATTATTTTTCTTTTTCTAATCTTTTTTTAAAATTTAAAAATAATCATGCATGCCATGTATAAACTGAGTTTTTAAAACAATAGTAATTTCTTGCATAATATACTTGGCAATCCCATGAAATTGCTATGTTAAATGCAATAATACCTGTATATATATATTATTTATTTGAATTAATTTTTCTATTATATTTGAAGTATCAATTTTATTTTCAATATTGATAGATGATTTATCAACAAATTACCTATAATTAGTTCATATTTTTTAGATAACTAGTAACTTTAAACAAAAGCTCAAAATATAATTTTCTTTTACAGGAACATATCCACCTCCAAAAGCTTGCGCAACATTAGTAAGTCATAGTGATAACTTGGTCCTATTCGGAGGATGGACACATACTGCTCCTTACCCACTCCACCAAGTAATTATGCTACATTCACACATTGTTGTCGTTGACTGTAATAAATACTTAGTTATTTTTTTATAATTAAAAATTTTATAGCAGCAATTTGTAAAAAATAATCTTTTTTATATTATTTATTACAAACTAGTATAAACTTGCAAATCATCAGTTTATTAATATTTTTTGTCTTTTGCCTTTTTTTAAATTAAAAGAGCTCATTATATGTTATTTTTGTACTTAAATTTCAAACTCATCTTTGATTATTTGCCTCATATTTATTTACTTGGCATATTTTAGCGCACAATACCCAATCTTTATCATAATCATTATTTGTTCTGGTACTTTTCCATTTCACTGGTGCAAATATTGCCAGGCTGACTTTATTGGTGACAACACACAGTATTCACATATTCCATTTATTTTCTGTTGTGTTTTTTTTGGCTACTTTATCTCTTGCTCCAACGAAATGAAAAGTACTTTTGTTTTCTATTATTTCATGGATAAAATATTTGATTTTTTTAAAATCAGTGTAATATAATTTACATCTTGTTTTTATTTAGAAGAAATTATTTATCAAATTTACCATTGGTTTCTTTATGTATTTCATTTTTTCATTCTTTTATTTCGAATGGCTTGGATGTACTCTTGATGGAGTGTAGTTTTTGGGAAATGAATTGAAAAAAAAAAAAGGAGTATAATATTATGAGTAGACTTATTAATATTTGATAAATTACAATTTTATTCATATTAAACAGACATTATTTGTGATGTTTAATGTTAAATCAAGCCATTTAACACTTATTACTTGATAAATCTGGTGTTTACTTATTTGTAGGATAATGGTATTGTATAAGTAGCATTTTTATTTTACCAAAAAAGAGTATATATTCTATGTTTAAGAAAAGGTCAGAGTACGAGTGTTAAAAATTTTCCTGAACTGTGATTCATTTTGCACAATAAGAATGAGATTTGTGAAGGAATGCTTATGAAGAATTTTTTTCTTTTAAAATATGATTTCTTAAAAAAAAATTTATATGATGAATAATTAAACATGAATAAACACAAAGACTCACGGAGCAAGATCTTGATTCAGGGTACATGCGGCGAACAACTATGTAAAACCATGTGAGAGTGAACATATAGCAAAAAGTATCAAATATAGAGTTCCTAAAGACCAGTATATGCAATAATGTGAACTAGTAAACATGAAATATGTCATGAATCTCAAGAGTTTTAATGTTGGCCTGATATGGAAATGTAAAGAATATAGTACTGACTTATATATGCTTTTGTCACTTTGTTATCTTTCAGAATTGTAAAATGAATCAGTAATAGGTAGTCTTATATGTGTTGTAATGCTTGGTTTGTGTAGCTAAACTAAATTAATTAAAACTGAACTAATTACATGTGTTTAAATTGATTGTTTCAAATTATGTTGCTATTGTAGTACTGTATTTCATCCCTTAATAGGTTTGGAGAGTTTTCAATCATATTCATATCTATAACACAACTACAAACAGATGGACACAGGTAACAACCGCAACAACTTGTCCTCCCATGGCAGGACATTCAGCAACTGTTCATGGTGATGTTATGGTAGTTTTTGGAGGTGTTCAAAAGCAAATCTGTGATGGACCTTTTGTGAGGTAAAATCATGCACAAAATTGACTTTCATGTTTAAATTTCATGTTTTCAAATGTACAAAATCTTCTAGTTTACATTTCATGCTTTCAAATGTGAAATTAGAGCTGCAGTTTATTAAATTTCTTAATTATATGTTTCATTTTCAGTACTAGTGATGTGTGGACATTGGACTTAAAGTCTTACAAATGGCAAAAGCAAGTTACAAGTACAGATCCTCCGCCTCCTCGATATGGTCATTCTCAGGTAAAAATTTATTTTTAATACAGTTGCTCATGCTGAAGGTAACTTATATGTCATTGTCAAAAAGATGTAAGACACTGAAACAAGTATTGACTTAAGGAAATATGAAAAATTACTTTTTGATTTTGTATGGTTGAAAGGTCATAGTAAAGTCTTAATTTGCTGGGTCTATGTTTTTTAAAATTTTAATCATAAATTAATAGCTTAAAATTGAGCATCATTATATTTTTAAGCAATATTTATATTTAATATTTTGGTTAATTGATGTTTTATTATGAACTTTCGTTGTTTATTTTTGAAATGTTCCAAAACCAATATTTGATATAGAAACTAAGGAAGAAAAATTAACATTTGATATAGAAACTTAGAAAATGCCTCTGATTTTAATTTTTTTTTATTTCATTTCTTGGAACTCTGGGTTTGTATAAAAAATATTTTAGAATTTCTGTGCTTATTAATTTCATTGTATTATGTCACAAATATTAATCTCGAAAATATTTTTCTATTAATAAAGAACGTAATCAGAAAAGGAAACTTAAAGGTGTGATCACAATTAATATGTTAATTGATATTTTATTTTAGCCCATTATTACCCAATTACATGTACATGAAATTTAATTGCTCTGATATGGTTTTCATGACTCAACCAAAAAAACACTTACTGTGCTTATTAGTAATGTACTATAGTAGCTTGCAGATTAAAGAATAATTCTTTTTTCGAAAAGTTGTTTGAATTTTTTATTCAGTATTTTATTTAATGAATTTCAGATATTAATTGACAGAGATCATTTAATAATCATGGGAGGATGTGGTGGTCCTAATATGGTAAACATTTTTTCTCTTCTGTATTTTTGAAAAACCAATGTTAAATTCTTTTCTAAAAAAGTTTTATTAACTATGTATTATATATAAGCATTTATAGTTCATTAGTTTGGTCTTATATCTTGGTTTAAAAATTGTTAATTTGTATTGTAACAAAACTTAGAAATATTCAAATTTCATTAGTTAGCATTATATATTAATTTCTGTTCAGTATAAATTATTTTCAGTGTTTATTAAACTTGTTTGCATTTCCCTCCGTTTTATTTTGCAGTTATATACTGATATCTGGCTTCTAAAAATGATTGATGGCCCGGGTGGATTATGGGAATGGCAGAGGATGGATGTTCACTTAAAAGAAAATTCAGCTCCTCAAATTGCATTTCATCCTGCTTGTAAGGTATGCATACTAATGACTAAATATTGTTATCTAATTTTTTTGAAGATTATTTTTTATCAAATGAAAAGTAGGAAACAATCGAAGAATTTAATTTATTTAAAAATAATCAAGTGAAGTATGTTTTCACTTGAAAGAGAAAAAATAGTCGATTGTAAAACATGGATACTTTACAAAGGAAAACTGAATAAAATGTGTTTCAGATTGATCACTTAGGTTTTTGAAAAATTAAAGAATTTATAATTTTAATTTATTAACAGAGAACAGCATTATATAGCAGAAATGACTTTTTTATTGATCCTATCAGAAGATTTGAAACTTACCATTCTCTAAATGAAACTCTAAAAAGGCCCCTGGAATTGATCTCATCTTTTGCTTTTTGATACAACATTTTAGAGGTAAAATCAAAACACGTTTTCCCAAGACTTTCAGCTTATCTTGGTTGCCAGGTAAAGGGTCAACTATCTGGAAATCCTCTCCTTAATCTTAATAAATATGGATTCAAATGCAATAAATACAGACTAATCTCCAACCATTGTAGACTTATGGCGGGATTAATAGAACATGATTAATTGCACTTTTATCAAACAACATATAGAGCTCATCATCGCACTTAAGACCAACTTTTCTGTTTATGGCTATCCATAATAGGTGGTTACCGAGAAAAATGTCATATGAAAGCAACAGTATTTCTTACCTCTCGGAGGCTTTGATTGAATCTGGTGCCAAAAACTAATCAACATTGTCCATAATACAGGTATCATTAGCTTTTGTTCTTATGGGTAAATGACTTTCAAAGAGGCAAGAAATTCTTGGTCTGAGCCTGTGAAGAGCACTCTAACTCACATAGATATGGGGAGCACACAAAGTTTGCAATTCTTACTCCACTCCTTTTTTGTTATATATGAAAAACCATACATCTCTGTAATCAAACCAGATGTTAAAATTGTATGTAAATGCTGACAATATTGCTTCCTGGCACTCACATGGAGACATCAAGCATTTTAAGATGTCTCTTAACCAAACTTTGGAGGGCATAGTAGCTTGGGCAGAAGACCTCAAAGTGACCATTAACTCAGAGAAGACAAATTACTGCATTTTTTTGAGATGATAATTGGCATAGCAAGTGGCCACAATTGTCAAGTGGTCATACTCATGGACTCGCTACTGGTGGTTTTCATAGAGTGGTAGGTTCAAGCTCTTGATGCTTCTAAAGACCCGCTGTGTTGTTGAAGCTGATGTATGATAAATCTGTCAAGGCTCAAAGTTCATCCATTGGCATGGTGTGGAAGTTAGGAGAGGCAGGGGCCAGCTTGGGTGTCATCCTCGTCATTTGACTGAGATTCAAAACTATTAGGTCCATTGCCAATAGCTTTTGCTTGCTTCTAGTTTGAAGTTAATAAAATCTAATCAAATGTCAGCATAGCATTCAGACCACAAAGAAATGCCTCCAATAAACCATTAAATCCACTGGTTCTAATTCTGAACATGTTAGCATTCTCAAAATATCTATCCTAATTCATTGGATGTGCTGAGAAATAAGACTTCTAAGAAGCTAAACATCATCAGAACAAATGTTACAAACCCTAAAAATTACTTGTAAGGCTGCTATTAGACCAATTCTTGAAAATGTTGCCTCAATTTTGGCTCCTGCTTCAACAGCTCCAAAATGAAAAATTAACTCCATTCATTGCTTCAAAAACATAATAAGCACAGTTTTCTTAACCAATACTCAAAAAGCTGAACAGAAATATGGCCTAAGCCCACTAGAATGTGGATGCAAGTTTGCTACCATTAAGTTCACTAACATATTCAGGAGTAACAAGGAAGACCACATTTTTAACAGAATCTTTACAAAGTGGTATTGGTTCAATAATGCTCAAAAGATCTTCAACTTTGCGTTATGATAAGGATATTAGGAAACAAATCCTAATAGGACACTGTACCCTAAATATTCCCCAATTTTTTTTAAAGTCTATTCTCTGCTTATACTAGCATCCATTGTAAGTTACTTCAAACTTGCTGTTAGGAAAAAAAAGAAAGATTCCAGGATACTGAGACAGAAGGTTATTGATACAGTAAAGATACTATCACTTGGGAATATAACAATATCCTACACTGATGGTTCTTCAGATAAAAGCCTCTATAAAAGAAGTACCAATATTCTCTTCTTTCTTTCAGATGATAAAAAAGTTTCACTGGAAGTTAATACCAGTTCTATATTGACTTTATTAATGAACTAAATGCTATCAGGAAAGCTTTTCGATTACATAATGAACTCATCCATGTTTTTAGCTGATTATTTTCTTGAGACTCAAAGTCTACTCTAAAGGTAACTAACACTACTCATGCCATGTGTGATTTGCTTCAACAATTCTACAATAAAGGAAATTTCCTTGGCTTTCAATAGATTTCTGCACATCTCAAAATCTATGGCCATGAATATACAGATATTTGCTTGTCAAATAAGAAAGAAATATAAACCAGACTACCATCACATTGGCTGATACAGTTGCTTTGGCTAAGTTCAGTCTTTTCAGCCAACCTCAGAAGAAACCCTTAATTAGAGACCTTAACTTTGTCTTATTAATAACATCCACATTAGCAAGACTCTGAACAAATTACTACCTGGCATGGAAATTCATCCTAACAACACAAGAATCTGTGTCAATTGTGGAAAATGCTTGGATACTCCATTGACACCAGAGCATATTTATAATTGTCCAATTATGTTACCAAACTTCTTTTTAAACTTGACATAGCTCTGCTTACCTATTTATCCTTACAAGAATATCTCTACAGCCTTAAGGCACCTGATCTGACAGCTGATGTCATTCATGCATTTTAAGACTATTGTGTTTTTCACTGTGTGATACCCATTTACATGACAACAACACAACTACATAATAAAAGAAATATGATTTAGAAATTGTGAATAAAATTGTATGTTTTATTCCGATGTATATTTGCATCTCTTATTAATTAAAACTTGGTGTGTGTACATCTATTATAGATATTGTATATTTCTGAATTCTGGAAACATATTAAGAAAATTAAGATCATACAATTTAGCAACAGTTTTTAATTATTTTCTTTATTTTTGAAAACATCAAATCTATATGTAATGCTCTTATAAAAAAAAGGAGGTATTGTTAGAAAATTATAGAGAGTTATAATAAAATAAAAGATAAAGCAATATAAAATTAAGAAAATTATGTTTTTGTTATTTTATCATGTTATTAAAATAGAATAAACTTTTTTAAGCTATTGGTCTTGAATTGCAATAACCACTTCACAATTTTTTTATCCGTAAATAATAGAAACTTATTAAGTTTAGAAAGAAAATTAATGTTTTTATTGAAAACTATTTTTTAAAAAAAAAAAAAAATCTGTACTTGATTTAAAATTTTGTAAATAACATCTATAGAAATGCTTAGTATTTCAAAATTTAAAAAAGTGATTTATCTTCTCTTTCAAGGTTTCTTAAAATTATAAAATTCATAATTTTACAATCTTAAAATATTTTATGTGTTACTATAGTGGTAGTATTATAAAGTTTAGACAAATTTAATAAGATTATATAACATTTGCAAACCATTATTTAAGAAGTGATATTTAATGCCTGATGTTATATGTGAATTTTTAGGTTGGTAATCAAGTTGTTGTAATGAGTAAAAGTCATAAATCAAGATCTTCACCAGCTTCACTTCCTAATCTCCTCAGAGCTCCATCTCGCACATGGGTGCCACCCCGCCTTGATGATGAAGATAGGTTGGTAGTTAATTCTTTGTTTATTTTTAAATGTAAATAGGCTTTCCAAGATCAAACAGACAATATCTGAAAAATGAATGCAATAATAATGATACCAGATAATTTATTATAAAAAACACTTCGGTTATTCAATTGTGTTTTCCCATTTTATTATTTACAAAGAAAATCAAATTTTAATTCTAATTAGGCAATATAACTATAATAACTTTGGATAGTTGTAATTTACAGAGATGCAATATTTTTGTGATGCTTATCTCAGAGAAATAATGCTAAATAGAAACTACTAGATTTTTTAAAAACAAAATTGCTTGCATAATCAATTATTTTTCTTGTGTGTTAATGAAGTTGCAGTGATAATTTTTCTGTTCAATGTTTAATTTTCATTATTAATGTAGAATGGTTTGACTTAAGTTTTCTTGGTGAAGTTTCTTTAATTTTCTACTTTTCATTATCAACTGAACTGAATGTATGTTAGATTCTCTTTTTTTTTTTTTTAAAGGAAAAAAAAAAAAAAAAAAAACTGAACCTTTAATGAATAAATATCTTTATTTTCTATATAGGAAGAGTTTAACGATTATTTTATCTAGCGTTCATAAATCAACAAGACTGTGCATTGTGCAAAATTTAGAATACTTTGAAAAATTATTTATCATTAATTTTAAAACTTGTAAATTATGCAATTTACCTCATTCCTATTTTTATTTTATTATAAAATTGATGTAACATAAAATGGAATACCGTTTTGAAAACATCTTTACATTGTTTTGTTTCTTTTGTATTTCATAACAATTATTATTTTTAACTGTGTAGCATCAATTTACGAAATGCTAAACGATCTGCCTCTGAATTTGAACCTTGTGTGAATGGAAAAAGGGGAGTTCTTAAGCGACCAGATCGACAAACTAATGTCAAACCTAATCAGGTATCAAGCAGTGATGAAGAAGAATGCCTAGATTCATCTAAGAAAGCTGCACATAATGTAACAAACTCTTTCCCTCTTTTATCTCAAGCTGCATCTGTAAAATCTGACTCATCTTTAAGCAACTCTCCTTCAACATCAGGATATAATCGAAATGGTGTTACCAATAACTGTAATTCATCTTCTTCAGCAGCTACATCAGCTTCATTTTCAAAATCGCCACATGTGAACAATGGTAATTTAGATGCTCAAGGGAATTCCATGGCATCGCATAACTCTCCTAAAGAAGACATGAGACAAAATTCTGGTCAAGGAAATTCTGGGACAAATGTACATACTCGGCGAAATCGACAACGGCAGTTAGAGGGTCTAGATAGAATGGAACAGAGGTTACGAGACCTGAGAGCTGGTAATGTGAGGTGCGTTCTGAGTAATGTTTTGTATTTGAATTTTTTAAACTTTTTGTTTTATTGTTTATATTTCATGTTTATTTATAAAATGTGACAGTAGTTAGTTTTGTTCTAAGTAATGAAAATTATGATATTGAATGAAGCTTGACTTTTTACAACTCCATCGTTTAGTTTTTTTTTTTTATTTCTCCTAAAATAAACAGTTATTTAACATTTGTATTAATACTCACATTTTCATTTATCATCTCATTATTAAATTGGCAAAGATCAAAGTATTAAAATTTGTAACATGAAACAATCACTCACTTAGAAATCAAATTTGTGTTGTCCTGTCTTTTCTTTTTAAAGGCAAAATTCTTAAGCTTTTATTATGACAATCAATTTCATTAAAATCGTGAGACTTGAACTTTAGTGCATGGAAATGTTGTTTAATTTTAAACAATTTTTTTTTCACTATTTTGTTTAAACTGTTTCTAGAATTTCATTTTCAAAATATATAGTTGATTTTTAAAGTATTTATATTTTTATTTCAGTGAATTTCCTTCACTTAAACCATTTTTTTAATTTTAGTTCAGATTGTTCAACATTTCTCTAAAAAATTGTATTTCATTAATGAAATTGAATTAATTTTATGGTAAATTATAATTTTCTTTTCATGTTTTGAGTGATTTATAAGTTTTTAAAATTTGAAACATGATCAAAATTGTAGTGAATAATTGTTTTTATCTTGCTAATTGAATATTAGATTAAAAATTTTGGATGAATTTTTACTTTGTTCTGTAGTTGAATCTGAAAAAGTTTAATAAATTCTTTTTAATGTTGTTTTTAAGTATAACATTATGTTATACAAAATGTACAAGTTATATTATCAATTGTATTAAATAAATTCCAAATTGATGAGAATAAATTTAAATTATGAAATATCATCATAATTTTTTTTTTAAAATTAAAATTCTAGTATTGATGAATTTGTATTAGTATGTGTAGAATACTGTTTTATTATTGTAAGTATATACTTAAATTACTCATGGAATTTTGCTGATAAATTTTATTTTTTCAGCTATCCCAATCTGCATAAATTCTCTCGAACTCTGAAACGTCCCATGTGTTTGTATGTTTTGGACATAAGTACTGTGTTTGATGGCTATGTGACTTGGAGAGCAGTCAAAAATCAGTCACCATCTGCACCAGAGGAAATTATTTTGTATTCCCTAGTTCTTGGAAAAGGTGAAGTAATAATGTTTGGGGGAATACAAAAAGATTTGAACTCCAGTGAGCAAGAAGGTGAGACTGTACCTGAAATTGTTTCAAACTCTTTGCATTTCATGACAGCTGAACGTTTTGTCATTTGATGAAGGATAAAAAAGAATTTATTGGAAAGTTTTATATCGTTATTATAAATATACATCTGGAGCTATGAAAAACTTTCTATGGATATATTTTGAGTGAGCATTATTGTAATTAAAAGTCATTTGAGGATTAAGAATTCTGATTTTAGTTAATTTTTTTTTCAAGATCTTCAATTAAAAAAGTACTCAACTCTAAGAAGAATTGGGAGAGGGGACTGTTTTTGTTTATCTGATCTTATGTACTTTAGGACTTTTTCTTCTGTTTTATAAAATGTTAAAATGTATATACATTTTGCATTGCTATGTAGTAAACGATTAAAATAAGAAGGAAAAGAATTTGTTCTCTATTACTGTAGTATAGACAATTTAATTTCTGCTTTAACTGATAAGAATTGTTTTATATAAAAACATGTAAATCATTTTATTTTTCATCCTAAAAATGTTTCTATTCTCGTTTATTTATGAATTTGCTGATTCTTTAAATTTTTACTCTTACTAGTGATACCTTGTTTATTTTCAAATAATAATAATAGTGAAATATTTTATATGCATTCTTTCTTTTGCTTGCAGTATCACAATTTGTTGATATCAGTTTAAAAATTCTGAGCTTTTTAATGTTAAAATCTTTTCATTATTAGATTTTTATTGAATGGATATTTCCAGGGAAAAAATGTCATAACTTAACATTAAAATTTCTCAATTGGTCTCTCCTTCACCTTGTTAATTTAAAATTTTCTACCCCAAATTTGATTGTTCTTTAAAGTATTTATTGAATTGCTTATGAAATATTTAATTTTGCAACATATGGTTTTCTTTTATTCTATTACTGATCTCTAAGTATTTGTTTAAAAACATTAATTACTGTAGCAAAATGTGCATATTATTATTGAATGATATTTCATCATGTTAGCCATTAATGTATTTTACCATTTGTAGAGCAGGTTTCCTTAATCTGTGGGTTCATGGTCCCACATTCGGGATTGTATTACTAAATTTTAGGGTTACAGAAATTTTAAGAATAATTTTAAAATTTATAGGTACCAAACAAGTGACTATTTATTGTTTATTTATAATGTTTTTTTTTTTTTTTTTTTGCTACTGAGAGCATAAAACTACATCTAATCTAAAATTACATTTTTGTTTCCTAACATGTTGTGCAATATACTGAAAGAATGCTTTAAATGACTTCTAAAATCCTCAAATATGGAAAGATAGTGTTTGGAGAATGTATTTAAGATCATGTTGCCTTGTGCAATAAAAATGTGAGATATTAAAGGGGAAAAATCATGGAAAGGAAATTTATAACAATATCCCTTTTATCAAGTGATCAGATCTTTAGAAATTAATCATAAACAATTGTTGCAGTTTATTGCTTGATTGTAAAACAACCCAAAATTTGCACTTCTGTTGACAAACAATTGATATTTCTGTTTTAAAACAATTGCTTCTTCATTGTGGATAACCTCCTCAAAACAAAAATAGCAGATAGGTTTTAAAGTGTTAGAAGAGGATGTTGGTGTAGAAGAGGATACTTTTCTTGTTCAATTGATAACAAGATACATCTCTGGATTTGCCCATAAGCAATTCAGATATGCTCCTGAAAAACATTTTCACCATTTTGTCTTAGTAATGGGTTTGACTTTAAGCACTAAATGGCAACATATCATTACTGGTTGTATATATCCCCATAACAAATTACCTCAGAGTCTTGCTAAGACATTTGTTTCAAAATTGTTGACTGGCGGATCTGTTAATGATTCATTTGTCTAAAAATTGATTCAACATCTAAACTAAACACAGTCTCATTATGGACTACCTTTCAGCAATGGTCAGTAAAATAAAATACATATCTCATTTATATTAATAATTGCAAAAATAACTATCTTTCCTTTTCATTTTAAAAAAATCTCTTAACCAGACTTTCCTTCTTGGGAGAGAGGGGAGCACCATCTCTCCCAGCATGAGCTGAATGGAAGAAAGGATAGTTTTAAAAATGGTACTTACTGGAGAAAGAAACATTTTTTAATTTATTTGATTAAAACATCTATCTGTGGACACACAGATAGTCCAAATCTGCCCTAAAAAGGCAACTTATGCTATTCTGCCAAAACTTTGTGCGAGAAATATTATAAAGGAAGTACAGATGAATTGGAGCATGTTAGTTGTATATTTTGGATTTTGTATCAAAAATTGGTAATGCCAACTTTTACTGGCTGCTTGATTAATTGGGAAATACCTAGTGGCATTTTTTTTTTTTTTTTCTAAATTTAAATGATAGACTTTAATCCAATAATGTCTTAAAAGAGGAAGCCATGAACGCACACAGCTGTCTTTTTTCATTTTTTTTTTGCAAATGAATTCTGATATCGTATTGTTACATTTAGAAATAAAGGGGCTCTCAACATCACAAAGTGAACAATTATTACAATTGAAATATGTTATATTTTTGCTAAGTAGAAATTTTTGAATATATAAAAAATCAAAATTAATTATTGTTTTTAAAACTTGTTTGTCAGATGGTTTTGTAAAATTTAAATTCCTCACTCAAATGGATATTATTTATATAATGAATTTATAAGTATAACAGTTTTGTTAAAAAAAATTATGGAAAATACACAGTGGTAAATAGATATTTAGAAATATTAAAAGATATTCGTAATTTTAATATTTGGAATTTGCCTTTCCAAAAATTTGATTTTGAAGGTTAACAGAATGCGTGATGTTGAAAAATAAATGGTTCACACTAAATATTTTCTATCAAAATGATTAATATCAATCATGTACTTTTAAACACTTAAAGAATTTGGGGATTTACATTGCAGCCCATGTTTTTAAAATGTGAGTTTTTCTAAAAGATCATTCAATTAAATTTCGTTTAGGATTCAGTCAGAATTATTAACTTTTACTGAATTATTTTCTAAACATACCGTTATTATTTTTGTTCTATGTTTTTTTTAAGCTAAACTGCTTTTTTAGACTGAAATCTGCAAAATTTTGAAGGAACCTTGTATCCTACAATACCAAATATTCATCCAAAATTTAAATTTTGATAATTTAAACAAGTACATTTCTTATTAAAAGGAGTTTCTTTTCTTTTTTTTTCCCCCTTCAATGAATTATATTTGTGTTTGTACATGATTTTTTTAAAAAATTTTTTGAAGATTTTTTTTATGATTTCTTTAGTTAGTAAATCTCTATACCCTGGGTCCTAGAGGAAAATATGTACTGGAGTAAAAGGGATTACCAGTGTTAGAGAAGACCTGGTGTATATATATATATATATATATATATATATATATATATATATATAGTAACCTCATACTTTTAAAATAATCTTGTGGTTTTATTAACATCATTTCAACTTTTCTCTAACTATAATTTATTAATTTCAATGTACAAGTTTGTTATATGAATTGATAAGTTTTAAATCTGGTATTGCTTTATCTGCTTTTAAATATTAATATTTTTAGCAATACTTTTAGGGGGGGGGGAATGTATTCTGTTTTTTTTTTTTTTTTTTTTTTTTTTTTTAAAGTGGTTAGTTTTTTGAATGGTGGAAAATTTTATCTAACTATTGAAAGTATGTCAAAAATGATTACATTTTAATGATATTTATTAAAGATTTAAGGACATTTATTTGAAAATGATTATATATATATATGGTATTTTCTATTATAATTTTCTTTAAATTTTAAATTTCTATTTAAAAAATTTGATTAATTTAAAAGAAAAAACTTTGCATTCTTATAGATTGTGTCAAACGTTATATTGTATGTGTGTATAAAAGGAGAATAAATAAACTAATGGCAAAACTTTTATGTGATTTTTTCTTTAATTTTAAACCTGGCTGTTATGTTAGAAATTACTTTATTCTTATAATTTAAAAGTTCCTATTTTTAGCAGGTTTAATTTTTTTTAAAAAAAATATTTTTTTTTTATCTTGCATACAATTAATTGTTCAAAGAAAATTAAACTTTGATTAATACATTAAAAAACTTAGTGCTAAAAATTATATGAGAAGTAAAGGTGTATTCCTTTTTCTAATTAATTAAAAGATAAACTCATTTTTTTTTTAAAAAAATGATATTTTCTGTTTTAATTTGTTAATATTAAGAACACTTAAGAGTATTTACTTCAAAATTTTGATGAAATGTTTTTACTTGAAGAAATTATAATCAATTTGTTATCAAATTCTGAATGCATAATAAATATGATTTATACTATATTAAGTGTGTCTTCCATATTTAAGCCATTTGTGTTATACTTTTAACAAGTTTGAAACTTTTATTATATTAGATAACTGAGAAGTATATGTTAAAGTCAGAGTCGACCTTCTCTGTAAAGGGGCCTTGGTGCAAGAAACCATTTTGGCCCCTAAATTTTTCGTAAAGCAAAAATGTTGCAAACACAAACATATATTACTAATATGTTTATTTAATGTGTGACTTTGTTTTTTGTAATACATTAATTACTTTAGAAAAATTAAAATCTTTTGCTTCATGTTGCAAATGTATTTAAATGCTTGAATAAAAGTTCAGTTTTAGTGGGGATACTCGGGAGTTCCCTCAATCAAATAACAAAAACTCACCATTTGCATCATTAAGAATAAGTTTGAGAGAGAATATTGTCGAAATTCATTGATCTGCTATTTTACTATAATAATCTTTATGATAAAATTAACTTCATATCATGCTGACAACGATAGGAATATTGTCATGTTTTCATGTGCAGGAGTACATTATTTTAGTTCTTGATCATGTTAAGGCCCCCTCAATTGTGGGTCCCTGGTGCATAGCATCTGCTGTACCCCTTCTCCCAGATGGCCGGCGCTGTTTAAAGTATTTATCAAGTTAATTACTTGTACCACCTGGTATATAAATAGAACACTTGAAATAAATTCTGAATTTAATTTCTTATGCTTACTCAAGACATAAACAACAAGAAAGGAATATAAACTTTCATTTTGTTTTCTGACATATTTCTCTTTCACTTTAAAATTTAATGTATAATAATAAGAGCAAAGCTGGTTAAAAATGTTCATGTTTCTGTGGAAATTAAAAATTACATATTAAGATTCGAAATGCAATTTTTAAAATTTTGGAAGTTAAAAATGATGAAGTTAGTTTCTTATAAATTTTCTAATTTCCCATTTTGGCTTGACACAGGGTTTGCTAACCACAGCCAGCTGTGAATTTTTATGTGATGAATTCAGATATTTATGATGAGTAAAGCTGAAAATTTATGTTGATACTTTGTTTATATTGTGTATTAGTGTTTGATTGTGATACATCCAAAACTAAGGAGAAAAATTTTGATTGTATGGATTCTGAAATACATATTAACCAACTAAGTGTGCCTTCCTTGACTATTGTTATGCTAATAGTCATCATCATCACCCACTTTATAACTATAAGAAAAAATTTCTTACACATTTGTTTTGAAAGGAATGTGTGTAGTTTTAGAATTTTTTTTCCCTTAAGTATGATTTTATTTGAATATGTTGCATATTGTACTCTTTCTTTTCTTTTCTTTCTTTCTTGAGAGTGACAATTTAAATTTGATGTATTATTATTTTAAAATTTACTTTATGTGTAGCATATAAAGTAATTTATATAGTAGACTCGTTTATGCAACAAATGTTTAAAATTTTTTTTTCAATAGTTTATGTTAATTATATTTTTAAATTAATAAAAGGTCATTGCCAATTTTTCATTGAAACATTTATATTGAGTAATTGTTTTCTTATGAGCCAAGTTTAAAAAAAAGACACGAAAATTTGGTATGAAAAAAAGAATGTTAAATGTTTCTTTATTACGTAAGTATTATGAAAAATAACCTTCAATTTATGTATATAGTTTTATGAGCTGTTGTTGTGATGTCATTGCCTTTTCCATTTATGCAATTTTTCCTTATGTCTGTATATAATTTTAGATTGTACATCGACTAATTTACTTTTGTAAAAAGGAAGGTTTATTATCATTTGTGTATAGGTCGTTGTTCATTTTGCTATTCGCAAAAAGTTCATCTTTAATATTATAGAATTTTGATTATTAATTTAAGTATATAATACAGTGTACTGGTATTTTCTGAAACAACTTTCCCTTTATCATCACGGTGGTAGTAGTTTTAATGTAAAGTTTAATGTAATTGGAGTTTGTTAAGCAGAATTTTGATACCTATCAAATTTATTAGATGAATAAGAATAAAAATAAATTAATTAATGACTACAAATTGAATTTTTTTTTAAGGAACAGTAACAGTCATATTACCTTTAATGACAGTGTTTAGCATCATGGCTAGCATCTCATTGGTTTAAATATTGATCCTTGTGAAGACTTATTCATTCATTTAAACATTTTGAGTAGTTCTAGAGTTTGTTATATGCTGGATATTCACACAAGAGAGAGACTTTGGACACATTTTCAAATAGAAAATGTTGGGATTTACTTGCAAGTTCATGTTGTTGTAACACTTTCATTTATTTTACTGTGTCTTTAAAATTTGGAGCACTTTTTGAAATTTGAATGTAATATTAATTTTGGAGATTTTTTCCCCCCAAAAAAAGTGTTGCAATTTTGGGTCCTTTAGGTATAGTCAGCTTTAATTAAATTAATTACCAATCAGCTTGAAGGCTGTACCAGAAGAGCCTGGAGGTAAAACAGTATGGAAATTTCAAAAAAAATTGTGAAGAAAATGTAAGTTTTAATTAAAATAATGCATGAACTAGAAACTTACCATAAAATACAAATTTGGTGTATTCCAGTTTTAAATACATATTAAATACAATATTGGTTGGTAATATAAGAAAAAAATGAGTGCAATTTGCAATATTGTTCTCCTTTCTCAACTGCAACTAAACAGGATATTATGTACTAAATTAGTGAAAGCAATTGACTTCTGTTCTTAGCATATTTGTAACTACAGTTTCAGGAAGCAAGTGTGAGTTTTCTGGAAAAAGTAAAATTGGTAGAACAGAATTAAATATTTGGGACATATAAGCATATCTTTATATATTTTTAGCGATATTTTTATATTCATGCCTTCAATGTTACTTTTGTTTTGATGTGGTTTCAGAAATGCCAGTATCTGTGCAATTTATCATTTGAAGAATACAGGGAATATTTATGTTGCATGTAATGGCAAATAGATATTTTTGATAAATTGAAATTGTATTACAACAAATGGAACTTCTTTTCCTATGATCCTAGAAAAGTAGCATTTTTTAATAGTTAGTGGCAAAAGAATTGTTACAGTGATTTTTATAATTACTAATAATGAATAGAATGAAAAAAAGTTCCCCCTTGGAAATGTTATATTTTCATCTCTGCAGTTTTTTTTTAAAAAAAATATACAATGCATCAAGTGTAGACAAATATTTTAATTTTAGAATTTTAAGTAATTAACTGAGAACATGTTAAAATACTTCTCAGAGTATGTATATGTCATGAGATAAATCTGACTTAAATAAAATTACAAAAGTTTTAAAAAGTGAGGAAAAATTGAAACACTGATAAAGAAGGAATTGAAGAAATGGCATATTGAATTTGTTGGTGGGTAGCATATTTTAATATAATTATCTCAAAACGAAATATATTTTAAAATTCTTTTCAAAGAGATTGTGGCATTGATTTCTTTATGTTTATTTTTAAATGAAAAATACTTAAGTCATTTTTCTTATGATCTTATTTTTGTGTATTTTAATTTCTTTCTATTTTTACATGTTTTTCATTTACTTGTACAATTTTTTTATACCTACATTTATTTACAACTTTCATTTCCTATATTCTTAGCACCTTTTCCAATAACTTTCTCATAAATGTAAAAGCTGTATCGCTTAAAAGGTATAATTAAAATGTCTTGTATATCACTGATCTGATAAATACACACTTTTTTGCTTCTTTATTTTTGTGGTATTGACATTTCAAAAATTTTCAAGGTACATTTTGAAACCACTCCCTTCTTTTGGCTATGTGGTTATTTACATTAATTTTTTAAGGCTCAACCAGAGAAACAAATATGTGCTTTTTTAATATCCTCAAAAAATGCATGTTTGAGGTGATATCTCTATTTTATACATTTTTGTTCCTTTTTTTTATCACTATTTTAAATTTTTTTTCCTTATTTCATTCCTTTGTATTAATTCTTATACTTAATGTTATTGTTTTTAAACCACATTTTAACTTTTCATTAGCAAAATTATGATTATTTTTGATTGATATGGATTATATTAATTGGTCAAGTTTAATTTTTGTTTAAAAATAATGTATACATGTCATGTGTAAATATTTTTAAGCATTGAATTACATGTAAGTTTAGGACACTTGAAGAATTAACACATCGATCAATAACTCCCGAGTCTAAAATTGAAAACAACATTTTTTTTTTATTCATCAATATAACACCTTTTGTTAATCACCTTTTAGGGTGATACAATCGTTCCAACGCTTTTCCAAATCTTCCCCCCCCCCAACCCCCCCCTTTTCTTTTTTTTTTTTTTTCCCGCAAGAAATCTTTTTTGTTGCGAGTAAATAGCGTTCTGAATCATCGACTCGTTGCTGTTTTTGTTCAATCGAAAGCAATCGCGGCACCCACTTGGAAAAAACCTTTTTCACTTCACTTCAAAAAACCTTTTTCCTGGTCCGATCGACTTAAAATTTTGACACGTTTCAAGCAAAGGTTCGTACTCTAGAAAGACCTGGTTACTGGTTTACTACGAGCGCCATTTCTGGGTTAGTCTTGGGAGTTATTGATCGATGTGTTAATATTGAGGCTGAAATTTTTTGTTTCAAACAGTATTTCCTCTCTACTACTATATGTATAGTGTAACAATATGCAAGTTAAAATCATATTGTGAAATACATATAAGCATATTATTAATGTAACTCATATTTTCTTTTAAGTATATTTATTGTCAATATCTTGCATCTTCTCATTTTGGGATTCAATGAAAAATAATGGGAAAATATTTCATTGAAAACATAATTCAAAAATATTTTCATTGGGTTTCTTCCTGTCTCTAATCCTTTAAAAAATGTTAAAAAAACTGAAAAGTGTTAAGTTTTAGAAAAATAATTGTATTTTACATTTTGAGGTATGATATCAGTAGCAATTAAGCCCATAATAGCCCATAACCCATGGAAGATAATTTATGAACTATGAATAGCTTTAACTTCTATGTTTTGCCATTTTATATTTTTAAAAATTAGTTGTACTTCTAATTATGAATTAAAATAGTGTATTTTTTTTAAATGAAAAGTTTAGTTCCTTGATTAAGAATTACAGAAACTTATTATCAGTGAATGAGTCAACTGATTTTACCTTTTACATAAAAAAGAAGTTATAAATGTTTTAATTTTTCCTCTGCTAAACTTTTTGTTAATCATTGCTTTATTAGAATATTTTTCAAATGTGTTATTTTAACACATTGTATTTTTTCCTGCATTTTATTGTTTGTGAGTATAGTCATAATTTGTTAAATGTATCTTTTTGAATGTATGAACAAATGAACCATATTTATGTAATCTTTAAAAAAAAAAATTATGTTGTAGATTATATATTTCATTGATTATTACATAACTAGATATTGCTTTGTTGTGAAAATTAACTTTAATTTTATAGTCTGCTAAAAAAAATTATATTTTTAAAGATACTCCTTAATTATTTTTAAACTGTCATATTTCTCAAATTTTATTATTTAAATAGGAAGCTTTGTTGTAAAAAAGTCACTTTGTATTTTTCTTGATAATGCAAAGCTTGTTGAATTAAAAGATAACGTAAATCTGCATCTTTGCTATTACACAGATCAGGTATATTTGTATATAAATATACTACTCATTGCATCTTTAACAGTGAATAGTAAATCTTATGTAAATAAAGTTTTGATTGTGTAAATAGTGTTTTTTCTTTTTATGTGCTTGATGAATTGCTTAAACATTTATTTATACACACACACACACACATATATAATATTTTGTTACAGTCATAACTCAAGAAATAAACTGTAATTCACTGAGTTAAGATTTAATTTCTGTTTACACGAGAGTGAGGCAGTTGCATCAGGCTACCGGCGGACGCAACACAATTCACGTCCACTCGCCTCAGTGGTTAGGAGGGGAAAAAGAGAAACTCCCTGTTTGGCATGTTAAAGCAAGGATTATTCGGATCATATGGTAATGGTTGTTGGAATCTTTAGGTATTTTATATGAAGACTAAATGTTTAGTAAGGATTATCCCTATTACTTTGGGGCATGAAAATTGCCAATCTAAGCAGATATGGAAATCGCATTAATTAAAAGATTTTGTGGAATGATATCGTGAAAGAAAAATGAACTTCTTATTGTGATAGGTTAAGTGTAGGATAAATTAAGAAATTGAGTTAAATCAGTGAAATCGTTACATATATAAAATATGTGAAAACTTATATACACACATGTATGTATGTGTATATATATATGTACACTTGTATGCATGCATGTATATATATATAAATAGTGTGTGTGTATGGAAATGTATCATATTTTTGATTGGGGTCGCGATCTCGTGGTCGATAATCCGAATTTTTGTTCTATTTAGGACGTCGCGCAGAAAGTGGAACTTGCCGTTTGTTAATTTCATTTGGCTTCTAAGCCCTCTAATGGCATGGAGTATTGTTCTTGTCTCCTGATTCCCTTTCTGTATTTTGAGACATCTACAATAACCTGTGGTTGCTCTGAAGTTGAGATTTTCAATTCGTGTAATGCGAGAGGAATATAGATGGGCAGCTAAAATTATCAAAAAACGCTAAGGAAATTTTTATGGATACCAGTTTGAAGCTCAAATAAGTTTATAAATAAGAATAACAAGTTCTTTTAGCATGCTGATTTATTATTGTTAAAATAAATGTCGGCAATTTCTAAAATAGATGAATTGTAGAGTGCTAAATTCTTATGCAAACAATCAAATATTAAAAAAAAAGGGTAGAAACATTCCCCACCTCCGAGAAATCGTATTAAATAGAATTGTTTTTCTTGCGATGAATTGTTTCGAAAAGTGAAAATCAATTACGGCTTTAGTCTGTGGAAGAAGGCTTAAGAATGTCTCCAAAACCAGACCTTGAGTGAAATTATTCTGAAACAAAACCGTGCAAAAAATCTAATAAAATGTGGAATAATAATAAACAGAAAATGAATATAAATGTTTTTCGCTGTTATTAATTATTATAAGTTCGGTCCCCTGATAGTAATTTTCGTGTTAATATACAAGTGATTATAAAAAACGGAGACACCATTAAAATATGAAAAGCTTTATAAATTAGACAAGTGACCACGCCTTATGCAAATCGTCGTCAAAACTGTTAATCTATATGGGCCTGGGGATTGAGTCATCGCATATTCCTGGAATTTCTTAAATACTTGGATGATTAGAATAGCGATACCGTATATTGTTTACAGATGTGAAGTGGGCTCACTTGAGGCCAAATGTTAAAAAGATTTTATGACTTACTAATAAAATAAAATTTTTGGATCAAGTGATATCGAAAGCAAAAGGAACTCGAATATTAGAACTTAATGATGCTCTAACTGGCTTGTACATTAATCATATTTGATAGCTTTGACTGCTCATTTAAAAGATTTAAACGTGTGTCTTCAAGGTAAAAACCAACTTATCTGTGCAATGTTTCAAACCATAAGCTCATTCCAAATGAAACTGAAATTATGAAAAACTCAAACAATTGTAAATAATTTTTGTATTTCAACATCTGGCCGAACATAATCCTAAAAATGTCTGTAAACATGGGTGACGCGATCCCCGGATTACCTTAGCGATCCTTCTCTATTTTCGACCTACCTTATCAACCAATAGGGCCGCGGTAGCCTGGTGGTCAAGGTCGTGGACTAGCGACCGGCGGTTTTCGTTCAGTCGCGGGTTCGATCCTTGGCCGCCAAAGACCCGCCGTGTAACTGGGGCTGATGCACGTTAAATCTGTTCGGGGCCCAAAGTCCTCCCGTTGGCGTGGTGTGGATGTTGGGAGAGGGGGGTGCCAGCTCAGGTGTCGTCCTCGTCACTTGACCGTGGTTCAAAATTACGAGGATCGTCGCCAATAGCCCTTGTGTTGCTTCTAGTGCGACGTTAATCAAAACTAAACTAATCTTGTCAACCAATTTTTGTCTTTTCAATTTCTTCACGTTTAGACCACAGTTAAATCTTGTTTGGCGTAGCATAGCCATTTCTGGCTCTTGCGCTAGTAAACTTTGCATTCACTCACTCCTAAAAATGTGAAAAATTATACAGCCCTACTTTGCGAAAAGAATTTGCATTTTCGAAAAAATATATGTTTTATTTTTGCAGCTCTGTTTGCAATCGATTTAGATATGCTGGCAGCAAATTTTCAAATGGAATGTATAATTTCAATCTAGCATTCAACTTAGAGAGAAATTTCATGTAATCTTTTATTGGACTTATGTAATAATACCTGCCCATAGATAAATCTCCCTCCCTGCACAGTCATTTGTTATTCATGTTATCATTGTTAGGAAGCACATACATTTGTAACTATTTTAACAGTGTAGCAATCTAAGAATAAAATTAGAACCAGAATATCGTCTATACACAAGAATATATACACCGCGAGAACTACCTGAAAATTGCAATGACTTCAGTTGAACCAGATAATGATATATTAATTTCTAAAATTCAGTGCCAAATCACATTAATTCTGATTTCTACTATCAGGTGTCGTCCACGTCACTTGATTGTGGTTCGAAATTACGAGGTTCGTCGCTAATAGCCCTCGTGTTGCTTCTAGTGCGACATTAATAAAACTAAACTAAACTTGATTTCTACTATTTTTATTCTGATAAAATTTATAATAAAATATTATATAAAAAATGCCACTTAAGATGCATAAAATGACATCAATTTTATTCCTTGTTGCAGCTTTGTAGTAAAAAAAAAATCATAAATTATTATGTTTAAATTATTTAAATATATCAATACATATTTTATATTTCATTTCGAGAATTGTAGTGTCTTAGATTCATTTTGTGTAACTCCAAACCACTTACCTTTAAATGCGACCAATGTTCGACACCCTTTTTATAAGGATTAAACAGAATATTAAAACCATTCTTTGAGGAGATATTGGAATCTGGTGGTGGATATCGGCTGCGGACTCCAGAACAGATGAAGAGTGATTCAATGTTGTTGACGCCTGGTGTGTGAGATAGCCAATGGAGATGTGAGATTTCGTCTTTATACTTTTTAAATCACGCCTCCTCAAGTCTAGCTGTATACGGATCGGAGTATTATCATTCTGGGAAACGTTATCTCCGGAAGAATATGCTAGCATCGTGTGGTGTCATTGGTTTGCTAAAATGTTTGTATGCCCCTCCCAATTACTCGGCATTTGGAATGACGACAGTTTTGTATAAAATATCCAGATTGAAGAAAGGCAATTCACTGATATATTTGTGAAGGTGTTCTCCAGATGTACCCTCATTCTGTTGGAGAGGACTGTTTAAATGACGATTCATTGGACCACATTTCTTTCTTCTATGTATTGTTATATTGGGCTTAAGATCACATGAGATGACAATTAGTATTTATATCAGCCAAAAGAGGCTTTAGAATTGCTACTTTCTCTTACTGCAATTCCTTTCTAACGGTCATCATTGACAAACATGAGAACCTGCATATGATAGTTGAGTTGCTCGATCACATACTGTAATAGTTCCTACGGTCAGTTTCAACATTCGACTGTTTCTTTCAGTCAAGTTTCGATTCCACCCACAATCATGTTGAGAAAAAATCGTTTTTCTCTCATGCAGAGAGAAAACGATTAGACAGAAAACGAAACGAAAATCGTTTTTGCTTATGGTATTTGATACCTTAGCTAGAGAAACGCCTAAGATGTTAGCATTTGCATTTAGAGATGAAACTAGACACCGTTTCAACGATTTGTCATCTCTGAAAGTCTTTGAGCTCGGACTTCTGCTCTATACAAAAGAAGAAGAAGAAGAAGAAAAAAAAAAAATCGAAAACATGTAGCTAAAGGTATAAAAATATATATGTATTCTTCCAAATTCTGCCTTTTAACTTATAAGTCATTAATCATTAATATGGGGCATCTTCTCAAACACAACACGTACTGAGAATTATTTATTTCCCCATTACTCTCTCTATATATATTTATATATCCTATACGTATTATATACAACAGATATGTATATAATGAACACGCGCACACACATATTTATATACATATGTATGTGTGTACGTGTATACGTAATGTATATGTCTCCCGTACATATACATACAGGAGTATGTATATGTACACTACATTGGACCACCATATGTACAACATTGTAATTAAAATTTGCTTTTAAAGAGGTGTTACTGAGTAATGTAAATTTTAAGCAGATAGCCATGGAAATGCAGAAAATGATTTATTGCGATCAGTCCAATGAACACTCAATTCATTAGAAAGGTGATGCGTATGCAAATGTCCGGAACAAAACGTTATAGGCGATGTGAGTGTACACAAAACGCGTGCGGCAGCTCAAGACTACAATGAAAGGAAGAATGGAGGCGCAATTAAAGACATTCACTGCAAGTACAAGTGAGTTCTTTCGTGAAATATGGCTAGAAGAAATCCCTTGGACGACTTCACACGTGGAAGAATGATCGGGAAGCTGGAGGAAGGGGCGTACTTTGACCAGTGTAGCTCAAGAGTTCGGGATCAACAAAAGGATTGTTTCCCCCCCCCCTTGGAAAGCCTTCCAAGTGGCCATGGTTGCCTAGTGGTCATGGCTTCAGATTCGAATCCGGTGGTTTTCGTTGAGTTGCTGGTTCGATTTTTGGTCACTAATGACCCGCCATGTATCCAGGGCTGATGCACTTTAAATCTGTTGGGACCCAAAGTCCTCCCATTGGCGTGGTGTAGAAGTTAGGAGAGGGAGGCAGCTCAGGTGTTGTCCTCGTCACTTGACCGGGGTTCAAAATTACAAGGTCCGTCTCCAATAGCCCTCGTGTTGTTTCTCGTGCGACGTTAATAAAAACTAAACTAAAGCCTTCCAAACCATAGGTAAATCTGTTAGAAAGGATTGTGGTAATCGCCGAAAACAACAACAGTGGATGACCCATATATATTCCTGCAAGCGAAAATAGCCCAATACTAATCAACAAGCGCCATTGTTCAACAACTGTGTACAGCATCAGGACAGCAAGTGTTGCGGTTTACTGTGGCCAGACACCCGCCGTCCTGAACGCTGCATCCCTTTGAAAGTTGGCCATCGGCGGGACCGTTTAGAGTGGTGTAAGGAGCACAAAAACTGGGCATCTAATCAATACAATCGTGTCCTTTTTACGGATGGGAGTCATTTCAGTGCCACAAGCGATTCTTAATGCCATTTGATTTGGAGAGAGGTCAACGTGGTTTCATCCCAGCAACATCACGGAAAGAGACCGTTACGGTGGTCCTGGAGCTGTCGTCTGGGGAGGCATTATGCTGAACGGACGGTCTGAGCTCCACGTTTTCGACAGAGGCTCTGATCGGAGATCACTATTTATTGTAAGGAGGTGATCCTTCCCCACGCGCGTCTTTTCCGAGGTGCTATTGGACCAGACTTCGTTTTATGGATGACAATGCTCGGCCACACCGGACTGCTGATGTTCAGCAGCTACTGGAAAGGGAAGATATCGCTCGAATAGGTTAGCCAGCATTCTCCTCCTGATTTAAATCCCATAGAACGTGCATAGGATTCTTTGGGGAGACGCCTTTGATGCATGCTTACATCCTTCGGGAAACACCCAACAACTGAACCAGATATTGATTGAGGAATAGGCACTCTCACTTTAAGAACAGTTGGACAATCTGGTGCTGAGTATAGAGAGCGGTGAGAAGCAACCATTATAGTAAGGGGAGGGCATATCCCATACTAAGGAACATCTGCTTGGTGTGCTTCCTCTTGGACAGACAATCATGTGTAACGATACTATGAGTTCAATAAAGCCTTTTTTTTCCTTCGATTCCATACTATATGCATTGTACTCATTTTTGCGCGAATATGTTTTCGTCATCGTTTATGTACAAAATGCTGTCTCTCCTTTCTGAATTTCATGTCTCTCAGATGATTTCTCGTGGAGTTATGGCCAAAAAAAAAAAAAAAAAAAACCCACCTGTAGCTTAAGTTTTGCACACCAGTGTATATATATGTGTGTGTCTGTCTGTATGCATCATTGATTTTTTTTATTATTATTATTATTCACAAGGAAAGGGAATCAGGCTTCCTTTTTCGTAAGATTTTTGATATTTTGCGAAGAAGATCACCCGATTTCATCTTTTGTAATATTTAACCTCAAATGAAATACGTGGTCGTTTGCTGAGTAGAACAGCTTCCATTGTCCTGAATTCAAAACGTTGCTACTCGTATTCTCAAAAGTTTAATGGATTTTGCTCCATGTCGACCGCTTTTTCTTTAACCGAAGTTAACATTTCCCTTTAAAAATTACAATGGGATTTTTTTTTTTCATTACGCACTTTCATCCTTTAGAAATTAATTGTCATGTGATCATGTCTATATGGAGAATTTCTTTTTCTTTGGGAACTGAAGGATCCAGATTTTTATTCGATGATATTTGCATTTCAAACAATGCTTTTAAGAAACAGCTTAGTTATTGTTGGAAAGCTTTGGACTTTATAGATCCGACCCCTCCCTGCATCCGTCTTTATCCTACTATAAGGGAGCTTATTAACATTTTAAAAATTCGTTTCTTTTAATTCATAAGTTGAAAGATAGTGCTAGCAAACGAATAAATATATGAGTGCATTTTTAAGAATAAAAACAACTTTGGTCCGTATACGAAATTTTGTAACGGTTCGTTTCTCATATTAGATGCAAATACGACTGCAACTATATTCAGTTTCTTGTGTATGAAAGTAAGAAAAGTATTGTAGCTTGACTGTATTATATCAGATATTAACTTTTTTAAATTTTAAAATGAGTATGTGGGGATTTAATTATACCGCTCTCTCTTAAAATTTCATCTAAATTCAAGCGAAAATATTATTTATCTGTACAAATGGTGTTAAGTGAGAATTTTACATGCAATACATACACGATTTTTGTTGTAAATGATAGCATATTAATTATACAAATGTTGTTCAGATGACACTTTTACTCAAGAGAGAGAAACATTCTTTACGCATCATACGAATTTCAGTTGTAAGTACTAAGAGCCAAAAAATATTAAGGACTAGTTAATTATAATTAATGATACATAGATTATACTAACAAATATAATAACAATTATAATTAAGCAAACGTTATATTTAATTAGAAAGGCTTTATTTTACTACGAATGCATATTTTGTTCATAAACGCACAGAATACCATCACAAGAGCTAAAAAACAATAAGGATTAAAGAATTGCAATGAATAATATATAGATTAAACACATCAAATATTAATTTTAATCAGTGGTGTTTTATTTTTCTGCTGAAATATATTTTGTTCATAAACACAAGAAATTGCTTATGATGTCAGAAAAACAAATCAATGCGCTGTAATATACCAAAACAAACCACTGCGAAAATATAACACTAGAAATTTGATTAGTTTCGAACATTCGGTATGAGTAAATAATAATAAAAATGATAATCATCTAAGCTCCATTACACTTTGTTCGTAATTACCTTTGAAAAGCACTGATTCAATATTAGCTACAAAAGAATATGTAGATATAGTCCAGAACTTCAGGTTGGGTTATGTATCATGATTTCAAACTCTGGAACATGTATCAAGCTACCGGACAGAAGATGTTTGAGATGAATCCCAATTTCTTCAAAATCGGCAATGCAAAATAATTAAGGGTGCCATGTGGTAATCGGTCTAAATGCGGCGTGGTGATGATGTTCGAAAAGAGAATCATTAACTCGGATATCGTGATCTGTCGTAGCTTAAAATTACGAATTCCATTGGCTTTAGTGCACTGGGCAGCTTGAAAGAGTGAAACAACTAACCAAAGAGTAACATTTCACTTACTCTCCACAGATATAATATAAAAACTTATTTTTTTGTGTTTGTTAGAGTGTATTAACAATACCTGCAAATAAATATAACATTACCTAATAATTTCATAAAGAGAATTTTCTGATAATTCAGCATACTGAATGCTTGAACATATTTTCTAAGCTTTCAAGAGCTAAAAATCCAGATGTTTCTTCACGTGAAGAGACTGATATCTAGGTATTTTTCTAGGTCTAAATTTTTTCTTCTCCAATTCAGCATTTACATTCTGCAATGGTAGCTGACTTCGAGCTTTGTTTAAAAATTCCATATCTATTTGTTCATCCAAATACACACTATTTATAAAATCCAGCAAGCGATCCACCTTCCCATTGAAAGAATCCATAACGTCATTATTTTTTGTAACTATCGGTGCAAAAGTAATAGGCACAATCCTGGTTTGATCTTTACTTTTCCCAAAAAATAATCTCAGACGTCTCATTATGAAATCAATAAGCTCATAATCGCTGTTTTGATATCGGACGTCATGTTTCACATCTTCGAATGATTGAATAATTATCGTTAAAAGAATATTAACTAATATCACCGAGGCTGTCAAAGCAAACGTGAAGAATGCCAAAGGAGCTATAATAGGAGATGCCTGTTCCATGTCGTAATAATTGAATTTCTTAAGCATCATGCTTATGGAGGATTCGAAAGAACTAGCAAAAGAACAGAATTCTCGAACTCCACGGCCTAAGGTCATCCAGAATAGCGTAACAAACGCTAAAAATGTTATAATGAGACAGATTCCATACCCTTTAAGTTCCTCTGCGCACAAACGTACTGTCGCGATCATTCCACCGATTCGTTTATTAAATCTCAACAGTTTCAGGAACTTAAGTGTGGTTAAAGACATCAAAAATCCCATCAAGTAGCAGAATGCCTCATCAAGAATCAAAGCTTCTTGTAGTTTTATATAACCAGTACCTTCTGTTGCAGTGAAGATGGCTAAAACACGCCAAGTTATTATCATTTTATAGATCTCAACTCCAATAATGGAATAAGAAGCCAGCAAATTTGATAGTTCTGCTATATTCCAGTATTGTGAAAAATACTTCTTTCCTTCTTTACACAGCGCCCTAAGTGTTACAACAGAATAATATAGAGTAAAGAGAATGAATCCAATCTGGCAAAGTAACTGAAGCAGTCCAGAGCCTGTATGGTAATGTAGCAATCTAATGGGATCAATGTGATAGTAAGGTATAATACCACCACCTGGTAAGAATTCAGCAACAATGGTGGCAACTACAAACAAATTCACTTGAGCATTGTATGTGCCGAATTCTATAAAAACTGCTCTGGTATCTTTGTTCACCCAACCTGTTTGCTCAAGGTACTCCATCTTTTTAATGAGTTTTTCATTATCTTGATATCTTTTGGCTATTAGAGGAACAACATAGCCTCCTCCTCCATACCAGTCCAATTGCCCCCAAAATGGAAAGCCGTTTAAGTCGCTTGCAGTCATGTATTTATATTCTGGTGGAACCCTTGAGGCCATTGTTAAATTGGTGCTCCAAGATTTTGAGTAATAGCGACTATTCTCATTGATCATGTTGCCGTATCCAGCACATTCAGGTATTATGTCTTCCATAACTTGAGGTACAGTGCAAGAATCTGAAAAAAAAAAAAAGTTTCGAATATATATAATTTTTTTGTTTTAAAACAAAGTGGTTATTTTAATCTTATTTTCTGTTCTCCTTTTGTTGTTATTAAGGATGTTTCACCTAAAGTCTCGGAAAAAACATTTTTAAAAAAGAAAAACTGCCTTGAAAGTAAAATAATTATATATAAAAGTAATAAGTGAAGCAAAACTAAAGAAGTAGTTTAAATAAGGTTAATTAAATTTAGTACAAAAAAAAAATACAAAAATATTAAATTTTAATTAAAATTTTAAAAAAAAAAAAAAAGACACAAGACAAGATTAAGAAAATAGAACTAAATTTAGAAAGAGAAAAAAAGCAATCTAATTTATTTTTGTAATCCTATTTTCATAAAATTAAAGACTAAATAAAAGCGTTGCAAGATTTATAAAATTTGAAATAAAATACAATAAAAATCAAATAGAATTCTTTACAATCAGATGAAGGCAAGAATAGTAAAATAAAATACAAATTAAAAGATATACGAGTGCAACAAAAACAGATTGAAAAAAGATAACCGAAAAAAAAAAAAAAAAAAATCCACGTATAAATAGAAAGATAAAAACCAAATAAGAAAATAAATTCTAACATTTTTCAAAAACTGCATCTGCCTTAATACTGTTTAGCTGGGCTAATTTATATTTACAGGCCCAATTTTCGAAAAAAAATCTTATTTGAAGCATGGTTATAGAACCAACATTTTACAAGATCTTAGATGCAAAAATCAAAAGAAAAAGAAACTTTAAGACTAATAACACAGATAAAAAACGAGTTTTTTGAACATGAGTTTTCTTTCAAGGTTCACACTTTGCATAACATAACTTTTTCTGTATCTTAACTTTTAAGAGCACAAGGGAGTGTTAAGTCAAATTGAATTTATTCACGTTTATTAAATTTATCATCTAAAATAAATACGCATAAAATTTTTAGCCCAATTAAGCATTATGTTAATCAATTAAGCTACATGTAATTAAAATTAAAGCAAACGATAAATTATGCTATTAAATTGAATATAAACTAAATGTAATTAAAATTAAAGCAAACGATAAATTATTAAACGACGGATTTGGCGACCATTTGACGATTTGGCGAGAAACTAGGAGTAAAATTTAATTTTTTAAATAATTAGTTTTAATTCATTAATTTTTATTAATGATAATTAAATTATCGTATCGTCATTCAAAATAATCGTGTACAGAAAATTTCAGTTCAATCGAGCATTTTAAAATATGAGAAAAAAGTTCTTAAAATTCTGAACCAGACACAGTTACAATGTGAGTTAAAGAAAAACCATTAAAAATACTAATGAAAACCAAGAAAAAAATACATATCAAATAAGGTAAGATAAGAGATACATATCAAATAAGGCTAATGACCAAAGAATAAAATAATTATAAATTAATAAAAAGATTAAAATATGAACTTAGCCATAGTCAAAAAGGAAATAAGAGCAAAGTTAAAAGTGGGAAAACCCCCAGCCAAATAGAAAGAGGCATTATTATTTCTTTATAAATTTTTTTATAAGTGAAATATTTTTACTTTAATACATTATTGCAATGCGAAGTATGAAATATATTTTATACAGGGAAAATACATTTATTCAAGCAGAGAGATATGAAATATAAGATAAATTATAGGATAGTGAAGTCAAACTGTAATATCACTATTGGAGCTTTTGTCAGGGTTCGAATTTATGCCTTATTCTTTAACATAAAGCAATGAAAGCCTTAAATGTAATTGACGTTTTAATATTTTTAATTTCTAACTTAACATTCATTGGATAAGTACATAACTTTTTCTTAACGATTGCATGAAATTGAATTATTAGACAAAACTGTATTAATCTAATTATATGATTAAATAAAGGACAATAAATGAAATGTAAGTAGCACGGTTCACTGGAATATCTTAAAACATATTGACATTATATATGAAATTAAAGATTTATTTTTTCTTAATTTGAAAAAAATAGCAAAAAATTTAGTAATTTATTCAAGCAAATATGCTTCCTAAACGGATTTTACTATCCCAATTCATCGAATATATGTGAAACGAATTCGAAATACTTCACCTGTTCGAGCTCTAATCTGCCTCAGGACGGGATACCCTATTTTAAAGTTATTTCTGTCATCAACAAGTAAACGAAGCCCTAGTGGTGGTCTTCCATTGTACCAGTCGCAGGCAAATAGTTCAGGAAGCAAAGCATTCCGAGTCCAGTTCCAAAATTTCACTTCATTGTTCACCTGAAAAGGAGCAAAAACTGTTTGATAATGTTTTTCATTCATGTTAATTGTGTATTTAAAAAGAAAAGGTAGAACTGTATTTTTTGCTTAAATTTCTCGTATGTTTTTGAGAAACAAAAAAATAAAGGTTTATTAAGTCATAAAATAGTTTGACTATCATAACGTAACTAGAATAGGAAAAATTTGGCTGTTTTGAATGTCACTTTACTCGAAATCAAATGTTAATTGCCATATTACAAAAAAAAAAAAAAAAAAAAAAAAAGTGCATGGTTGTATAAAATCGATCTTAAGAAAATTTACGCAGAGATATACATTATTCTTCACGGATTAAAAAAGGATTAGAATGTCAGCTGAGGGTATAATGCAGAAGAGTTGATTAGGTCTTGCACATGATTTAAATTTATAATAGTGATTTTAAAGCTTTTCCAATGAACCTTTTTATTCCGATCTACAAAAAAAAAAAAAAAAAAAAGAACCATCTAAAATGTCTCTTAATCTCTATTTTTGAAGGCATGGTTTAAGGCTTCCGTGGTCATACTACGGAACATGGATAGACATACTCGGAAATCTGCTAGTATTCTTGGATTTGTATTTGGCGTTAATTTTTCTTGATGGTGGTATGGGGAACATTCTAATTGAGCTGATATTCTGATTCTCAGAAATTCTTATAAAATACACCATTTGTTTATTTCAAACACCAATAAACAAAACAATATTTAATACAAACACCAATTGTTTATTTTAATCTCCTTTACTATCAGTTCTTACTAAGTGTTATTGTGCTATAAAATATTTAAAAAGATCAAGAACTCTCGAATTAAATTATGGGGTTACACGTCCCAAGATACTTTTTCTTCAAATAAAATATGAGTATTTATTTCATGCATTTATTTTGTGGTCAGATGTAATATACATTGAAGATCCCTTTTAGTTTTCAATGTACTCTCAGTATTTAATAAAATTTGAATTCTATTTTATTATGTATTTATCTATTAATATTTTGAGATTTTTTTTGTATTTTTCATCTCCTTTTTTAACCGATAATAAAAGTTCGAACTCGACTCCGCCAAATGGATTATACACGGAGAATACATTTCAAGTACGTAAAAAACTACAAAATAGGCCTACATTATGAAAATCATTCCAAAGGTCTCCAGGCTTGATGAAATTATTAATTACAGCTTCTCTGAGGTAAAAGCTATTTGGATCCCTATTTCCGTAGCTCAGGATAAAAAGAATCCACAGATAGAGGGCGTAGACACCAATCTCTTTCAGCACGGCGTACATGCGAACTTCTTTTTCACGGAGTCTGCGAGCAGCCTCCAAGGAATTGGGGTCGATGGGCCGATATTTAGGCCTCTGGATTACACTACCAGAATCTAACGGTGGAAAAATACACACATATTAAGAACATTAGATAGATTCATTTTATAGAGAAGGAAGTAAATTAAAAGAAGTAATGCATAAAAAAAAAATCAAAAAGTTGAAAAAAATTATTTAGATTTATCTAAGTTCTTTTCCATCATTTTACATCTGATTTCTAACACCAGATGTAGCATTTTACGAACAAAATTTAACATTTCTCACATTGTAATCAACCTTTCTTTAACCTAAATATTCTATACATTTATTTCTTCAGATAATCTTAAATTAGTTTCTGAATTAAATATTAACAAAAAAGTTATTAAGGCACTTAAAATTTGACCGCAACTTAACGTTAAAAATAGCTCATGGAATTGCTGGAAAACTTAATCTTTTGTGTGTGGTTGAGAGTCAGTGGCGTGGCAGGGATGGTGTGCGCAGAGGGGGACAAGGTCCCGGACTGCAAGGAGCGGCCTAGCTGGCTAATCCTGCGTGCAGCATCAGGTCATGATCATTAGATCAGATAACTGTAGTGTCATTGGAACTACATAGGCACTCATACAGAATTTCAAGGCCATCGAATAAGTGGAGGTGTTTCAAAATAGAATTGTAAAGTTTGATCTAAACAAATATACTTACATAGTTAAACAAAATATTGTCAAATATTTTATCAAAAATAAGAAGGAAAATTTCTCTTTTTTAATTTCGAAACAGACGCGGCTGGATGCTATGTTGCCACCCAACAAATGCAATTAGTGTCCTTGCATTAATTATTAATTACCCTTGAACAACTCATAGACGTGAAGGAGAACAGAAGATATTTAGTTTCTTCATTTTTTTTTTATTGTTTAAAAGAGCGCTACAGCTTTGATATTGTTTATTTTATAGTTTGATAAAGTTTTACGTATATCTAAATTTGTTAGTTATTGTAAAGTCACGTTTGTTTTTGTTTTATACGATTCGCTGAATACATAGGAGTGTTAAGGTAACTATTTGTTTTGTTTTTAAACTTTTCAATGGTTTTGCAGTTTTACCCACGTAGAATTTTATTTTATTCTTGTTAACGCATTAAAATATGAGTAATTTAATTTTAAGTGCAATGCATTCGTGATATTATTATTATTATTATTTTATTTCTATAGATAGTGGCAAATATAGAGTTCGCACCCGGTGGCAAAAAATCAATACTAAGTCAATGTTGGGGGCGTTAGGACATAAATCTCCGGCGGAGACAAGTGAAGGGAGCTTAACTACCCTCCCTCCTCCATCCCCTGAAATATTAGTTACAAACTGTTTAGAAAACTCTTCAAGCGATTTCTTATCAACAATTCTATTTTTATTAGTTTTTTTTAACAGAATTTCTAAAAAGCTGAATTTTAATATAATTGAAGTTTCTTTTGCGAAAAAGGGAATTGCTCTGATGTTATTTTAAATCTCGATTTTTTTTAGTTAAAATTCTTAAAAAAATTAATTTTATTCTAGAAACTATAATTAATTGGCTAACAGATGTTACGATTGCGTCATCGGTAAGTTTGATTCGCAAAATGTGTGGGTGTTGAATTTGGTGTTCTACGATTTTATTGAACGCAAAAGGTTATGAATAATTACTTTAAAAAACATAATTTTATCACGCATTTCTTTGTGTAATGTGAGCATAATTAAGAATATTATTTTGTACGGTTAGAGCTTTATTTTGTTATGTTTTGCAGAAATTTTATTGCCTTCTCTTCCTAAAATATCACACGAGGAAAGAATTTTCAAAGAATAGTGCTCTAAGTATAATAATAAATGTGAGAAAAGAATACTGAGTTATATTGTTAAAAATTCGAATTAATTAATTAATATTTTTAAACCGATTAATTTGCTAAATAACTATATTCAACACTAAAAATTGGGCATAGAACCTTAAAATAATATTCAACTTCTTTAGCCAAATCAGTAAAATAGCTATAACCGTAATCCCTCTTTGTAGACTTCTGTTACTTTCTTTTCTTTTTTTTTTTTTTTAATTATTCAAATACAGTGATTTTTTGTTCCTGATAATAATTGTTCAAAATAATCTAATAATGATTTCTGTAATGCCATTTCTAATTCTTAATAAATTTCTTTATTTGGACACTATGTTACAGGTTCTCACATGTATTTCCTTTCAACTAACCTTTTGGTCTACTCTACGGCGTTATTTGATTTGAGAACCTTGACTTTTGAATAAATTGGGACTTATGTAAGTTAGTGTTACTGTATATATATATAGATGTAGTGAACATAAGGAGGATAATATACATCACATAGAGAAATTATATGTAGGAGGAGATTGAGGGTTTACGAGCATATTGTGCAAACAACATTAGTTTCAGAAGAATAAGTGATCATTGGATAGCTTATTATTAGACTTGATTCCAGTGTATAAGTTTGTGTTTCTAACTCAAATCCGCTTTTGCAGTTATTGAGATAAGTAGAATTTTTTGTTAACTTTTGGTTGAGGACCCGTGATAATTTCAGCTCCGCATTCGTAATAATAGGTAATTTTTGGATCATTCTAAAAATAGAATAAAAACTGGTTTAACTTTCTTAACTGACTATTTTTTGTGTGATATTTTATTAAATCTAAGTGGAATAGATCATAAGTAATGAAGTCAGAGCATCACATCTAATTATTTATTAAAATTTTATTTCATTTGATGTTAGGCATTTTACTTAATACAAACAACGAGTCGAAGACTTGGGTGGACATCATTAATCTAAACATAGAAAGTTTGGGACTATTTTTGGATGTCATAAACATATTTTTTCAGTCTTTCAACCAAAAAAGCATCGGCAATAATGATTGTGTTGAGCTTAGGGTAATTAATTAAGCAAAGAAAATAAATTAGATAATATTCCTTGAAATTAGTTTCAAGATAATCTTTTACTCACTAATAGAATGTAGCCATTCTTCATCTTCTTTCAAATAAGGATCTTCTTCATCGACGTCGGAATCATCATCGTCTAAATCAGGATTGCCGCAAAGACATGCCATTATTATAGCAAACAAAAATATCTAAGGAAACAAAATATTTATTCTCTTACATGAGTATCATGATTAATGAAAAACAAAAATGGAACGTGAGAAGATCCAAGTTACTGCGAATATGCAATGTTACAAAATAAGTGAATTTAATAAATAATTCACTGCAGTCCTACCTTAAGCGGCTCCGTAAGTAATACTGATGAAAGAAAGGAAATTATCAATGATGTTAGCCATTTCCCAGTTCTGATATTTCCGAACTGAAGTCCGTAAGCCCACAAAAAGAACAGACTACAACCAACAGATACAATCACAAGAAACCAGCTGATATAAGCACACCACCACGGCAGAAGACATCTCTTTTTTGGTGGATTTCTGAAGTGGGCTTCTTCGTCTACGCTTCGGCGAGTTGATTTTTTTGATACTTTTCCATTTTTTGACAATCCATATTCTCTACGCCACTTTTCATCTGGAAAATTGAACAAGTCAACACAAACAATCAATCAATAATCTCATTACGAAAGGAAAAAGTACTTCGTCACACCATTACATCAATGGAAATATTATTTGCGGCTGATACAGTTGCGATATATATCTACAGAATATTTATGTAGTATATATATTAATGAATCAGTATTTTGATTTATAACTTACATTGTTTTTCTAAAGCTACATTCACGTGTGAGGGTCGAAGTGATCTTGCACGAGACTTCCGAAAAAGGACTATCATGATGAAGCTAGGAGGAAACACAATCAAGTTGGACATCATACCCACAGCTATCTGCAGTGATAGAAAATATACTGGTTAGACGAATAGTTCCATTTTCGATTGGTGATAAAATCCTGAGAATTAAATTCTAAAATGCCGAAGAAAAGAATCTGTGGTACTTCATAAAATTCGTGATTTCTAAAATTATTGATTGCTTCGTTGATTCTTAATATTGTCCTGAAAAATAACGTATAGTAATATCTTAAAAGAAGTTGCCATTTTAAGAGAGTAATCTGACGGAGGAAGTCGCTTAATGAATGTTATTTTTAATGAATTTATTTAATTAAGTGAATCTTAATTAAATAAAAACATTACACGAGATAAGTAAATAATAATACTCAGAATAAACAAGCAATAATCGCTTAAAATTTCGAAAATCAATCTGTATTTAATTTGTAATATTAAACTTTAGATCTATCTGCGTAATTTTGCTCAGATATAGATCCAAATATTGATATATTTCCAATTATTTTAATATAGGTATGTAACGCACACACAAAGTTACCCAAATTTTAAGGGAATGATTAATACACTTTAAGAAGCATTTTTTTTTTTGTATAGTATCGTATTATACAAAATTAAAGTATATTAAAAGTGTTTCTGAAAAAACAAGAAATGCTGAGAAATGAAGGAAAAAAAAAGCTTTTTATTTACATTAATTATTACAACAAGTACTAAAATGTGCTTCCAGGAACATTGATGTAGGTAACGTTTAGTAAGTGATTGATTAACCCTTTCAAAGATAACAGTTATTTCAGGAACAGTTACAGCAGTGACTTAAAAGTTTTGTAATGAGAACTTCATCAGAGTGAAATGGAGTCTCGTAGAAGCGTGACTTGAAGTATCCCCGTACAAATAAATCGAATAAGCGACTAATTCGCCTTGTCCAGTTCTTCGAAGGCTAAATGTGCATTGAGGCAGCTTCGTACATTAATGTCAAAATGGACAGGAGAACCTTCATGCTGAAACCACATGGGTCCGAGAATGGGGTTTGGAAAATTATCAAGTAATTATGGTAATACCATTCCCAGAAAGATGCGATATATCGTGCTGTTGAATGGATGTGGTAGATAATATGGACCAGTATAGAAACTATTTACAATACCCTACCACACAACAATACGGAACAGATTCACTCCAGAATGAGTAACATTTGAGTCAGAGATGGCTCATACATGGGAATTCATTAAAACTATTATTATAAAGACTTTCATATTGTTGAAAATAAAAAAAAATAAAAAAACGTGGGTATTTTTTTTTTTTTTTTTTTAATTCTTTAGCATTTCTTGTTTATCAGCTAATGTTTATCTTTTACGACTTCTCGTTACTCTAAAAAATGTTTCTCAATATGTATTGAAACTTTAAAGCTTCATTTAAAGTTTGGCCCATGAGTTCAGGACCAAATAATTTTAATACATCTATTTGTAACGCAATCTTATTTTATTATTCAATTTCAATATTCTTTCTTGTTTTATCATTCAATTTCATCATTTTTTTTTTTAAAAAAAATTCATAGTCTTTTTTTAAACCGTATTTGATGTCACAGCATTTCTCATTGATTGGCTATGGAAGATATTTTGCTCTCAGTAAATGGAACAATCTGTTATGTACGATTTTTAACTCTTCATCACATCCAAAAACGCAAGTTATAGAATTTTTAACTCAAATTCAAAGTTGTAGAAAGCTCTAAATTGACCTTTTTGTCCGGTATTTTCATAAACAAATATTATAATAACGCATAAGTTGTTCAAATTAAATAAAAACAGTTAAAATTCAATCACCACACACATGGCGTTTTCGAGTTCGATTCATAAGTACAAGCATTCTGACAAGAAGAAAAAATAGACTCGGTGTTACGTGTAATTGAACTCACTTGTTCTGGACTCAAGGATAAAGGTCCAAACTTGAAAGCACCTGGACTAGGTTTCTCAGACGTTGTTTCATACCACATGGCAGACGTGAGCATGGAGAGATATAGAATCGACAAACAGCAGGAGAGACGCTGCAGTCGAGTGAAACGACTCCTAGCAGGTCTTGTGAATATGGAGAGCCACAAATGATTATCTGTGAGACTGCGCCTTGAAGCATTAGGGAAAAGGTGGGAAAATTCAGTCATCTGTTCTCTGCCGGCCACAGGTATCAAGTGATCGATCTAAAAAGAAGCATTGTTTATATATATATATATATATATATATATATATATATATATATATATATATATTATGTAACTTATTTGAATTTTCGTAACAGCAAGTTAATGATAGGAAATTGACCTGAAGAAATTTTGGCTTAGATCTTTATCATCGTTTTATTCATAGTAATCCAATTAAAAATTTCTTCTTATTAAATAATTCACGCTGTAATTTAAAATTTTTTGATTCAAATTAAATTAACACCTTCAAAACACAATTTTTGGTCAAAATATCGATTTTTCATTTTTAGTCTCATATTAAAATTCAACCTTTTATCTTTAAAATTATGCGTGAATTTTGCTTCTATCTCATTTAGAAACTGAGTTAAAGCTGTTTTAATATTTCTTGGTCATGAATTTCTCTGACAGGAAAGGTTCTAAAAAAGAGTTTTCTTAAACATTTTTTATCATTACTCCAAAACACAATAACTAAAAATTTTATGAATCAATGAGCCTCAAATCTTTTACATATGTTTTTCAAATACTTATTCATAGAATACACTATTTTTCAAATTTTATATTGAGTAGATTTTTTTGAATTACAATAAAGTTAAAATTACAATGACCTTAAAAAAATTACAGTGTTCAGAGTTCGAACTACCATTGCTTCCTATGTAAGGGCTATATTACCAAAATAATAGCCTATTCTCTATATAAAGTTATATTCTGTATTACATTCAATTTACAAAATGTCAATATATTTATTTTCTTTTGAGTTACCCTGTTTTGCAGAAAGTTTTAATGTTTATTTATATTTGTATAAAACGCTTTTTTGTCAGTAAAAATAAGCACTAACAAAAATTTCATGGTTTTTTTTTTCTAATTATGAAACCCCATAAGGTTATAAAATATGAATTTATAGGCAAAATTTATGATAATTCAAAAAGTTTTCTTCAAAGGTGCTCTGTTACCTTGAAAGAGATACACATTTTGGAGACTTTCTTTTTGGGACACACACACACTAAAACTCTGATGTTGTAACGTCCCTCATTGGCAATTTTTTTAATAGATTAACTTTTTACGAGAATATACATTTGTTTATAGCAATATTTTCTAAAAGTGTTGATAGCCATCACTGGAGCCGACCTCTGTCACGGGAAATAAATTGGTGGATTACGGGTTATTCAACGGATTAAAATTATTATCGAGCATTAAGAAGAAGGTGTTTGGATTAGTAGTCTTCTAGAAATCTCACTAAAGTAGGTTACTTCTTGGTTAACTGTACTCATCATTCCTCAATTGAGGGATTTAAGTTAAAGTTCAATCATGGAGTACGAGAAAGAAAAAAGGTTAAAAACCATTGCTGTGTTGAAACAGATTTGTAAATCTTTGACTTCAACAGAAAAGTGTTTTTTCGCTAAAAATATTTCATAAGGTATGCTCTACAAAAAATGAAATTAAACTCACGATGTATGTATTTTTAATGAAAAAGATAAATTTCAATTGAAAGAATTTTTAAAAATTTTGAAAATCGAGAGCATGTTCAGATGAGAATTTATTAACTAGCAAAAATGTTTACCAGTCCATCTCCTTCCTCGACGGCAAACCATCGCTCCGCAATGAATTCATATTTGTAGCCAGTAATGATATCTTTAACCACAACATGCTTCAAGTACCATGAAGCATTCTTTCCTTCCCCCGAATTATCATGCCATATCCTCAAGTAATTTAACTGTCCAAGGCATCTGTAAAACAAAAAAGAAGTTCATAGCTGTTATAAAATTTTTATCTGAAGATGCAAAAGCCAAGCTTTCGTTTTATTACTCTTTAATTTGGCAGGAAATTTGATATGTTAAACATTATGAAACAAAAAAGTCGTTTACACTTCGGTGAAATGCCATTGTACCGTTTGAAGATAATTTATTGTTATTCAGACAAATAGGTAAATTCTGATTTTTAAGTTTAAAATATTTAATGTGACTATGTACAGCGATTATACAAAAATATGTGACAGGAGATACCAAGACGTCCGTCTGGACCGGGAACTAAGCAGGGACTGACGCTCTTTTAGGGCCATCGACCTCCAACGGTTTCCCGTCGGCGAATTCCCCCAATCTTCACAAGCTGCCGAAATAGCCACGCTACCCGTTCTGCTGACATCTCGGGGATCAGGTGTCGCTTGGGCAGTCCAGATGCATGAGTATCAAAGTTGGTAGCTCGACCAACAAACATTGAAGAAGGCCGAGGAAAGTGGATATGCCACAGACGTTACACCATACACTGAATTTCAAACTTGCTTATAGTATTTCGGTATAGATGTGTTACCATCTTAAAACTACATGCACGAAGTTCTGCTAATATCATCTGTTGGAAAACAATGAAAACTTATGCAATATCTTAATAGCAACGGGACATGAGTCTGATTTACACTCTTGGAATATCACATCACAGTTGCTCGCACAAATATAAATGTGCCTGTCTATCAACTTTATTTCACTTTATCTCCTCTTATATCTAATATCTCTCTATTAACATAAATCTTTATATTTCACTCACGACATTTCTTATATAGTAATACTAATTATCATAAATCAAGATTTTCAAATTAAACATCGTGATGAAGTTATTCCAAGTTAGTTAAAGGAAAATGCGCGCGTAAACCTGTTAGAATGCTACATAGTATGGATGTGGAGAGTTGAATACCAGCGCAGATGTTGTCTCAGTTGTCTGAGGTTCAGAATTACGATATCCATCGCCAGAATAACCCTATTGCTTTTAAGTGAGATATTATTCAACAATCAACGAAAAGCACTATTATAAGTACAATCTTTACTTGCTTATTTTTTACATCAGAGCTATATATATATATTGACACTTTTAAAGAATAAAAAAAAGCTAATATGTCAATTAAAAATACTCCTAGTGATATTAAAGTGAAAATAACATCCAGAAGGAAAGAAAGGCTCAAACAGACGCTCTGTTATTTCAATAAATAAACATAGCTTTCTTTTTCTTCTATAACCGTTCATTGGCAGCAGTGATATTTAATTTAATTAATAATAACTCATAAATAACGTCTTTAAATAAGGTTTACAAACAATGAATGCTAATTATGTGATGGTTATGATTTTACAACACGATTTCTTATGTATTAAAGATCTTAAAAATCTAATGTAGCAAAAACGGTAATACATGAAAAATAAAATTTAGGTTTTTTTTCTATGTTTACTGTTTACTTCAAATATTCTTCTAGAGACAGCAAAGAGAAAAAAAGTTCGAATGAAAATGACAAAAAGAGATTAAGTGGTTTTTTCCAACCAGAATGACATTGGGATATATGAGTATTATAAACATTCTATATTTATGCCAGTAAGCTAATATTGACACAATTAATACAGACCTTGGAACAGACATTATAAAACAATTTATGGCACTACGTTGAAAGATAGGACGCTGGTCATCTGCAAAGGTTCTGACATCTGTTTCATCATCTTCTCCTGATATAATAAAGTGAACCTATCGTAAAGAAACTCGGATGACAACATGTTAATCGATTATAATTATTATAAAATACAAATAAATTTAGAATTGTCGTTATATATGTAGTGATTATCTCTTTAGTGATTATTTATAGTGATTATCTAATTTGTAAATTTTATTCTAATTAGATAAGTAAATACATGGGCATTTTTCTTTTCTTGGAAGTAGATTTTGTAGAAATCGTAGAACTCAAGTTTTAAATTTAGTAACAGATTTTCGAAGTAAAAAATAAATAAATACAGAGGCGAAGAAAGAGAAGAAGATGATGGAAAAATATTCGAACAGTTCAAAAGTGTTCGTTCATTTCATTTCTTTAGAAGACATGTGTAAAACTGTTTTCGAGTTATTTTGTATTCTTGAAATTTATTTATCTAATTTTATGTTATGTAATACAATTTATCTACTTTTATATTAATTATTAAATTTTACCTAATTATAGTACTTAATAAGCTTAAATGTCTACCTAATTGTAGCTTAAGCTTACCTAATAAGCACATATGTCGTAAAAAGAATTTGTGCACTCAAATATTCATCATTACGTAAATGAATTCGTTTTCAGCATTGCTTTTTCCTTAAATTGTTTTTTAGTAGAATGCCTTTTGCTGATTATGTTAGTGAAAAATCTGAACAAAATATGACATGTAAATATATTGTAAGGACCATTCAGAAAATAAATTCTAATCTTGATATCGATGAATCTCGTTATGAAGACGAATCATTTTATTTAAAGTTATTTTATTTTTCTAACAATAGCAAAATTACCAACTTTTTTCTGTTACCAGCAATTCGATGAAAATTTCAAACAAAACAGGTATAGCGATAAACTACCGGGAAATCTCTAAACCGTGAATATAAAATAAAAATTGTTAATGATAAGCATTTTAATTGATTCTAGTATAATGTTTTATTTCTCATATTTAGTTTCTCACTTTTTTTTACGGTTTGCATACCATTAAAAGATTCACATATTATACAAAAATTAAAGGAGTCACAGTCATCGGTAAATAAATAAATAAAAATAACAAACAAATCATCCTTAATAACTTCTACAATTCTCATCGTATCTAGAAAGAATCAGAATCAGCTAGGAATCGCAAATTCTGTATGGTCAGTAATATGGTAAAAATTTCAAACAAAACTAGTATGGGGTAAATACCGGGAACTCTTTAAACCACGAATATAAAATCAAATTTCATAGAGAATAGCATTTTATTTGTTTCTGGTATAACTTGACGAAAGTATATGAAAATAAATTGAGTCCTGAATATAAATAAAATTCAACAATTTTATAACAAATTATACTATTACTCATACATGAATAATTTTGCCTAATGAAACAATTATAAAACATGTAATTAAACCAATTATAGGATCTTTTAGTCAACACATTTTAAAAAATAAGCACTTAAGAAACTTAACTGTTCAAACTTTTGATTTCTTAACTTTTTTTGTGGGCTCTAATATAATTACAAAATAATCCCCCCCCCACAGGAAAAGCTCTTTCGGTATCCCCACTTGTCTAAATCATTATTAAAAAAACCGCACTCTATTTGAATACTTTCTTGCTTATATTATCTGGTTAAATATATTCAATTTTTTTTTTAACGATCTTATGAATCTTATGAATTTTGTTGTGCCAGTGTACGGGAGGCAGTTGCGATGTTTATTACAGCGACTGCAGCTCACAGGATAAGTTTCAATAAGAGTATTTTAATTAAACACATAATTTACCGAATTAACAGTAAAATAATATATAATTATTGGTAACAATATGATGGTAAGCTTTTAAATTTGCCGGTATTGCAATCCTTCATATTGATTTTATTAGAAAAAAATGGTATATATTCTGTCTGATTAAATACCTTGAAATTTAAGATATTTTACTAACACAAAAATCAAAGTAATAGTTTAAATATGAAAACTTTGATAATTCTTTTCTTTTCAAACTAGAAAAAGTTATTTTGAGAGGAAATAGGATTTCGACTCTACGGGAAAAAAAATACGAAAACAACATAAATATCCAACAATTCTAAACACTGTTAAATACTGTACAGCATTTTTGGACAAACAGTTAATTGTTGTTTGGGCATCAAATCGCTCTTCAGAGCTTGAGAATAGTTATAATAATACATGTTCACTAAATTTCCAGATACTTCAAGAAGTTTTCATGTAGTAAAATTTATTTTGAGTTGTTTACAACTTATTTAAAAAAGTTAGAAGCAAAAAAAAAAAAAAAAAAATTTGGGAGTTTGAATTTTTATTTATTTTTGCGTATATACTTACAAAGACGAAAAATGAATGTTCTCAAACCTTTCTTACCTTGGATTTCGTACTCGCATTAAGCTGATATCCAGTTTGAACCAAAATTTCATAAAAATATTTATCTTGCATGTCGTTGTCTGGAAGAGGCGTAGCACCTAACTACAAAAATATAAACATAAATTTTATTAAGTATATTTCAATGTAAATAGAATTTTGTTAAGGACTCGTTAAGTAGAATGGGATAATTTTGTGATAAAAAAGTAATTTTTGCTTAAAGAATTCTAATAATGTTGATCCTTCATTCAGTCTCGTCTATGTTTATGTTTCATAAAAAAATACAGTTCATTATACAGCTCGGTACCAGAATTAACAACTATTTTCTCAAACAAGAAACACTTAAATCTATTTTACGGTATTGATTTAAAGTAATGATAACATTTCAAGTAACTGAACTACATATAGTTGTGAAATCAAGGAAAAAAATAATTAACACACATTTTCAACATTTCAGCTTTCGTTAAATTTAAGATTTGCTATTGATTTATAAACAAAACATTAATTTAAGGACTATTTTTTCACAATACAACATAAAATAATATTTTTTATTGTGTGATAAATATTTAATGTTGCATAACACAGTAGAAATAATGGCACGATATATTTGTTTTTTCCAATATCATTGTGCTACGCGTCACTGAAAAACATCCTTTATTTTGACTACTATTTTTTTCTTTTCGCTTGTGTAATATACTATTATTTAAATGATCTCCCACAACATACGTTTATATAGCAGTAGGAATTTAATTTTAAAGAAAAACATAAGAATCACTGCATTATTTTTCTCGTATTTTGATATTTATTATGCAGTTAATTAAGATACAGTAATAAATAAATAAAAACAAAATAAAAACAGAATACTCTTATAAATAATTAACAGAAGCAAAAAAACAAAATATATCAATAAAGCAATGCATAATTATAAAATATTCTAAAAACGCAATTGATCTTTATATTTTATGCGATTTCTTAAAACTTTCCAAATGGAAAATTATTCAGGATATGATACCAATGATTTCGATTTCTACAGTCCATAGCTGTGCATAATTCTTATTTTTCATCTTAAAATTAGACTAAATTTTAATTTCGTAAAATTGTGGTTGTAAATTTTTGAGTTATGAGGACTTGAAAAGGGAGCCCTCAGTACTTAGAGAGTTCCTGAAAATCTGGAGGACAAAAAAATTTCCTATTCATTACACTTCAAAGGTTTTTGCATCAATTAATTGGTATTTCTATTTTTCTTACGAAAAATATGAATTATTAAATAAAGTTACAGGAAAAGTAAACATGCAATTTTTTTCTACATTTGAGTTTTTATGCTATAAAAAAGTAAAATCCAAAATTTCACCAATTTTCCGTTTAGGCTGTTTTTGCGTAATGTTGAAGAATAGGGCCCGAAATTGTAACACTTTTCCCGAGAAATAAAGCGCGCTAAAACATTATTTTATATTCGCTATATTTTACAGAAAAACATGTAAAACAACTAATTTCTATCTGTATCAATCCCTTTTTTTTATGTAAAATGTGTTTCATGTTTCATCTTCTATACATTAACGCTAAATGGCTTTAAAACTTTAAGTACTCACGTGAAAAATAGCGTATTTTTGGAATGTACCTTAAACTTCTAGAATATTACTTCATAAACGGATGTGTTGGAGTTTCAGCATCTAGACTTTATTTGAAAATGGCAATAATTTTCTGTCTGAAAATGCATTCAAAGTTTCGTTCGGGTTCTTTGATATTAGACGAAGACAGCCTTAATATAGTTCAGAAAGTATTAAAAGTCAAAGTTACCATTGGAAATACAAGTAGAGAAGTTTTAAGAGGCCGTATACTAGTTTAGAAGTCTTTAGGAATCTTTAGACAGATCATTTATTGATCCACTTATCACGCAATGTTAAAAACGTAAGGAAAATGTTATTACCATTTTTCTTGAAATTGTCTAGCTTATGGTCCCTAACTGTTTTTCAAAGAATGTTTTCTGGAAGAAATGATCGGATTTGAATGAAATTTGGGAACCAGGCAATTTAAATCCTATTTTACTGAGATAAAATTGAAAAATAATAAACTATTTGAAAAAAAAAAAAAAAAAAAAAAAAAAGAAACGTCTATCGTTTGGTGCAAAAAGCTTTGAAAAGTGTGGAGTAGAAAATATTTATCGTCAAATGTTTGAGGCAGCCGTTTAATTTCTAGAATCTATTGTTTAAACCTCTATAACTCAAAAACTTTCAAGAATAATTTTACGAAATTTAAAATTTAGGCTTTTAATGATGAAAAACTGGATGCTAATTAAGTTAATTAATTAATCAAAAAAAATCGTATTTAGTTCTCTTTTAGTCATTAAAATTGGTGCGAACTTCATTTAACTGAAATAAGAATTATAAAAATTATTAAAGATGGTCCGTTTTTTAACGACTTTATCTTCAAAATATGGTTTCATACCTTTGTAAGATCCTTCTTGTCTTTCCATCTCGCCCACACAGCCAATACGATGTATAGAGATAGAGTGAGGATTAAGGTCAGATAGATGATGAGATTGTTCTCGAATCCTGCATTTGCAAACACGTAGCTAAAATCTATTTTATTCGGCGCAACGATAAAACCACTTCCGAACATTGTTAGATGATTGCAATGGCAACAGATCATGTTAGACTGAGATGAATGGACCTGTTCAAAAAGTGGAAAAAATGAAGTAGTACATGCCAAGAAAGATTTCTGATTCTTAATAAAAGTAATAATAATTAAATAAATGTTTATAATAGTTAATATAAAAACTTTTTTAAGGAATGTTAATGTAAAAAATTTAGTGAGGAAGCTTTAAAAATTAATATTTAAGATCACTATAAATTAGTTAGTTATGTGATAGCTCTTTCATAAGGATCCCTTTAACAAGTGAAAATCTTTCTTTCTATATTTTCTTCTATGTATATTTGTTTGAGAAAAATTAGTAAGAGCTTGCTTGTTTGTTTTGAATTGGATAATTCATATTCAGTAAACTATTCGTATTCATCTTTTTTTTTTGGTTGTTTAAGTTGAAGGATTCCAACAATTAAAAAAAATTTATTTCAATAATATAGGATCCATGTGATTCAAATATAAAAAAAAGTTAATTAGCTTTTTATGCATAATATGTCTTCAGGAATTTTTCTACAGATTTTTCAACTGGACTCAGCTTAACAATTCATTAAATAGGAATATGAAGACTGTACAATTATTGTTATATTTTCTATACTGAGTTTTTAAGTTTAAGTGTTTTAGGTAAATTATAGTTCGTATAGTTATAAATTATAGTTTTTTTTCTCAAGAAGCTCGTTTTTTCGCATGCAGTGATTCGCTATGATCATTACAGTTTCAGCAGAGCATCAGTACGATTACATCAGTACTGTGCTGCAGAATACAGCACATAGTTCAAGAAAAATAATACATAGAACAACACACATGTTCCCAATTATTGCACCATTTTTGAAAAAAGAAAATCAGGTATTCTAGTTAAGGTAGCAACTATAATAACAGGAGACAAGTTAATGTAAGAAAAGCACAGTCTTCATTTTGCAAATGATATTTACAATGCAGAGATCACTGGCTAGTAGAGCTTTCAATTTAATTCATCCAAGAATGCTTTACAGTAAAAAAAAAATATTTTCCTACAGTTTCAATGATATAGAAAAATGTGCATTTTTCAATGGATTTCAAATTAATTCTGCTATTGTAATGTCATTTATTCCATTTGATTTAGTCGATGGCTAAATTGAGTGCACGAGAGTGAAATTCCTCAAAAAATCACGAACGAGATCGGTAGTAAATAAGTCTTTTCTGTCAAGCTGTAGCGCGTAGCATGATTGCATGGAATCTTTTGAATGAAGATTAGAAGATTTGAAGAACATGGTTCTTTTATTGGGTTCAATTCACAGCAGTCGGATATACATCACAACAATATTTATAAGGGATACATTTAAGACATGTACATAACACGTACATGTACACAACATACAAACTCATGCAACCACAAACCTACTAACTAGAGGTTGGGAAAAAAGTCTTATAGCGGATAGCGCCATCTGTTGGTTTTCTTAATTTAGTTCTTAAAACCATCGGTTACAGCCTCCCCCTCTGACCCGAAGACGTCCCGACCAGGAGTCACCAGATTGGTATTCTGTGAACCTTTGTGTATTTGAGCATTGGCTGGAGTGGGAGAGCTGGGTTTAATTATCCTGACAGGTCTTCCTCTTCTACGCAAAGCTTTTACAGGTGGAATTACATTTCCTTGAAAGGGTGTTAACGCTGAGGTGTGGTATACTCCTACTGGTAACTAGGGATAATCTGTGTTCACCACAGAATATGAAACTGGAGACTTTCGTTCAACAATGACAAATGGTCCGTCACGGCGAAGCATAAATTTAGACGTAACACCAGCATTCTTATTGCTTTGATTCGGTTTGGTATTCAGGACTAAATCTCCAGAAGTATATGAAGGAGCAGGTCTCCTTTTCTGGTCCGCAAATGACTTACGTTTGTCTTGCTGTTCTTGCAAGACCTCCTTTGCTTTAGATGTAAATTTTTCCAATTTCTTTAGATAAGGAGTCATTTCAACGACAAAGTTATCATTATCAATAATTCCACGAAAATCGTTGGTAATGTCCTCAATTGAACGCAGTTCTCGGCCAAAATTGAGAAAAATAGCAGTTTTTCCAGTTGAACTGCACATAGAGGTGTTGAGTGCGAAACGAATAGCAGGAAATTTTTCTGACTAAGTATCATGGCAGTTGTTTACAAAAATAGCAAGTCGAGATTTTAAATCTTGGTTTTTACGCTCTACAGGGTTTGCCTGAGGGTGGTATACATGGATCAAGGATTTATGAATGTCCAATAGATAACAAAGTTGCTGCATAACAGCGGATACAAAATGCAGTCCGTTGTCACTTATAATTCTTCGAGGAATACCATATCTCATGAAGACTTCTTCTACCAGAGTGGTAGCGCATTCTTTTGCAGTTGCTTTTTCCAATGCAAACAATTCAACTCATTTAGTGGTAACATCTTCCACAATATAGATCCACTTCTTTCTATGGTTTTCAGGAAGATGGCCAAACAAATCTATTTATAACGTCTCAAACCTTTGTGATGGAACTGGAGTTTGGAGTAAACCAGCAGGTTTCTGATTGGATGGCTTGTATCGCATACATTCATTGCAATATTTTACATAATTGATTATGTAATTCCTCATTCCCTTCCAGTAGTATCTCTTTGAAACTCTGTCAAATGTACCCTCTGCGCCGTAGTGACCTGCGGTGGGAGCATCGTGATGGAATTTGATCTCTTTCATGTTCTGGAATGACCAGTTGTGCTTCATCGGATTCAGAATCTTGAGCATATTTGTAGAGGACACATCAATTCATTAAAAAACCTCTTTCTGTCCAATTTCTGTATTCTTCAGTCAGATTGATTGCTTCTAGACTATCAATTATTTTCTTTAAGTTTTCATCTTGTAATTGACACGCCATCTCTTGGTTTTTTGGTTTAGTTCTTAAAACCATCGGTTACAATGCCCCATATAGCATAAACGATGGTCAGGAGAGGCATGCACTGAATCACAAGTGATGCAGGTTAAAAATTCTTTCAGGCCCGTGTCAAAAGTAAGACTCTCAACGTGTCCATTAGCAAGTCTACAAATGGTGGTGTCAGCGCTTCTATCTCTTTTAATCCTAAGGACACCACCAGGAGCTTTCTTATTATATCATAAGTGAATCGAAGGGGTTTTCCATAATTGCTGTACAGAATGATTGAAATTCTGCCAGATTCAAATCCATTTCAAAAGCTGTTGTTTTTGATTTAGTCTTTTTAATAGTAGTTTATGTACATGCGGATTTGTATTTGTGAACCTCAATATGTTGAAGACATGCAACATATACTTCTAAGCTGTCCTGATCAAAAGCATGGCAAGAAAATTTCCTATGTTTTGATTTACATGTACTAAAAACTAATTAGTTATCTTAAAAGAAATGTTCGTGGCTTTGAAAGTGTTTATAATGAACATTTTTCTCATTTTCAAGGGAGTTTCAATGGCGTAAAGTTTTAATTATTACTAAGGAATAATCAAGATATTTGGATAAAACTCATTCTGCATGTTAATTGATCCTTATGTACTTAATGTAAATTACAACTATTAATGTTGAAAGCCTTAGATTGAAGTTAACCGCAGTATCATGAGGTTTTACTTATTATTGAAAAAAAAATCTCTCAATATAAAAATTTAAATTTTTTTTATTATTTTCAAAACTTTTCGACATGATCATCACCCAGAGTCGTAGTTACATTTCTCCCAACGTTTCTTAATCTATCGACAGTCATCATCTCAATAGAATGAACCTCTTATCTTCTCCATACTGCGGAATACTTCAATCTACGGATTCTTTAAACCAAACGAATCAACATTAAGAGCTGCAATTTATAACACTATATACATAAATATTATTTAATGAGCAGAGTAAATTTTATTCGGATATCTTGGCTATTTCTCGGTAATAATGAAGACTTTACGATTTCCCCTCGTAAGTTGACTGCATTCTTTCTTTTCTTACTATTTCATAAATATATTTAAAAAGATTGCTGTTTACATTTTACACTTCTTGTCAATTTTTTTAAGTATATTATTTTTTTTCCTTGTTATTACTTTTTATTTATTATTTTTTTTATTTACTTATTGCTTTTCAAAATTTCATTAACGTCTTTTATTATTTGTATTTTTAACTGTTTGTCTCGTTTAATGTTAATGACAATTTGCTCAGTATGTGTAATATAATAATACTCAACATACTCGTACAACCTTTAAGGTACATTTAGTGTAATACGAAAGTTTCAACTGTGAATTTTTGAAAACTGCCCCCCCCCCGAAAAAAAAGGATAATATTATTACTAGCATAAAATTTACAAGAGTTCATTAAAAACAAAGCATTTTAATCTATAACCAATATAAAGACTCTTCTCATTTACTTGATCTTATAATTACCATATACAGTAAACGTTCATTTTTTTCTGTTATTTTTTCAGAACTTACTTGTACGAGTACTTAAGGATGCCAGGGCATGCGAGGAAAAATAAAATATCGAATTTAAGGTTATTAGTAAAGCTTAGACTTTTTTGTGTTCCCAATAATGATATTTTAATAATTTTATAGAACTGTGAAAGTAATTTTTTCTCAAAAAGTTGTTTTTTTCCCCTTCTTAGTTGGAACATTGTCATGAACTTTGAGATACATTTGCATTTAAGTACCATTTTTTTTTAAAAAAAATATTCTTTAAATATACGAAATATTTTATTCCTCGTATATAATATAATGCACAAAAAATCGTGAACCTACTTTTTTTTTTTAATAACATGGTAATATATTTTCTTAGAAAAAACTATAGAACTTTGTAGTTTTCGAAATTTTCCTTTTTTCATATTAGAGTTATTTCTTAAAAATTAAATATTATTTAGAGAAAATATATTTCTGGTTCATCATATGCATATATATCTTTTATAGAAGCACAAAAATTTGGAGCCATTCGGTGTAATAGTTATTTTTATAAATGATATACCTAATTGAATATATGCCTCAAAAATCAAGTCCATATTCAACAAAGAGGGAAAAAAAACTTCTTGAATAAAAATTACTTTTATATTTCTATTGAATGACTGAAATATTATTATTTGGCACACAAAAAATTAAGCTCTACTAATAATTTCAAAAGATATATATATATATATATATATATAATAAAATCAGAGGATCTTAAATATGTATTTTACTATTCCACTCACATGTCGAGGTACCATTAAGAAATTTTTAGTTTCATCATGGTTAGTCTTATTTATTGGAAAATTAGCTAGAATTACCTAAGATATCTAAGAATATAAATTTTTTTCCCGCTGTTATTCAGCAGCATGTCAAAATATTATTTGTGAGAGGAAATTAAAAACAAGCACCCAAGAGTAATACGACCAGTGTGGGTAATATAGTCATTTGTCAGTTTCAGAGTTAATTTCAAATTTAACCAACAGGTAACTCTACTACTTTGAAAAGGAAGTTATAACGAAGCTAGAGTAGGGATGGCCAACCCACGGCACGCATGCAACAGTGTGACACCTCGGAGTCCTAACAGTGGCACGCGAAATTTTTTTGAAACGGTTAAAAATCTGAAAAATAATAATGTCATCTTCAAGAACTTTGTCAAAATCCGTAAAAACTCTATTCATCAATCGCCCAGAAAACGACACTGACTGACACCGGTACAACTATTCTTCAGACAGCGAGGTCATGGGACGAGATTATTGGTTTTAGTTGCATTCCTTTAGCGCTTTTTCCGTAGGCGCGATTTGCGAGAGCGACACTCTCTTTCCATGGTAAGTTGATTCTAAACCGCCTAGCAAAACGCTAAGACTTTTAAAACTTTCTTAAGTATTGAGGTCGCAGGTGGATTTTAAAATTTTATTTTTCCTAAGCCCGTAAGGAAGTCTTTGACATCGAAAAGAAAATATGAAGTGGATATAATACAATATAGTACAGTACATCCGTGTACAGTACAATATAGTACGTACATATATAGTACATTCGTGATTTTAATACTGTATGGAAATAGCAAATTTTATTTACTCATAGAAAATATTTGCAAGCTTGTTAGCTTGATATGTAGAAGTTGTGTAGAGTTATGAAGATATTTAAACTGGACCGAAATTTTAAGCAACTGCATCGTGATTTCAACAGTAAATATCCTATTGGTTCAAGTTTGAGAATGGATTTATCAATAAAAAAAAATCAATGGCCGACCAACAAACCATATTCCAAGAGAGAATCTGTGAAATAGAAACTGATGGATGCTTCATATGAGCCTTTTTTGTTAATGTCTCGCAATAAAAAGTATTATTCTGACGGAGAAGAGGTAATCAAAAAAAATCTGTGTGTTATTTTCCAGAAGTGTCGTGATATAAAAGCTAAAAATATGGTCACTAAAATAGCTTTGTCTCGAAATACTGTTGTGTGTCGTATAGATGATATGGCAGAAAGTAGGCGCACAAATTGTCTCTGGACTACACTATTACAAATACTTTTCTCTAACTTTGGATGAATGTGCAGTTGAGCATATTTCTATGTTACATGAGAGATAATTTTGATATCGTGGAAGAACTTTTTTGTTCCAATTAGTTTTAACCACAGGCGAGGACATTTTTAAAGAACTTAAAAAGGCAATTTAAGTAAATAAAGTAGATTAGTAAAATAGGATAATATTTGCACAGATGGATTGGCTTGCTTGGAGGGCAGTATAAAATAATTTGCTCGAAAATTATTTTTGAAGGAATGTTTTTGACTATCACTGTGTTATACATCAAGAAGCTCTATGTTCCAAGGACTTAAACTTGTGATCCTGTAACGCGCTAGTTATATCCACAAAATATGAGCTTGAGCTCTGAATCGACGACGATTTCAGGAGCTTTTCCTAAAAGATATGGAGGAGGATTTCGAATTACACCTTCAATGTAACGTGTACCGACTTGCCAAAGGAAATGCACTTGCGAGATATTGGAATGAGAGGGAGTGTATTTCTTAATATCTGGAAGAAAACGATGAGATGTTTAGTATGTGTTTGTTACTCAAGAATGAAGCTTGGTTAGGGAATTGAGCTTTTCTCATCGATATCATAGGATTTTAAAATAATTTAAATTTACGGTTACAGGGAAAAATTGTATTTTTTACTCTAGTTAGTCATATATCTTTAGGGAGCAATCTTTAGTGATATATCTTTAGTGAGCAATCTTTCCGTTGTGAGTTTTGAGAACAAATATTCACATTTTACATTAATTCAGGAAATAGCTATCGAAGTCAATAATGTACCGAACTATCACAGATTTAAAAATGTACTATTCATTTTGCAGGATTTATTTAGTGCAAAGTTGGATTTTGAAGGAAATAAAAGAAAATATTGATCTTTTCACAAATCCTTTTTCAGTTTCTTTTCAAGACATTATTTGTCAGCCACTTGAACTCCAAATTGAAATAATTGACATATAGCACCATACTACACTAAAAAGCAAAAATAAAGAACGTATTTCAATTGTAAGTGATCTAAATTATATTGAGTTTTGGAAATCTGTACCAACAAGCGATATTCCACGATTTGGCTGTCAGATATTATTGTAGATTTTGATAAACATATACTCGTATATATGTTTGTGAATAAATGTTTCTTATTATGAACAAAATAAAATTAAAATATCGTTCAAGATTTACTGATATGCACCTAAAACACCAAATTTTGTTAGAAACTCCAAGAACTAATTCTAATTCAGATGACTTTGTAAAAAAAAAATACATATTCAAAAACCATGCTATTAAAGTACTGACTGTTTAATAATTAATTAGGATCAAATGTTTCAAATTATTCGTTTTTATTTTATACCTAGCTTAACTGACTAAATCTTTATTATATTTATTGACAGTAAAATCTAGCCTTGAGTTTTTGTCTTATTTGTTCAATACTTTTTACTCCTCCACGACTCAGGCCTGCATAAAAAAGCGTTGTTTACAAAAATCTCATTACCAACTTACAAATAGCATTTTTTAAAACTTTTTACACGTTTTTTTTTGTCGGAAAAGTTGGAAGCGCCACGCATGATTTCTTTTAGTTCAGATAGTGGCATTCTTCTTGAAAAGGTTGGTCACCCCTTAGCTAGAGCAATGCACCGAGTAGAGTGAGTCGTCGAATAACTTCTCAAGGACGAGATTATCATTGTTTTCATGGCTTCCCCGGACAGTTGTTGGCAAGATTTACTTCTTTGGGGGTGTTGTTAACGAATCGAAAAATTGTAGTAAACTGATGATTGTGTTAGGTTTTTAAACGCTCTTCAATAATATGTTATGACAGATCTCAAATCGTTTATGGTTCATATGTGAATCACAGTCTTTACGGAAACCAATAGCCTGCACATTGAATCACTTTAATATATCGCCAATAAAAATTAACTCTTATTTTAATAAAATAATAGAAAGAGAATTATTTTTCTAGCGTCTAATAAAAGTGGTACAGTCATAAAAAGTGTATTGAAAAAAAAAGAACAGAGCATTTCCAAATTCTGAAATAGTATTAATTATTTAAATAGTTTAAACCTTGCATCCCTCATTGCTCCAAGCTGAGGTTTCCTCAGAGAAGTAATAGCAGCCAGTAGTGAAGAGACCGATGGAATAACCTCCTGAAAAAGCACTTGTCATGTCATTTCTCGTTAGATTCTTTTTATCTTGAAAAGTTTCATCTTTTTCAGCAGAAGTATCAGTCAAATGGCCCACAGCAAAAAAGAAATCGTCTCCTTCCGTGGCATCCAACCCGAAAAGCATGCTATACGCACCTAAGAACAGGGAAGCGGTACCGTTATTTATAGCATATATGATATTCATATGTTACTACTAACATATACGTTACAAAACAATAAGAAAATTGCTAACGTTGAGATTATCAGTAATTTTTTTTATTGAGAAAACAAAATGCATAACAGGCACAAAAAAGGGGGGAATAGATGAGATATTTGTGTCCAATATATATATTTCTAAAAAAATGGATTCCGATTTTGCAACTTTTTATTTTTGTTACCAACTTAATCAAAAAAATTTTTAGGTTTATCAGGAAATAAAATAAATAATAAAACAATGGTTACAAATAAGAGCAATAATCATTTGCTTTTCTCAGCAGCCCTCGCATTAGTAGGTATGAAAAAAAATGGCACAATATCTAATATCAAAAGAATTATCTAAATCTAATATGAAATCGGCGTCAATAAGAAGTTGCCAATATTTTTAGCTTCTAGTATGGTTACCAGAAAGGTATTTGAAGACAACAATAGTGTCTAAAGTATGTAAACGCTTTTATAAAAATGAGTGTGAAACAGTTAGATTTTTGAAATCGGATTTGAGTTTATATATTTTAGGATTCCAATATTTGAGCTTTGCTGGAATATTCTGAGTCTTTTTTTTTTTCTAGTTTTTATATTTTATGATTATAGTGAACTAATTAATTTCGTTTTTTATTTACTTATCGTTTAATATACATATGATTTCCGATACAATTATTCAGACGATTAATATTAATTCGAAGTAGAATCAATGGGCTGGACGAAATCTACTCTTTGATGAGCTGACTAACCAAACATGTAGAAAGTAGAAGGAGAGGATATCAAGGGCTCAGTTTGGTAGCAGAGAGGAAATATATTACAAAAGTGAGAAAAGCGTGGCCTTAAAATAGCACATCCCTTGTAGGAGATGATTAAAATGTTCGTTTTGTCCATATTTTACATCCAAGAGGGATCTTTCTAATCTTTCTGAAGCTGAGTAAAAGAGGAGTAAGAATGTAGAAACTCAAAGGAGGACCTTTAAACTAATGATGAATCAGTTAACCAGAGAGAAAAAATATCCAAGATGCGTAAGCGAGTGATGAAGATATAATGGACGAGACTATTTAATTGCTTGATAAGCAAATTGTTAAGAAATATTTAATATATTTGCTAGAATTAGTATCAATTAATACAAATAGGCATCAAAATATGAAGCATCCAGTATAGGAAGACTTCTAAGGAAAATATAATCTACGAATAAATTGTAAGCTATGTTCTAATACGAGTTTCAACAGAAAAATGGCCAAATCGGTGAAAAAAATCATCAAATTGCAGTGTTTTAACATTTAATTCTCTTCGAAAAATTGTTTCATTTTACTGAAGCAAATATTTAGGGAAATTTGACCGAGATAATTTGCGACTATTCTTGGCTTTGTTAATCACGTGATCGACCTCAATGGAAATTTAGCACCCGATGATTGAAGAGTATATGAGGCTTTGATGAAAGGCACTCCTCAGGAAAGTGGTTTTAGTTCTTACTTCTATGATATTTAAACGTGTGATTTTCCACACCAGCATTGTCAGATTATTTGCAGATGAATTTGGTGTCGTTATTTAGAGAGCTATCAAATACATGGTTAAAGTAATGTACAAGGTTTTGGACGCTCAAAGGAATTGGCTCATGCAATTGAAGATAGGAATTAACGTGAACAAGTCTAATACTATCATTTTTAGAAAACACAGATCTATTAATTTCTAACAAGTTATTTTTGTTTGAAGAAACAATTGAATGGGTCTTTAATGATCTTAACCTAGGACTCTTTTTAAACAGTAGACTGACCTTTCGCAATCTCATCGAATATCTGACAAATTCTTAAACAGGATTAATCTCAGATCTCAATCATTCGCAGCCTTACCTTATTCACTTAGTAACAAATTATTTCCGTTCAAACAAGTCGTTCGTCCCATTTTAACTTAAGCTGACACTGAAACGAACCGAAAAACTCGCAATAGCAACAGTACTTATATTTTCCTGTTTTGGAGGTAAAGATGAAACAAGCTGTAATGATTGGTTTGTTATGGTTTTTGATGCTTGTGAATAAAAAATGGTTTTAGAAATTATCTTCACACAATATTTTATAGTTTCTAAATTGAGATTCTGAATGGATAAACGAGTTTCTAATATACCAAAGAACTCGAGCGTATAGACATAAAATATCTTTTTATATTATGTATTTTCTTTTCGTGGGCTTTGGTTGTTAAAATGAGAAAGAAAATAGAACACTTCACAAAATAATATTCACAAATGATGATATCTCTCACTTGTAATTCTTATAGAACATTAATAAAATCTATAAGAAGTTGACAGTAAATTGTAATAAATGTATGATCTAAAATACAATTATTATCGGTAATTACATGAGAAAGAATTTAATCTATTTTTGATAGTTTTAAAAAAAAATCTATCTAAAAAATTTTCAGATATTTGGAATTCGATCCTTCAAAATCAAAAATAACTTTGATTCGAAAATCGTATTTCACGGTTTTTTAAATAAATATTATCTCAAACTTTTAAAAAAAATGATTTATTTATTCTTGATTCATTGCAGTAATCCAGTACATTTCCTTTCAATAGTTGAAATATTTAAAGTTACATTGTATTTACTAATGTAATAAAATATATATAACTCTACAGAACTCTTTCGGAAGAATGTATTTTTTCAAAATTTTTTTAATGTCATTAATAAAGTATCAAATTTTCACATAAGTGTAATTTAAATGAAAAAAAATTATAACTATTCTTTAAGATGATCTGTTGAATAAAAAAATGGAAATAAATTCTAAACTTGTTAAAAATCATATTTTTTTCCCATCGGAATCAGTTGAACCACACAGACACACACACGTCATGCTACTTATACTGATATCAAGTTTTCATTAAATTTTTATCACTAATGAAATTTAAATTAAAAAAAAAGGATAGAAATTTTTGTTCTTAAAATTGGAGCAATATTATATAATTCATGAAAGAATGAATTGTACATAATCCGTATGCATTAAAAGAATAACTGCACTTTAATCCATAAAAGTGCAAATAAAAATAATTATTTTCTATATTTATTTTAAAGTAAAAGAGTTTAGTTTGCTTCCAATATATTTGGGCATTTTATATCTTCTTTCATAATTGTGAATAAGTTTAGATTGAATATACGTGAAACGATGGATATTCTTAAAATTGTGATTTTACATGAAAGTGGCTGATTTTTAGTTTTTGGAAATATTTTCCGAATCATTTGCCTTAATTGCTTAGGAAATTTCAAACAACTGTCGATATTCATGAGGCAAATGAATTAATAGTCTTTTGGAAAAAAAATTGTTGAAATTTGGCGATTTTTTTTACAAATATTTAAAACAGATACACTTCTCAAATATGTTAACAGAAATATAATCTAACTTAATTGCTTATTAAAATTTTTTCAGGGTTCTTTTAAATTACACATTAATTAGAATTCATTTCTAAGCAGCTAACCCCAATTATCGTTTCTTGGCAGGAGTGGCTTCCTTCTCATTTTTCTTGGCTTCTATCTCATTTTTAATTTTTTCCATAGCTTCTAGGTACTGTGACCTTATGCTTTTCATAGTAAATCTGTAGAGTTTGAGATCTTCTTCTTTAACTTCGATAGCTTTGCTCAAGAAATTTTTCAGAAAAGTGTTTTCTTCTCTCACAGCTTCCAATTGACCCTCAACTGGCAAGGTTTCACCTCCTGCGACAGCCTTTTTGACCTTTTCTGCTTTGGCTGCTTTGGCGGACGCTAAGCGAGTCTCCTTTTGAGTCTCAAGCTCCTTTTCGAGTTCCTGTTTTCTCTCTTGGTTATCGAGGCAATGTTTTTCTGCCTCCTCGGCCTTTTTCATTACTCCGTCTAATCTTTCAGCCAACAAACGGACCATTTCATACAATGATTGCTTCTGGTATTCGCTCACCTCCCACAAAGCTTTGTATTTCCCAGATTCCAATTTCTCTTCTGCTTTTGCATCGGCTTTCTCATCCTCATTTTGGCGCACTAAAGTAGCCAAATGAGCTTCACGGTCAAACAACTCTCTCATTTGTATTTGATGGGTGGTCAAATTCTTAATAAGTTCTAGATCTTCCTTAGATTTTATTTCGAGTTGATCCAGTTGTTCCTTTAGCGATCTTAATTCCACAGCAAGAATTTTGTTGTGAGTGGCCGAGGCTTTATGCATTAGAGCAAGATTTCCATATTCTTGAATGAGAATCGTAGCTTGTTTGCCTTCGGTGTCCTCCTTTTTCATTATCGCTTCTTTTTGCAAACATTCTACCTGTCTCTTAGGAATAAGATCTTCTATACGAGGAAAGTGAGGATTATATTGAGGAATAGTTATTGGATTCCTCAGGTATTTATGACCATACGCCTTAGATTCCATTTGGGCAATTTCTGATTTCAGGCGTTCAATTTCTTCAGCTCTGCCTCTCCATTGTTTGTCAACCATTAAATGATGTAAATCATAGCAACCTCCCACTTCCTGTCGAACGAGTTTTCTATAAAGCATGAGTTCTTTTTTCAAACTGTGCATCTGATTCCGAATCTCAGCTAACTGAAAACGACTTTGTTCTAATTCATACTTGAGTCGGTCTCCACTGGTTTCTAATGGTCTGTCTTCTTTTGGTAACCATTGTGGCGTCTGTGGCACTGATTTTAGTTCTGTCATCAACTGATCAGCCCTCTTCTCAAATTTTTGTTTCAGCATTGTATCTTGGGTACGAAAACCGTTCATATCAGCCAGTAGTTCACGAATTCTTTTCGTTTTCTCATTCTCTTCCTCTCTTTCAGATGGAAAATGTAATGTTGGCATGGCATATGGAGGAAGTTGGTAAGCATGTTGATCTGTGTGAGGTAAATCTAAATTACATAAACAGTCTGGAAGGATTGCGCAAGCTTTGTACATGGCTTCTGGAGTTTTTTCCATTTTTTCCACTATCTATTTTAGTTCACAAAATTAACAGAAATATGAAAGGCCAAAGTTAAATAATTACAACGAAAAGTGCAATTTTTGAAGCTTATTTTACTGCCATCTTGGAAATTAATTATTAAAGCAAAACCCGTGCTATATATATTTTGATTATTAATATTATTATCATATCAAGCATGCGCATGCATCTGCGTTGGCAATGGATTTAATTATTTTCATGATTTTTAAAAATTGAAAGAAGGTTTATAAGCATTTAATTTATTGAAAGTATGATTTATTAATAAAAGCAGAAAAAAGTGATATTATAAAGTCGATACATAAAATTGGAATAGAAAACATTAAAATTAAAAATGGTGACATTTAGGTTTAAATTGTTTGCAATGTTTAAGATAATAGTACTTAAAAATCTATTTTTTCCAAAAATGCATTTAAAGAATTAGATTAAGTATCTGCTGTATAAAAAAAAATCAGCATGCAATAACTATCGCCTGAGCTGAAATCAATTTCCAATGGAAAAACAATGATACAAACACGTTTGAGCCATGTTCACTTTCCATCACATTTTTGGATCATGTTCATTCACTAAACAAAACAACTGACAATATTAAATATGTCACGAGACTAAAATGTTGAAATTTTGAACGACGATTTTGGTGTGAAATCACTCGGAATTTGCAAATGACTAGAACTAACAAGTGACTATGTGTTATCTGATTTTCCGACCATTTCTTACTTATTCCTGCCCAGTTTGGTTTTTTTTTTTTTTTTTTTTTTTTTTCTAAAACTCATTAATAAACTAGAAAGATCACGAAATCATATTTTTATATTTTACTACTCCTTCAATTTCTCAACTATAAAATCCGTAACGCAAAAAATTGCTATCAAATTCTTACAAATCTTGAAAATAATGATAACAAATACCTACAAAATATCACGAAATACATTCCTGATCCTAAAATTAAAAGACCTAGAAACATCCTACTCAATTCTTAAGCTATCAAATACTCAAATAGAAAAAAATGCAAAAGCACGTTCAACAGAAATGTCAACAAATCCCGTGAGCCAAAGCAACGAGCAAACGTCAATACGGTCACTCTCTGCTTTTTGGGAGGATGGTCGTTTTGGAATAGACGAAATCGTTTTCGTTTCCCCCCTAATCATCTTACCACTCTGTTAAGCTACAACCTAATCGGCCGGTAGCGCAAATATACCCACACATCCTTCAACTCTGAGCACACTGCCGTAGCCTAGTGGTCATGATCACGGATTCGCAGACGGAGGTTTTGGTCAAGTCGTAACTTCGAGCCTTGATGTCTCTAAGAACCCGCCAGGGTTGATGCGTGTTAAATCTGTCGAGGTTCAAAGTCCGCCCGTTGTCGTCGAGTGGAAGTTTTGAGAAGAAATGCTAGCTCAGGCAAAGTTTTCGTTATTTAACCAAGGTTCAAAATTATATGAGGTCCGTTGCCAATAGACTTCGTGTTGCTTTTAGTGCGTCGTTAATAAAACCAACCAATCTCTCAACTTTGAGCCGCCTTTGGCATGCAACTACACCCATATCTTCCAAATTTACATCCTTTTCTGTACGTCTAAGCAATTTTCAACTTAAATCTTCTTAATTAAATGCAATTTTATATAATGCAAAGGCCGAAATAACATGCTCCATAGTTAAAACAAGCACGAAGATTAAAAGTCTTCAAGCTTAAGTGTTTCAATTAATTCGTCAACCTATATTCTCTGTTAAATATATTTATGTTTAAAAATACCACACAAAGTTTTTTTTCATTAAAAACAATCAGTTTGAAGTAACAGAAAGCATTTGATTTCAGAATGATAAGATTGGGAAATCAATTCTTATATGCCATAACTTACAAATTCTTTACTTAATAATGATTTTAGGTAAATGATGGGATAAATAACATTTCTTTTGCAGTCACTGATAGCTGGGAATAGCAAAGAAATGACATTTCTATGAACGAGCGCTCTCTGAGAAAATGAGAAATATTCTTCGCTCTGAAAATTGTATTTAAAGATAAATTCTGAATATACTAGGGTAAAAAAAATGTAAGAAAATTTATATAAGCATAAATAAAAAATTTAGTATGCATCGTAATAAGATAAATCTAAAAATAAGAAATTGACACATAATATATTTTAATGAAAATATATTTATAATTTCATTATTTTTGGAGCAAATTCAATAAAACTCATTGCAAATTTTATACTTAGCGTTTATATATTTAATACAATAAAAATTTCTAAAAGCTAACTGAATTTTAGGTAAATAAAAGGAATATTTAAAAAAATTGTTAAAGCACGTTTAATATCTGGATCGTATGATCTTGGATGCAGAAATAATCTTTTCCACAATGCATACATCCTTTAGAACCTGATTTATTTTATTAACTTTGAACTATGGAGGCTTTGGTGAATGCCACATTATTTAACTAAATCCCGGAATTATCAAAATAGGAAAGAATTGAGATAAGATGTTTATCAGTCTGAAGTTGAATAAACTGTAATAGTTATTAATTGAAAAACAGTTTTAAGGCATTAAAGTTAAATAAGAATCGTAAAAATGACAATAAGTAAATTAACTTGATAATTGATAAGTATTTTCTGCCCTCTGAAGAGGCTCAGGCTCGGATAAACTATAATATTTCTCTCATTGCCTCAAGAAAATTTTATTAACATTCATTCATGTGTTGGGTATCTTAATGTATCCGTACACCATCGGAGAAAATTTTTTAAAATACATTGACATTGGATATCAAAATATTTTTTTAATGCTAAAATATAGCCTAAATCTATGAAAAACACTTTTAATAATCTGCTTTTAGATCAAAAATATTTTTTGGAGTGGAAAACATGGGGAAAATAGTACATAAATTGATTATAAGAATAACTCTCATAACTCAAAAGTAAACAAAAATATCATTATTCTGTAAATTCTATCTTATTCATCATAACATTTTTTGAGGCTGGTACTACTTTCATGATAAAAATCATATTACTACAATTTTTATTGTGTTTCGAGTCAAATAACATTGAAAAATAAAAAAAAGTTATAACAATACATGATTTACATTTTTGTTACTAAAAACATATCAATTTTACAATCGTAAAAGTAGTAGGGGTTCTTAAGAACTATATAAGGAAGATACTTGTAAAATTTAAATTAATTTGATTGATAACTTTTTCTGATATCTACGTTGCCATATATGAATATGTCTAGAAAACTCATTTTGAGAAAAATAAAAAACAAAATTTAAATGCAATTAAAAATTAGTTACCGAGTAAAATTCAAATCTCTGTTACTTAAGTTCTAAATAAGGCATAAGCAAAATTCAAACACTATTAGAAAGAAAAAAGTTTAAATTTTAAACTGACTATTTAGAAAATCGAAAATTTTGACAAAAAGGACGTTTTAAAAGTGTAAAGATACCTTAAATTTTCTCCACTAACAGAGACTAATTCCTTGTTATTGTTTTTGAAATGTAATTATTGCAGTAGAACCACGTTAAATCGGATTGATTGGTACCAGACCCGGTCCGGAATATCGAAAATTCCAAGTAATAGAAGAACGCAAAAGAAATTAAACAAAATTAAACATGCTTAACAAAAAGTATCTTTATATTGAACAAATCGAGTATTAATTATATTTACTGAAGATAAAGATGTCTACTTTTGTGAATAACAGATATACACTTAAAGTTGTATTATTGCATTTTCCATTTGGCAATGTAGACAGAAGGCCTTTTAACACTGATGACAATCAAAGTTTTGTTGACCTTGCACAGAATAGTTGCAGAGTCCCTCCCTCTCCTTTCATAATTATTAGAAGGTTTTCGTACAGAAAATAATTTTTTTTTTGAAAATACGGAGATAAAACAAATAAATGCTATGGTAATTTCCAAATGCTTTTCACATTTGAAAAAAAAAAAAAAATCTTCGTGCAGGCCAGTCTGAATTATCCGGTGTCCAAGTTAAAGGGGTCCGCCGTAATAAGGCTCTACTGTACTTTTGTTTCATTATGAAACAAATACCTATCTTTTCTGAGACTCGCTTTTTACTTCTTATTACATGATTATCAGCGTTCGTCAGACGTATGTGTATTACGACGATATCACTGATTTTAAAGCCAACCCTAGAAATCCAATAGTTATAAACAACAATTAATAATTACCTCCATCTGTCTTTAAACTTTTAAGGAAGACTCTTCCATCATATACTAAGAGGGACGGTTTGTATCCAACGCCATAGAAAAACACAAAAGACAGCGGTTTTTCATCCGGAATAAACTCAACTTTGACAGCCGCTCCGCTTTTGTCAATGGTCAGCTGATGATACACCAGAAATTCGTCCTTCCCTCCGAAGGAAGGCTGGACGTGTCTGAGTTTGTTTCCTCTGCCGTCATCGGAAGGTGGGGAAATACCCAAGCAAATTTCGAATGGTTCAGCGGTGTCTATCATTTTAAGGGTACTGTTTCCGTCTCTATTCGTGAGGGAAAAGTCCAATGTATTTGAATCAGAGCTGAGACTCACAGCTTCGGTGCCTTCCGTCTCAAGAATGTTTGACCACTTGACTACCTGGAAATATAGAATATGCATATTTCTAAATATTAAGCGCTGTAGTTTTTTAAGCATTTAAATGCAAAAATTGCACTAAAAGGTTTTTAAGCAATTAAATATCATAAATATTTACTTTATTTAAAGAAAATACAGCTTATTTAATCTTCTTTTGAAGATTCATTAACAATAAAATGAATTATATAAAATAATAATAAACAAAAAACAAGTAATTTTATAAGAAACTTTCATTTTAGACTTTAAAATAGACATTAACTTTTTAGAATTACTAAGCCATTTCTTTTTAATGCAGGAAATGTAAAGCTCTTACAGCCAAATATTTTACCATCTTGCCATTTCAAAAACGTTATAGATAGTGATACCAACTTAAGTACAAAAAACTACTATTAAGTACATTCTAACTTAAGTACATTTTAAGTAATACCATTTTAAGCTCAAAAACCTTTTAAGTTCCAATCCCTCACAGTCCTGGAGGAGGTAAAGGATTGTTATATAGTGCTAACGCCAACTAGCTCGACTCTCATTGGTAGTGATATGTATAAATAAATTCTCTTCTATACTTATTAAATCTAACCGGAAACTAATTCTATTAATATGAAATACGGTTTGACCTTTAACAGTAACATTCTCTGTCGATTTTCTCGGTGACAAGGCATTGCTTGAGAATATTTATTTCGTACATTTTATTTGCTGAGGGTTTTCTATAAAAAAGTAGAGGAATTTTTCAATAAAGACTCTCATTTAGTTACAAGGCAAAAGACAACATTTGAGATGTCATCCAAAGCTCCAAACTTCCACTGGCAATGGGAGGACTTGGAGCCTCGACAAAATTCACCGAGCATCAGCCCCACCGCATAACAGGTTTGTAGTCGAATTACGACTCAAGCACACTACTGGATGGAAACAACGCCGTCCATGACATCGGCACCATGACCTTTCGGTTACCGCGACCACTGCACCCTGATGAGAAAAAGTTATGTTTTTCATGTATGGGTCTGTTAGATACACAGCATGGTTTATATTGTTGTTCTAGGTCATAATAAATCGATTTATTTTTATGTTTATCAAAATAGACTCAAAATATTTCATACCTTTTATAATACCCCCTCCTTTTTCCCCCTTGCTTTCTGACAACTCCTTCACTTTCAATCTCATCATTGTATAAGTGATGTTAAGTATTTAAATCTTGGAAAGTAATAGACATTTATTAATTACAAATCTATTACGCTTTACATCCAATAATCTGGATAAAGTTTTAAAGACAAACAAAATTTACAGCACATATTTACATGACCCTGGCAAAGAAAAGCTAAGCTTGTAGCACACCTCGTTCGAGTTTATCGATCTCTCTTTGGACCCTATTCTTTGTCCTTTCCTTTCTTAAGTGTTCTGATATTTTACGTTTTTTCATCTGCTGCAATTACCAACTTCTTCTGAGTTGTTATTGGGATATTTTTTCCATCTTAATATTTCTGGGAGGTTTAGTCAACTGTTTTCCAAGTTCCTTTTGAAAGAGGCGTTATTTGAACAGCTTGTTTTAATCGTAAGAAGGATTTACGAGCACAAACACAGAAAACGCATTTATTACAATCTGGTCAATTATATGGTAGAATAAACATATAGGGTACTTCCTAGTTTCCCTACAGTTCATTACAATACAAAATAATATCTAGTTTCTTTCCCTTTCTCATCTGAAACTTTGGCCTCATGGTAAATAGTGGAGAGTAGAATTACCGATTTATTCTTTTTCGGCATATATAAACTAGAGTCATACCCCAGTGAAGACATCTATCGAAGATTTCTTAAATTTCTGACCATCAAAATATTAAATCTATTTTTATAAGTCCTTTTAAGCATATCAATGTTATAGGTTGATTAGATCCATCCAAGAAAAATTTCAATTTTTATTTTTTCTTGAGGAAGAAAAAAACAACTCTATAAGACAGAAATTTTTTTCACTGAATGAATTTATTTATTTAAGGAATATTCAAAAAATAAGATGGCATGATTAAAAAACATGGGAGCTATCATGAAATAAGTTATATAGAAACGGGTCGATTAGATCCATCCAGAGTAGGAAGGTCAATTCACCTTAAGATCAATATCGTACATGGATATATATATATATATATATATATATATATATATATATATATATATATATATATATATATATATATATATTACATTTATCAATTGCTCTAAATTACGAGCAACTTTTCAATGTTTAACCTGAAATTCAAAAGCAAACTCTCTGAGTTAAACCTCAATTTTTAAAATTGGCTCCTTTAAAAAGTTATGTGAAATGTATGACGCCTTTTCTTTTTTAAAACTATATTTCTCTTAAGTTATTATTTTTTTTAAAAAAATATTTCTAACCTGTTGAGTGAAAACTTTGTTAAATGCAGTGTTAATTTTTCATTCCATTCGCGATACTTAGATATTTGCCTTTATAATTCGCACTAAAACAATAATAGAATTTGTTTGTGACACCCCTTTAATTTAAATTTCTAATACGAGCAAGAAATATTTATTAAATTAGTAATTATTTTACACATAAAAAAAAGTTTCGATTTACCTTCATCCGTAATAAATGTGAGTTACATTTCAAAAACATTCATTTTAACTTTGAGGTTGTAACAACGCCTTCATGAGCTCAATATCATGTTGTAAAATCTGGCGGATTTTTTTCAGTTTACTTCCAAGAAAGTGACCAGTGATAGAACTAGACAAAAACGACTACGACATTAATATATATAGTTTTTATTTCAGTAAAATGTAAAAACTACCCCTCAACCCGAAAGGAATAACAAAAGTAAGGCTGTATTTCAGGCAAACAAGAGACAATAAAATGTGAGAGGGAGAAAGGCTGCAAATTTTAATTATAGTTTAATCGACATCTAGATCCAACGTAATAAATTTTTGCAGTTCACCACCAGCGACTATATCAATTATAAGCCATAAATTATAACCATGGCATAAGAACGACTCATTTAATCTCATCTTTAGCCTCTTCTCCATTTCTTCGTTTTACATCTCCTGTTGACGGCTTTAGAAAGGAATATTGTATAGAAAAACTGGAAGATGTAGTTCACTTCAATACGTGATCTTTTCTCAAAAACTTTGGGAAATAAGCATGGGTTCGCTAAAAGACGAGGAAACGACTTAATGAAATCATATTATGATTGATTTTATTAACGTCACACTAACACATGGATCAATAAGTTCCGAGACTAACCCAGAGATGGCGCTCGTAGTAAACCAGTAACCAGGTCTTTCTAGAGTACTAACCTTTGCTTGAAACGTGTCAAAATTTTAAGTCGATCGGACCAGAAACAGCTGAGTTATCGAGGTTGGAGTAAAGTCGTTTTGTAGTTTGTTTAAAAAATGGAAAAAACCGAGTTTCGTGTTCTGATAAAACATTGTTTTTTAATGGGTAAAAACACCGTGCAAGCGAAACAATGGATTGAAAAATGTTACCCGGACTCTTGTCCATCAAAAGCAACGATTTGTCGGTGGTTTGCCGAGTTTAAACGTGGTCGTACCGACACAAATGACGCTCAACGCTCGGGTAGACCTGTGGAAGCCGTTACACCGGAAAATGTGAGTGAAGTGACAAAAATTATAATGAAAGATCGTAAAGTGAAGCTCCGTGAGATTGCTGAGATGACACAGATATCATATGGAAGTGTATTTACTATCCTTCATGAAAAATTGAGCATGAAAAAGGTTTTTTCCAAGTGGGTGCCGCGATTGCTTTCGATGGAACAAAAACAGCAACGAGTCGTTGATTCAGAAAAGCTGTTTATCGCTATTTACTCGCAACAAAAAAGATTTCTTGCGTCGTTACGTGACCACGGACGAAACATGGATACATCACTACACTCCAGAGTTGAAGCGGCAGTCATCTGAGTGGCGCACAGCTGGCGAAAGCCGTCCGAAAACGCAGCAGTCAGCTGGCAAAGTCATGGCGTCAGTTTTTTGGGATACGCATGGCGTGATTTTCATTGACTACCTCGTAAAAGGTAAATCGATCAACAGTGATTATTATATTGACTTGCTGGTGCGTTTGTCGGGATTTATTGATCCATGTGTTAGAAGCAACACGAGGGATGTTGACGACGGGCCTCGGAATTTTGAACCTCGGTCAAGTGACGAGATCGACACTTGAACTATAAAATCATACAAACTGTTATTTTTAAATTATTAATAAACCTCACAACATTTTATTAATAACTGTTATTTTTTTTTTAATATAGAAACAGATTTCCTACCACTAATCCAATTGACGGAGACTGATCGGCATTTTCAGCCCTTTTCATGCGACAGTCACTTGATTTTCCAAGAAGAATACAAGAGCTTGGTAATTTAATGGAAGTTCCTTCATTTTCTATGGTCTCTCCAGAGATTTCATCGACATGCCTCCTATTGAAAAAACACGATAATGTTAATACCATTGACAAAGGTTATCTAGGTCAGTTTATTATTTTAAAGTCATTATTAATACCCCTTAAGACCTTAACTGTTAGATAATTTTTTATCAAAGTATTGCCACAGAGTTTTCAAATTTTTAAAGGAATAATATAATGCACTACACAATCTTTTTAACGATGAGTTTTTAATTTCAGAACTTCTTTTTTAAGATGGACTTCGATTAATGTCGTTATGATTCAAACTCGGAACACTTTTCATGTAAAATTCATTCTCTTTCATGTAAGGTCGAACTGGCTCTCTACGAAGCTGCACAACCAGGGAACATCAGATCTTGACAATTCGTTCCATCGAGGGTGAAGAGAGCAAAGGAACTCACAACGGCCCATTTCAAACTGCTTATGTTGCTTTTTTAATATTCACGATTGTATCATATGTATGCTTGTCATTTATTTCTGATAACATTACTATTTTTTGATAATATTACGTTTAATTTTTATTACAATGTTAAGCTTTATAAATGTTTCTGTTCTCAAAACAGTTCATAAAGTTGTTATAACAATTATGCTGAAAAGCTTTATCACTATTGTATTTTCGCATTGTAATTTGTATTTACAGTTTACTTATGTATAACAAATTTATAATAATGAATACGTATATTGAGGTACTATTTCATTCACAATCATTCAAAAGTTCTATGAAATATAAATATTGTTCGAATTTCTTTTTAAATTAATCAAAATTATACTGTACTTCATCATTAGTTTTTAGTTTATACCGATAAATTTGTTTTTTATTTATTTATTAATAAATTAATGCTTTGCCGTCGTTTTACTTTTAACTAACAAATCTTCAATTTTTATAATTTGAATGAAATGTAAGAACACAAATTATTTTTTCTCTTTTTGTATGAAGGCACATAACCAGCCATAATACACAGCATAAAATAAAATACACAGAAGGGGGTAGAAAGTTTTAAGAAAAAATCTGGTATTAAATGTTTTTGAGACAAATGCATTTTAAGGTACTGCTTTACATTTTTTATAGGATTATATTTATTCCATTTATCCACAAATGAATGGTGAATGCAATGACTTATGACAGCCTGTATAATTTCTCAAACCAATTCTTCTATTTTATTTTTTTATTAGCCAAATTGTTTTCAATTACCATGTTTCATGAATTAATATTTGTTAAGAATTAATTGATACATATACATATTTGTTTGCTTTGAATTAATATATGAGTATTTAATACATTGCATGAATGGCAACGAGAAAAGCGCATAAATGATTACAGAAGAAATAAAGAGAAAATATTATGCCCAAACGATTTTTTTTCTGATAAGACGAGTCAACAAATATATTCTAGTATCAAACGTAATTTGTGAAAAATCGTAATGTAAATTAAATATAAGGATTGATTCGTTAAAGAATGTTAACATCTTACTTTTCAACTTTAAGCTCAAAACCCGAAGATGAGCTGATTACCAAAGGATTTTCTCCAACCATCAAATCTTTCGCTATAGACATTTTCATTTTGTCAGTTACATTTTTCATGAGATCTATTTGGCCGTGAGCCTAAAAAGAACATTTTTCTATAAGAGAATATCAATAATATTCCATAAGGAATTATTTATATACTTTATTCTTTATACTTTCGCTTTAAATGAAGTTATTCGAGCAACAGCGTGAAAATTTAGAGCTATATCACAAGATTTACTTTCAGATGGGAACTCTTTCCTTGAATTAATTAATTCGAATATTGCCTAAAACAAAAGTTTTAATATTTAAATATGAGATCATTTGCTTTCAAATATCTTTTCGAAATATCATTCCGAATTCTTAACATTCACAAACCTCCAAAAATTAATTGAAAATTACTTCTTATTTTCTAAATACCAAGATAAAAGGTGAAACATTAATCATCCTAATCGCTAAAAGTGTAATTCGAAACAACAAGAGAATAATTTTTTTTTTTTTTTTTAATCGAATTTTCTACTTTTCGTTAATATATTTAATTTTTTTATGGATGATCTTACTTTTATTTGGCTAATTTTTATATCTGATTAAATTTTACATCCTTTTTTATCATGAAAATCAGTAATTCTTAAGCATTTTTTTCGGCACACTATCTTATTTGTGATCTTGTATTTGATGCACAGCAGTTAAAATTTTTTAAAAAGTATGGGACATCTTTAATAATTTTCAAAATTTTCATCGCAATTGGATAAAATTAGTATCAATGTCATTGATTCTCAAAGACAACCAAATTATTATATTAATATATTAATTAATTAAATGAATTAGCGTAGTTAATTAATTTTTATAAAGAATTTCTGTCATCAATACTAAATTTTTCACAAAAATTTCTGATTGCTAGCGAAAAAAAAAATGCAAAAATTTCAAGTTTAGTGTTAAAGGAGTGTTTCAAACATTTGATGACAAATTATGATTCGATATAAATTTTCTACAATGTACTGTTCGATGCCTTATCCATAAAACGGAAAGTGATTTTTATCCGATTATAAAATCATTAAAAAATCCAAAAAAATTGAAATTAGTTTGAAAAATATGAATGATTAAACACAGTTGCGAAAATAAAGTGAATGGTAACATCTAAACTTTAACATGTTTGCATTTCTCACGTCATGAAATCCATTAATCCAAAATTTCATTCAATTTCTTCTAATACCTCAGGAATTATTTAATTTTTAAACAACAATCGTAAATAAAATAACTTCTTTCTCGAATTTATCATTCTCTTACAATCATTTGTGTACTATTAGGGTTGCGAGGATTATAATTTGAAAATTTAATTAAGTTATTTTACCTCTTCTTGCGATACATTTTTAGCACCTTCCACTTTTTTCATGTGTACCTTTTCTTCAACCTCCCACCTGCTACCATTGACTGTAAGATATAAAATATAAATGATAACAAACTTATAAATATGATATGCAGATCTTTTAACCTCTAATATTATAATTTTTAACATCTTATTTTATTCATTGTAATTATCGAAATTTATAAATATGTTAACTATAAGTTTTAGCATACAAGCAAAAACAAATAAGCTCTTATCTGTACTTTGAATTTATAACCTAAAATATAATGGGTCATGTATTGTTACTAAAAATATTTAAATCTTTATGAATCAAATATGCTTTTATAAAAATCAATATACTTATTATTGTATTTACACATTTCTGAAACAATACATTTCTATATATAATTATAAACATAAATATTACTACATTAATTTTGAAGAATTAGATGCATTCCATAAATATGTTTGGATTAAGCAATATGAAAAGATTTTTTACCTTAATTCATCTCAACTCGTATTACTCACCATACAAAATAAAAAAATTCGGTTCGGTAATATTGTACATGTAAAATTCATACGCTTCTTCCAGTTCCGAATCTAGAAAATTTCCTCCTATCATTTCTTCAGATAAACTCTGAAATTAATAAATATGACCCTTTCAGATCAATAGCCATACAAATGATATTTACAATCCACTGATGATATCTGAGTGTATGACTCTTTACTCAAGATATATAAATCTGACTTTGATAAACATCAAAATAATTAGACAGTAATTTTTATTTTATACAAAATGTTTTAAAATTTCATCAAATAATAATGCTGATAAATCATGAACAGGATTCCTTCGGGGGGTAAGAATTTACTTATTCACTATTAACAAATAAGAATTTTTCCTACACTATCTTATAGAATAATATTAAGAAACGTCTCTTCAGAAAATAGTTTTTAAAATGTGCATTTCTAACACAAGAAATAATTTTCTTTTAAATTAAAAGCAACAATACTCACAGCATTCCTTGATGAATACTTGACTAGCCAACTTAGATGTAAAATTAAGGATAAATTAATACTACGAATCACTGCTTAATTGTGCAACTATCAGACGAGGTCAACTTAGAAAAAAAAAAGAGTGGCTCATTTCTTCATTAGGTACTATTGTGATTGTCTTAAAAATTATCCAACCTATATTCATTAAGAATACCCGTTTTACGATACAACAGCCTTACATTAATCTTCAAAGCTGTTCCCTATGGCTGAATGCCGCGCAATTCTCTCCACGATTCTGCGACTGTCGGGAGCTACGCTTTAACTTTTCTTTTGAGATGCTGGTACATAATACACTATCCAATGTGAAATCCGGCCCCTAAACACTTGGTTCGTTGTTTGTTTGTGCGGTTGGTTGGTTTCTAATTTGTATCCACCAGGAAATCACTAAGATTTACACAAATTTAAAAGCAGCAGTTCTGTTCTTTTGTCAAAAACACAAATCCGATGGCGGTCCTTACACTTTTTACTCATCGGTAGTTTGTCCGTAACTGATATATTCAGATCGCAAAAATTTCATGCATGCGTATTATAATCGCCTACATATGTGCATCAAGTCACCTGTCCCTAGCTTTGTTTAAGTGCGAAAAGGTATGATTAGATACTTGTAAACACCATTGTCCAATGTCGTAAATGTCGGGATTATTAAGAATTGGTCAATTTATGGAAGATATTAAATTCGGAGATTCTACTGTGTTTTATATATATTATTGAATTAGGATTACTGCGGTGTCTTATGATTTATTCATACGATCTTCAATTTTCAATAATAATTATACCTCAAAGTATTATTATGTGCTTTGTTTGTTTCACTTTTTTTTAAAAAAAAATGTTAAGTATTAAGAACTCTTAAGCTAGAAAAAGTATCGCCGAAAACTGATTCTCTTACTTTTGATAAACTATTCATGACATTAGCTAAGAGTCTGTTTGATATTGTTTTATCTTCTGGATGTGCAGTTTCGGCGGAAAAAGTAGATTCTGCCATTTCTTCGATGAATTCCGTTAAGAGTTTCTGAAATATTAATAATCAAGTATTAAACATAAAAAAAGAATAATTTTATGTATATCTTCCAACTCACTTTATATACCAATTTTATATAAATACTTAAAAACAACATAAAAAAAATTTGGGAGTGGGGGTAAATTTAACTCGTTATGCATTAGATCAAATAAATAAATTTCGAGATTGAAGAAAATTGACTCGCATAATCTTATTTTTAACATTAATTACTGTTTGGATTCTTTTCCTTGTGAATTAAATAGAATGCATGAGTTGCTTTTGATAAAATTTTAAATTATACGTTATATTGTTGTAGTATTAAATTAATAATTTTAATTGGAATAGCAATAATTATTTGATTCGAGATATGAGTTTTGTTAGCAAAATTCCAATGAAATCCAAATCCTCAGGGAATGTTGACACTATAGAATATATTAATTCTTTCCTTGCTAGGAGTTTCCTTATGGATACTATTAACTAACGAACATCTCGTTTATAAAACATTTCACTTATATTCCTTCTACAAGTTTTTTTTTTATCAATAAAATCTTATGTAGACATTTTTAAGGCACATTGTAATGGCTTTGAGTTAACAAGGTTCCTATTATATCAAATTAATTTACCCTCACATCAGAAATAAGGTAGGAAATTTCAATAATCTCTCTCAAAAAGGTTTTCCATAATTAAAATTTTGATGAAAATTACAATGATCAGGCCACCAAACATCGGAAGTCGACGGCGTTTAATTACTAGAGAATAATCTGCTGTTCCTCTCTAAAATTGGTCAGTGTCATTGAAAGAAGTAATTAAAGCACGCACGCGCGCGCCTTTGACTATTTTTATAAATTTGCTGTAAATTCATTGTAAATAGTTATAATCTTTCATAACTCATTAAATTTTCCATTTTTGTTTATTCCTTTTGTAATGTGTTTCATATCTATTTCTGTAAGTCCCGTGAGATACTTTGTGGTAGAAGGGGATTTAATGGTGTTTATGCATTTGAAAATATATTAAACTATTTTATTTTTAATTTAGCTATTTTACTGTTTTAAACAATCGCTTTATTTACCTTGCTACCTTTGTTGAGGGGTCTTGTTTCCGCCAGTGCACTTACAGCTTGCCCATAAACTTCGGAATCATCTATCACTTCAAAAGGTAGTATTTCCAGTGATTGAAGCATCTCAAAATTTTTCTATCAAAATGCATATCATTATTTTTTAATTTATTTGTCAAAATATTGAAACAAGTGCCATTGCAATTCGATAACAATTGTTGAAATAGAAATAATAGAAGCGATTTAAAAAAACAAAAAAGAAATTTAAAAATATATATTATTTTGTAAGCCCCAACCGGAATTTTTAAAATTTTATTCGTACTTTACTTTTATCAGCGAAAATGAATTAAGAATTTTTATTCAAGATCAAAATTTACAAAATTATTTAATTATCAAATAAAAATAAAATAATAAAAGCTAGTTAATAACTGAAGAAAATGAAATGGAATTCATAAATAGAAGTAAAATTTTAATTTATTTGTTTTAGAAATAACATTTTGATATTTTTCACTGATGTCAGTAATTATTTAAGCATGTTAAGGACAGATAATGAAGACAATATTCATAGCAAAGGGTGATATTATTTTATTAAAAATATTAAACATTTCAATGTATCTTAGATGTCACATATCCAAAAATAAGTTTTAAACAAGAAACAAGATTATGAAACAAGATTAAACCAAAAAAGAGTTTAATCTTGTTTCATAACGATTCTCTAATGCCTTTAGTAAGTGTCAGGATGGTCGTCTTGTGGATAGTTACGATTTTCAAAGATTTTGTACACAACTCTACAACCCCGAACACTTCATTCTTAAAATTCGTCATTCCTAAAATCTTGAGAGATGGAAAAAGCAAAAAGTCAAATTTGAAATGCTCTGTCATTTCTAAAAAGCAGTAGGACTTTTTGAGCAATTTTAATAATCTCTTAAGGAATGAATCAAATATAAACCAAACTATATTTTTTTAAAAATTATACAGTTTTCAAAAAATTAAAATGAATATAATTTTAAAATTTAAATTCTGAGATAACTATTTGCATAAGTCAGAGAAGTCTTTCGAAAATTTTGTATCTAATCTTTGACCTTGAGGATTTCTCTCCTCTCAGTTAAAGCGCAAAATCCTAAAATTATTTATGTATAGTATACGTATATTATTGAATTCAATAAGGCCTAAAAATAAATGCTTTTGATAAGCTTTTTTTCTTTCTTAAAAAAGTTTTAAATAATATATTGGACTTTTATGTTTTCAGCTGAATGCTCTAAGTGTCTGAATAAACTACTGATTAATATGTTTTCAAAGCCTTTCACATTAAATCTGTGTCTTTTAAGCTCATTGCCCGAAACTTCATATTAATAATGTAATGCTATTACTTAAAAATGTATAAAATTAGAAAAGCACTAAAAAGTGCGACGAAGAAGCAATACTTTTTACGAATCTCGAGTTTTTTCAGATTTAGTAATCGTAATCAATCACTTGATACATTTTGATCACTCATACGAACATTATATCTTAAAAATTACTTATTAACTCTTTAATAGTAAATCAAAATTACACGAGACAATGTGTAATTAGTTAAAAGTTTTATAAAATTTCGAGTTATCCACTCAAAGAAAACTCAGAGTAATTAAGGGTCCCGTCTACCCGCCACTTTGATTTCGGGAATATAATGTTAATCCTATGGAATTCCTATTACCGTCTTCAAATCAAAAAGTGAATACAAAAGAGCAAAAAATAATGAAGGTTTCTGCGAAACTATATTTTCTCCCCGATTTTAGAAAATATTTTAGAATTTTTTTTATAGATAGGAAAAACTACAAACGAGTTCATTAAAATGAGCTAACATTACATGGAATCAAAATGACCTGTAGACGTGTCAATATCGCAACCACATTAGTTAAGGTTGTTAAACGTTACAGAGTACGCCAAATTCTTATAGCATAACGTTACTACTTCAAGACAACCTAGCGCAGGATTTTTAGATTTGTTTACGCAAAAGACACATTCATTTTCGTTTAGCATTTGTTTTCCTGCATTTCGGTACAGATAATTTTCTTTCCTCCGCATAATCTGTGTTTCTGGAAATAAGAGCGGTAAATTTGAATTAAAACCTTAAACGGGGAAGTAAATTCTATTCTGTCTACCAGTTTGCTAAAAAAAGAGGATAAAAAGAACTGGTTTCGAGTTTGGAATGATCCGTTACATACACTATTTCATAAAACCTAAAACCAGCGTTTACATGTAACATGCGACCACTGTAGCCGAATGGTCAGGGGAGCGAATTCATGACCAGTATTGTTTCAGTCGAGTATTTTGCTCGAATTCTATTCTCATTCAAACCCATGGCGCAGCGTGGTTGATGTACTTTAAGTCTGTCGGGTTTCAAGTCCTTTCGTTGAGATGATGTGGAAGTTAGGAGTCGAAAGGAGAGTTTTCGTTCAGGTATCGGCCTCATCATACGACCATGGCTTAAAATTACGATGCCCGTCGTCAATAGCCCTCTTTTGCTTCTATTTGTTGTTAATTAACGTAGAAGTCAAATAAATAAATAAATGATTCGAAATTTGCCAAAAGAACGTAGAATCAGTAAAAAAAAAAAAAAAAGCGCAATAACAGGTATAGAGAAAAAGCAACTTGAATCATTTATAGCTCAATTTATTTGGCGCCAAGATCAAAAACTGAAATCAATAGCTTTGAATCTAATCTTAAACCTACTATGGTGATAGTTCCAACCGAAGAAAAAATAGAGAAATCTGATTAAATTTTTAAACTTAAGCAGTATCTGAAGAAACATGTTAGAAAGATAGAAATGACTGTTTGTTTCGTTAATCGTCGCTCCTCTTCAGTAAAGAAAGGTGCCAAATATTGGTTGCGATAATGAACAGGACCAATTTAAACTTACGCATCATGAAGTTTTAGCAAAACTAATTGTCGTGATGTTTCAGGAACTTGCTGTAAGTATGACACAATAAGTGAACAAATATGAAACATTATGGGGTGATTAAAATAAAGAGAGCTCAAATTGGAGGAAATTTTTTTTATCTGCATGCTTTATTTATTTTAAGCAGTTAAATTCAATAATAAGCAACTTATTTGATAATTTGATCTCTGCATTTATAGTTGGTTATAATATGATATCACTAAAGCGAAAAATGAAAGTCATCTAATAGTAGAGAATTCCTTACTTCAGCTTCTTTTTCTTTAGCTCCCGATTTTTGATCCCTAAGTTGAGCTTCTATTTCCTCTCTTGCTTCTTTTGTGTAGTAACTCGAATCAATGCCACTCAGTTCCCAGTATTCTTTCCATACTTTATCCACTTCAGATGCAGCTACAGTACAGATATGTATGAGATTCATTAATAAACTTTCCAGGTTATATTTCATTGATTAAATACCTAGATTATTTCTCTCATACATGCAAACAGTAAGTTTAAAATACTAGTTTAAATCTATATCTAAACATGATAAATTTTCCATAATGTAGAAGTCAAAAACACATTTCCCATTTTTGTTTCTTTGAAAAATGTAACGTTTCAAAAATTGTAAGTAGGAGTGTGACAGTAAAAATTATTCACTTTAAGACTTTAATTCATTTATGTAAAATGAGGAAAAAAACTATGTGCATTCGAATTCTCCATCTTATTTTTTTATCTTAAGCTCTTCAGTTCCCTTTTAATACTAAAACTTATTTCTGCATAATTTGATATTCAACATTTTTTTCTTATGTATACTCTAACATCGGAAGCCGGCACCATCATAGTAAGTATAAATCAATTTATCTCCCAAAAGATAAAACAGAATAACATAAATGAGGCACAAAGATAATACTAATTTACTTTATAATTAAATAAAGGGGATAATTTTAATATAAAAACCAACTTTCCAAATTCCCAAAGTAATATTTTAAATATTTGGTAGCAAATAAGGGCTTTCTGGATAATAATTATGGTAAAGATGAAATAAGTGAAATTGAATTTTTCGAATTTGCAAAAAATTGGGATTTGGAATCATTATTCTATTTCCATATGGATTTCGCTTTGAATACATCTGCGAAGTTTCGGACGTTTTTTGTTTCTTCGATTCATACATGTTAAGCTTATTAAGATTAAACTGTTTTTGTTCTTTTAAATTTTATTCTTGTTATGCATTAATATAAGAAAAATATGCATGCATTTATTGTTAGTTTCAATTAACAGGACGGGCTTGGACAATGTAAATAAGCCATTTGTGCGCAAACCCTTACCAGACACATGATTAATTTCTCTTTCCTTTTCTTCCACCATTGCTTCAGAAGCTACAGCTTGTGCTATGATTGACATTCTGCCTTCCACCATGAAAAATTCGACATTTACACTCGATTTCCATTCCTCGAGAGTATCATTGTCGGGTAAAGAGGCCTGCGGGAATAAGATTTTGAAGTAGTATTATTACTAAGTTTTCAATGAATTTTAAAACAGGTAATACCTAGTTTTACTCTTATCGTTTTTTAGATAGAGGAATTTCATAAGGAATATTCCGTACAAAAGTTTAATGACAAAAAATATTTAAGATAAATCTAAAGTATATAATTTGATGTAATTACAAAACCATTATTATAGAAAAATAAAATAGTCAAAAAGAAAAAAGAACATCGTATTCCTTTTTTTTTTCTCTGTACTTCTCAAGCGAAAAGAAATGTATTATTTTTATTAAAAGAAATTATTAATACAAACCTTTTCTGAAGAGAGGCATACCGGATCGCTTATTCCTAACATGTTGTTAGTCCTAAATGTTACATTCGATATGATAAAAACAGTTTTTACTATCCTTATAACTGTATATTTGTGTTAAAGCATATCTTATACTATATATCGCTAGTCTAAATGAAGTAGGTTTATAAAACCATTTTCAAATTGTCATTGCTACTACTCTGTAATATTTATGAGATAAGCGGAGAAGTCAATAAATGAACTTAAAATATTTATGTAAAAAAAGAGCTCTAAGTTTGTCTCATCAATGAAATAATTGAATTGCTTTTGCGTATTCGAGTAGTTGATTCTAAATTGTAGCAATTTTTATTTTAGTGTTATGGGTTTATTCAAAAATATTGACAGAGTGAATAGTTTCTTTGCACGACAGATGATTTTGTCGAATTTACATGTTATTTACTATTTTATCTGAATTACGCGTTTTACCTGAGGTTTATTATGAGTCTTTGTTTTCAATGAAAGCTGACGGTAATATTTAACAGCTTCAAACAGCGTTTGGGAAAAAAATTCGGAAAAAAAATTTGTTGTTTAACGTTAATTAGAATTTTATCCAATATCATAGATTATCCCTCTTAATTCTTGTATTAAATCCCAAATTTCATTTTGCTACAAACTTCTCCATTTATTCATTGAGTATCATTCTGAATAGATTCCTGACATAATTATTACAAGAGCAAAAATCAGTCGGCGTCTATCAAATCTTTTAACCAAGTTTCCTTTATATACCATTTGATGCGAAATTAATATGGATCATGGAAACGAATGCAATCAATGATCCAAATAAAATATTGTCAAATCCGATTAAAATACATACTGTAACGGTGTCTACAGACAATTCAGTAATGGCCCCAATCTCGTCTTTAACGGCACACAAAATTTCCGATTCTCCTGGTGGCAAGATGAATTCTGCAGACGTTTTTACTCCATAATGGACATGGAATTTTTTTCCTTCGTATAAATCTGAAATATAAAATTAATAACGTATACCTCAATAACTATTCTCTCTCTCTCCCTCGCTTTGCAACTATTTAAAATATATTTTACAGATTAAATGGTTTTTTTTCTGTTTATTTTTCAAAAAAAGAATACGGAATAGGAGATGAATGATATACTTCACTTCTCTAAAATTAAAACTGATACAATATGCTTTTTGATTTAAAGTTGAACACTATTTCCAATTTTAGCACTAACATATTATACATAATGTTCTTAAGGTAGTAACACTAACATAACATAATGTTCATGTTATATAACTATATAACATAAATTAGATAATCTGTGGTTTTAGAGAAGTTCCCGAATGTGATCTCCGATTTTTTTGTGTTTATTATTAAAACACAACATTTCCAGTAATTAAGACAATAAACCATTTCAATCGATAAAATTTAAAGTTGACATATAACATGAAGCATACCAAATTCATGTGGTGAAGGGTTCCAAATAAACTGATTTAAGTTAATATGGATTGGGAAATGCTGTAGGTTTACTCTGAAAAGAACTTGCAGAACGCACACACACACAAACTACCCAAGATTAATTAGACTGTTCGACTAGAGTAATCTGTGAGTGACATACATCATGGCGTATTAATAATTATTGTTGATCGAGAAGTTCCAAAATTACGCAAAGAAATGTAATTAAAATATTTGTTGCCATTGTATTATACGGGTCGTAAAATGCACAATACAGTCTTTGAGGATCTTAAGGTGCTTGTACTACGAAAAATATACTTCTGTAATTTTTAAAGAATCCAAAAGTATTTCACTTGCAGATTACGTAGACATAGGTATTGTAGATTACGTAGACTTTTAAAATGCATTTTGTAATAAACATGAAACCTTTTCGCAAAATATATTTACTATCTATATAAAACGTTACAACATTAGTTTTTGATAAAGATTGGTCGTTTGATTTAGTTAAACTAATCCAACATTATAATTACGCAATGAGATACAGAGGACATTTCTCGTAACGATGAACTAGCACCAAAAAACGACTTTAAAACTAGTATCTTTACTTTTAAAACTTCAAATAATTCCAGCATATGATTTCAAAGATGCATCCAGTTCCCGTGTAAGGACCTTGAGACTCAAACTTAATATGAAGCAGCTGCAATTGTTTTTCTTTACATTTTTGTTTAAATCGAGTGTAGTATCTTCATACGCAAGGCCATAACACTGAAACCAGGTGACTGATAAATCCTTATTCTTATGTAAAATAAATGGGAAAAATATTCATCAAGCTGAAAAGTTGTTTACTGCTTCTATTTCTTCAAAAGAATCGTTCTTTAACCTGCTCTTTTGATCAACTGTCTTGTTTTTTAAACTTATTCTTCAATACTGAAAGAGCCGAACGCAAATAAATATACATCATTCAGCTTCTTATAGAAAAAAGCTTATAAAAACAAACATTTTGATAGTTTTACTTGTCAATAAATAAAACAAATAAAAGGTAGTTAAAATTTCGCAATCAAATTTGTATTTAGAATTTAATGTATCACAGGACAGTTTTAATGTTAAAATAGATCATCGCTTATATATATATATGTGGCGGTCACGAAACGGCAGCGCAGATTCGAACCCTGGTCCAAGGGATCCGAAGGCGACGGGCCTACCAACCAAGCCGAAAAGATATCTCCTCGGGCTGGTTGAGTAAGGCCTTTTAACCAGTGGCGCTGCTGTAGAAGGAAGACGCTACACACTCCCCCTCCAGTATCATCGCAGAGTGTTGATACGGAATGGAGATAAACGTGCGCCATCTTGTTCAGAAGGTCTTTTTGTCTGAAGGCGCCGAAACCGGAATATCACTAGTAGCGCTTGTCTTAAGACACCAGAGACAAGTGTTTTTGCATCGAAACATATGCAAACCGTAGGAATAGGCCGTGCTGCCACCTAGTGCTCAAGCCCTGAGTCACCACTAACGGTGATCGTCGGGCATAAGCAATCAGTATGTACAGGCAGTCGTGCTGCCTTCTAGTGTTCTTGTCCGGGGTCACCACTTGTGGCGAACGCGAAACGGCAGCGCAGATTCGAACCCTGGACCAAGGGGTCCGAAATTGACGGGCCTACCAATCAGGCCGAAGAGATATCCCCTCGGGCTGGTTGAGTAAGGCCTTTTTTAATCAGTGGCGCTGAGGTAGAAGGAAGTCGCTACACACTCCCCCTCCAGTATCATCGCAGCGTGATGATACGGAATGGAGATAAACGTGCGCCATTTAGTTCAGAAGGCGCCGAAACATGCGCCAGAACCGGAATATCACTAGTTGCGCTTGTCTTAGACACACAGAGACAAGTGTTTTTTGCATCGAAACATATGCAAACAGTTGGAATAGGCCGTGCTGCCACCTAGTGCTCAAGCCCTGAGTCACCACTAACGGCGATCGTCGGGCATATGCAATCAGTAGGTACAGGCAGTCGTGCTGCCATTTAGTGTTCTTGTCCGGGGTCACCACTTGTGGCGGTCGCGAAACGGCAGCGCAGATTCAAACCCTGGTCCAAGGGATCCGAAGGCGACGGGCCTACCAATCAGGCCGAAAAGATATCCCTATTCATACCTGGCCAACCATATTTAGATGTTATGAGGTGTTTAGTAGCGCGCATCCCTGGGTGAGACAAACTATGTAACTCATTAAAAACTTTGCGTCTTAACTGATGAGGAACATAGAATCTGTTAACGCCTGTAGAGCTATCCGCATATAACGATTTAGCGCCATCAGGCATTTGAATTTTTATCAGCTTACCACTGAATTCCATTCTACCTTCTAAAATTGATTTCATTTCCTCGTCTTTTTCCTGAAACTTTGACCATGATTCCAAATCAGACAGTGAGGAAAAGTGTATCTCATTAATCCTCGATAAAGTGTCAGCTATAACATTACCCTTACCTGGTAAGTACCTAATGTCTGTAGTGAATTGTGAAATGAAATCTAGATGTCTCAATCGTCTGGGAGGGGCCTTTTCATGTTTCTGTGAAAACGCGAAGATAAGAGGTTTATGATCTACGTATAAAGTAAAAATACGAGCTTCTAACAGATGTCGAAAGTGTTGTATTGCACTATAAGCTGCCAATAATTCTCTGTCGTAAGTAGAATATTTGCATTGAGCAGATGATAACTTCTTTGAAAAGAATCCAAGAGGTCTAGGACCATCAGAAGAAATTTCTTGCAGGACTCCTCCCATAGCAAAATCACTGCAATCTGTAACTAACGCTAATTTTGCATCTACTGAAGGATGGTATAAAAGCGTTGCATTCGCCATAGCAGTTTTAATCTCTTCAAAGCTTTTCTCCCTTTCCGGATTCCACTGAACTTCCCTTTTGTCACGTTTTTTTGCACCGATTAACAGTTGATTCAACGATGACAAAATAGATGCGATGTTTGGGATAAACCTATGATAATAGTTTACCATGCCTAAAAACCGACGCAAGTCAGAAATAGTAACGGGTTTTGAGAATTTTACTATTGCTTGAACCTTTTCACTATGAGGGGTACATCCTTTATCATTAATTGTATGCCCAAGAAAATCTATTGTGTCTTTCCCAAAGTCGCATTTGGACTCGTTCAACACGATACCATAATTTTTAAATCGTGTGAAAACTTCTTCCAAATGTATTTTGTGCTCGATATGATTTTCACTGGCAATTAGGATGTCATCCAAGTAGGGGAAACAATAATCTAGTCCTCTCAAAACTTCATTAATGAACCTTTGGAAAGTTTGCGCGGCAGAACAAAGACCAAAGTTTAAAAATGGAAATTCGAAAAGTCCGAAAGGGGTAATAATGGCAATTTTGGGTATATCTGGAGGGTGCACTGGTATTTGGTGATAAGCACGTACCAAATCTATTTTTGAAAATACCTTCTTTCCTTTTAACATATACATGCAATCTTGAATGTGAGGAATAGGGTATTTATCAGGTACTGTGATACGGTTTAAAGCCCTGTAATCTCCCGTAGGTCTCCAATCTGATGATCCTTTGGGAACCATATGCAAGGGACTAGACCAATTACTTTTCGATGGTCTGCAAATACCTCTCTCCATCATATACTCAAATTCTTGTTTTGCGATTTTCAATTGAGCTGGATTTAACCGACGAGCTTTTGCACAAACGGGGGGTCCAACTGTAGGGATGAAATGCACAGTATCGTGCTTAGTTGTATTCTTAGGGGAAACGTTCAACTGAGTAATCTCCTTAAACTTACGCAAAAGATCCAAGTATTCGGAATTCCCGACAATGGTTTTTACCACTGGGACATTACTTAAAGTAGTTTTGCCTCTAGCTTTTAAACCATTTAAAGGATCAACCAAACAGCGTTTTTAAAAATCAACCAGCAAACCAAAATGCTCCAAAAAGTCCGCACCTATAATAGGCTTAGTAACCTCAGCGACAATGAAAGGCCATTGAAAATTACGTCTTAAACCTAAATCAAGTGTCAGTAACTTAGAACCAAAAGTTTTGATTTTAGATCCATTAGCTGCGTATAAAAAGAAATCAGTTTTCCCATTACTTTTAGTTACATACGCTTTAGGATAACAGGAAACATCACTACCAGTATCAACAAGAAAACCGGTATGGTTGTTTACATCATTAACAAAAAGCCTGCGACTTTCACCTCTTAAAACAGAAGACGTCGCTACTCCTGTGAGTGATTCGAGTTTCTTTTTAAATGCACATGGAGGTATGCAACGTTTTGCCTTTTCCCGAAATTTAAAATGGTACCAGCACAGCCAACCTTCCCGTTTCTTAGCACTAGCTCTAGATACCGATGTACTTCGTCTACGTTGTGGATTTGGGGATGCATGTCTTGAACCCGACCTAACCAATCTCGAGAGTTCATCTAACTGTTGTTGCATCTTAAACAATTGCTCATCCCGACGACTAACGTGATCAGTACTCGAATTACCATCAGAAACGGAGTTTATACTGCCCTGTGAAAATTCAATGATTTTGTCAGCCATTTCCGCTAACTTGTTTAGGTTCTCTGAACTAACAGCTAGAACGGCTTGAACTTGCGGTGGTAAACGCCTCATCCAGATGTTTTTAAGAAAAGATTCGTCTACATGGTTCTCACTCAATTCTCGCATTTGTCTAAGCAATAAAGACGGGGATCTATCACCTAATTCCAAATCCTCAATTAGAGTTTTAACTTTCCGGTTTTGCGATACTTCAAACTGCTCTAGTAAACGATCTTTAAGAGCCGTATATGGACATGGGGGTGGTTCACACACTATATCTGTAGCATGTGAAAGAGTTTCAGGGTCTAATGAAGCAACGAGATGGTCAAATTTTGTTTGCTCAACCGTAATGCCAGCTAACAAAAACTAGCTTCAAGCTGCATAAAAAATAGTTTTACATTACGGGGCCAAAAACTAGGGACCTTAACTGTTACTCCTTCACAACTATTATTTGAACCTACAGCTCCTTCACTTTTAGTATCTGTACCTTCAAGCGACATCTCTATCTGAGCTAGTGGGATAATGAGTGAGTGATCGTGAAGTTTATTGGCGCAAGAGGAGTTATTGAGAATGTATGTATGTAAAGTGCACTGGTGTAAGAGCCAGATGTAACTAAATCAACATCTCAAAGCGGCAAAAAAATAAAAATTTTACCGACCAAATTCCTGCCTCAGAGGTTCGAACCATAGATAGGGACGTTACCAATTCACAGGTGTCAGTGAGTTTCCGGCGGTTAGCTTATCTTGACAACTTGCTTCCAAGGTCCTCAGCGTCCAATTAACCTTTCCGGGAGTATTCGATCTTGTTCCAGAACGGGTCACCAGCTTATAGGTACGTGGTGTTGCTAAAACCTTCCTTCCCCATAACATCCAATCAGAAGGTGTAGGCTACACAAATAAATAAACAACTACGAAAGACTAAAAACAAGAAGAACTAACAATTTATTTAAAACTTAACGAGAACAACTTTTAACATTTCAACTATGAAACTCGACCTTCACAGGTCTGCAATCTGCGAAGCAAGTGTGTCTACAAAAGATCGCTTACTCCTTTTCTTTAAAACGGCTTGCAGTTCCGCAGACAAAAATGACGTCACAAGATGTTATTGCTTCCAGGTAGAAAATGCAAACACCATGAAGGAATCATCAGAATCAAACGAAATTCGCAAATGTCAATTATAGGATATTAAGTAATTAATAAAAGTTTCAGAGTTATCAAGGGGCAGGCAAAAGCGGCGCAGCGCCCTCTGAATTGATGCTGAAAGCGTATAAATAAAGTGCTGAAAGCGGGACGCTGGTGCGGCGATTATTTGTTAGCAAACCGCGAGACCTGAGTATGTTCCGTCCTGCAATGACGGAAGAATAAGAAATTCAAGCAACTTATTGAGTTTGAACGAGGGAGGATGTGGCCTTCGAGAAGCGAGGATTTTCCTATCGCGCAATAGCAGTCAGGCGCGCAGCGCGAACAGTCCTCCACAGTGATGCGAAAGTAGCAGTGGATCTGACGAGCACCGAACAACCTGAAAACAAGGCAATGGACGACAGAAGGTGACGTCAGAGCGCGATGACAACGATGGCCCGTTCGCGCATGGCGTAGAATGATCAGCTTCCTCCAGGCAGCTGGCAGCACGTTGGTCTACTGCTACAGGTGCGTACAATTAATGGCTTCTGTCAATTGTCGCCCGTCTGCTGCGCTGTGACTGCGTGCAAGGGCGTTTTTATACAGGATTCCCCTCTCTACGGCGAATCATCGACGGCTGCGTCGGCAGGGCTCTGGAGCACAGAGACAGGCTACTTTGGATTGGCACCAAGTTGTCTTTCAGATGAATCACGCTTCAATTTGTGGTCCCATGATGGCCGTTCAGCAGGGACGTTATGCCGGTCAACGCTTTTCGCCTCCTGAGTGTATTATTGAACGACAGTGGTCGGTGAATCTCGGAGTTAGCGTGGTCTGGTGCGATTTCGTATCATGACGATCCAATTGATACGAATTGAGGCACCCTCAATAGCAACAGGTACGTCCGTATATGAGCCCGTCGTTCCTTTCCTTTCAAGGCACACCTCCTGAGCTATCTTTCAGCAGGATAGAACAGCCCACATGCGGTTTGACTGTCTGAGACTGTTCAGCACACACAACGCATGCAACTTCTTCCTTTGGCCCGCTTATTCACCGGATATGTCAAAGCCTCTATTGAGCACGTGTGGGATATGGTTGAGTCGAGCAAGGTCTGCCTGTGATTCAAGTGTCCTGCAGTTTCCAAAGACGACGAACTTTGGTTGCGCATACAAGCGATGGTTCCTCTCTTCCTCAAGCAGATATTCAACATCTGTTTGACTCATGCCATGTCGTATAGCAGCACTTCTATTGTGAAGCGCATGGTGGCTGCCACCAAATTGATTTCTGCTTAATTTGTTTCTTTGTTTTGAAAATCATCATTTATTGTATCAGTACAAGTCGTTTCTGCATTAAATTTCATTTGATTCTTGATGATTCTTCATGGTGTTGCATTTTCTACAAACAGCAGAGAGCATATATATATATATATATATACATATATATATATATGAGCAGAGATATATATATATATATATATATATATATATATATATATATATATATATACATATATATATATATATATATATATAAGCAACACATGCTATATTATTAACCTGAAAAATTTTAGTAGTTCTTTAAAAACCGGGAAATTTTGTAAATTGTATCTTTTGGCTCTTCTGTTTCAATAGGTTGCCAACCCCTGGTCTATAAAGTTCCAGATAGGTACCTCATAGTAAGAAAAATTTGCGTAATCTAATCGCTATATGCACATCTCTATTTTCTCGGAACGAAAACAAACCCATTTGGGACAGGATGATAACTGGTGATGAAACCGATTGTTTCGAATACACATCACAGCAGAAAGCAATTTGCTGTTTGACATCTGTACCCACCACCTCTGGCAATCGGTGAGATTGATCCTTAATAAGAGACCGCCAGCAAGCGTAGTGTGGAACGTCTAAGAACAAATACATTTAGAGCTTTTGAAACCTAATAAAAAGCTAAACTTGGGGAGATATTATCTGCAAATGAATGATTTAAACAAAATAATTAAAGGAAAGAGACCAGTGATGTTCAATAAGAAGCTAATACACATTCTGTTGTATCATGATAATGCCAAACCAGATACTGTTTTGGCGATTCGTCAAAAAATCACAGAGATATTCTGGGAACTTCTGAATCCACCACTCCCTGGTGAACTTGCATCCACTCTTTAATTCATTTGTTTTATCTCCCAAAGCAAATTGTTTGAAAGGAAAAAGATTTCTAAACTGAAACATACGTCAACTAGAACTACTCTAGTCTTTCGCCTCGAAAAAGCCGACAAGATATTTTTCGCTAATGGTAATATTTACAACAACATCAGCTGGCAAAAGTTCATAAGTATTGAAAAATATATTGTACAATAAATGTTACTAAAATTTGATGAAAAATGTATTTATTTCTATCTACTCTCATTAACTGACACAGAAATGGTCCTAATATATATATG
>BMAW01052957.1:1947797-2046061 GCA_019974015.1 Nephila pilipes
ATATATATATATATATATATATATATATATATATGTGTGTGTGTGTGTGTGTGTGTGTGTGTGTGTGTATACATATATTAGAAAAGGGATCACATAACTTTTTATATCTTACCTTATCCTCAGGATTGTCTGGGTCGACTGAATATTTATCTACCTCCAAATATACCATCTGGTCGTATCCACGTAAAATATATGAGGCACCGCCTTTAATCATCATTGGTCTCAAATTCCCACTGACTATTTCCAAATAAGTGAAACACGATGGAGAATCTTCTAGAGTGTCGTTATCTGAAGCAGAAATTCGTTAATTTATCTTTGAGCATAACAATACGGTTAAATAGTCGTTTACTTGGAGCTGAGGAAGTAGTTCATTAAAAATTCTAGAAAATTAGTTTACACATTTTAAGATAATATAAGAAATATTTATACTGATGTTGTAAGACGTGTGTTGTAGTAATTCTGTTTTTTTATTTATAAATAGTGTTTTTTTCAAACTCGAATAAACCATTCAATTCGTTAGTTGTTTTGATCATGTGTTTAATACTTAAAGACTAGTTAAATAAGTAAGTATACAATGACAATTAGCGAATTTGACTGACAATTGTTTGTGTATAGACAGGATCTTACTGAAAAATACACATTGCAAAATACGTGTTAGAAATTCTGTCATTATTTGTAAATAATGTTTTGTTGCATTTTATCAAAATTGGATTTAACTATTCATTTCGCTAATTGGTCAGTACTTACAAACCGATTAAATTTGTGCTAATTAAGTAGTGCTATTATCAAAAGTTTTGTATGCAGACCAGATCTTACCGTAAATATCTATGGTGTATTCTATTTTATATAATCCCACATCCAGAAACCTTGCAGGGAATCGCAGAGCAGAACAGTTGGAGGAGCGAATTGTCGAAATATCGATAGTTTCGATGACGTCGTTGGAAGGCGTGATCTTATCAACATTCCATCTCATTACGTAAGATCGTGAGGGATGATCATAAACTTGGGCCGTAGTTTCAAGACGAAACGTATCCTCTCGCAAATACTGAAAATAAAAATGATTCATTGAACGCATCAGAGTTGCATGTATTGCTGGGAATAATAGCAGAGTCTGTAAAGAAACACTGAAATAGAGTTGAGGAGTTGTATTGCTCTAGAGGATTTGGGGAATGAATATGCAGATATTTAAAGCAGATATTTTATTTACAAAAGTTATTTAATTAATATTTGAATAAAATATGAATAACAATTCTTTCATTATTTGTCATGAAAAATTATGGGTGAAATTTAAGAAACTTTTCAGCTTTAGAGTTTTGAGTTTTTTTAAACAGTGTAGAAATGCATACATCATTGGTCTTATGTATAGTACTGAAAATAATAAATATGTGTATCTTACTGAAATATTAAACTCATTAATCTCAATATGTATTATTTTAGAGAGATATTTGTTATTACAAAAAGAAACATAATTAAATAAATGTTTTTGTTAAAATTGTCGGTAATTCTAAATTACAGTATCTGAATTTGATTAAGAATTTGGATCTATAATTATATAATACTTGGATCTCTTACTAAGAATTTATAATAAAACTAAAGACATTTTTACATGGATAAAAATGTAATATCATAGCCATTAAGCATAAAATATGTCTTTCCCCTCCTCTTTTTAATAAAATACAAAGCTGATGAGAGATCATATATATATATATATATAAATTTCTTATGACTTACGAATAAAATTTATGACAGCTAATATGAATATTACTTTTGGAACTAAATTTCTGGATTATTTTCGTGAAATAACGTTATCAAAAGGGTAAACAGTTTTAAAAGTTTGAAGTATTATATATGCACATCATATGTTTTGTAAACATCATATAGAAGGCTATTTTATCAATCTAAATCTTACTTTTTAACAGATATATCTTTTCTAATAAACTGCAATAACCAAAAAAAAAAAAAAAAAAAAAAAAAAAAAAAAAAAAAAAAAATGATAGGTTATTTTAATTTCAAAGATGATTATAAGTGTTTAAGAGATTGAGTCAGAAGAAGGTAGAATTTTAATTGACAAATACCTACACATTTAAAAATGAAGTTACTCGTATTTTTTCCGATAGACAATACAAAATTACATAAAAAATATGACAGTTTTTGAAGAGAAGCATAATAACAGAATGCGAATTTTTTTTTTCAGTCTGTGACATTTCTGTAAAAAAAAACCGTTTCAATTCCTTTAATATCCTTTTAAAACTTTATGATAGGCTAAATGTGACGATCTCGAGTCAATCACGAAATAAATTGCAATTGTCAATGCATACAAAACGCTAAATGATTGAGAGACAATGATTTTTCTCTCCCATAATTTCGCTGTCACAAGTGATATTTGTTAGATGTACAAGTACATATTCAGTTCATTCAGCACTACGAAAAGAAATAAACGACTCACTTTCATTGGCCGTCTGTTGTTCGTGGAATTATTTTCTATCCAAATATTGGATGGTGGATAAGCTGCTGCCACATCTGCTGTGGCATCGGTTTCGAATATCGTATTGAAAGCCTTTGCTGTGGGATGAAATTCGCTTGCCTGATGATAAGTATAGCGAATTCTAAAAGAAGAAAAATACATTACGTATTTCCATAATTATTCCTTTAAACATTTTCCCCTCTTAGTCTTATAATTACCAGAACTTACATACTGAATAGTTAATGACATATTTTATTATTTATTTCTATCATTAAAGGCTTCTATTGATTTATGAATACGCACGCACGCACGCTCGTACTTACGCACACGCAGACAAACACACACACACACATATATATATATATGTGTGTGTGTGTGTGTATGTATGTATACATACATACACAGACATTTGTCCCAAAAATATACGTATCCCTTATTAGGATGAACTACTGTATGTTGCATTTAAAAGTTTCAAAATATGTTTAATTCCTAACGTTTAAAAGATACTGTGTTCACAAAGTCTTATCAATATTTATATATTTTATTTTTTCCCCATAAAATGCTATAAAATTTAAATTGATGTTGACTAAATGCGATTTTGAGGACAATGGCTCAATTTTGCAAGAAAAAAAATCTATAATTTACTATAGACTTAATATTTTATGGATTTTTTACTTTAATATTAGTCATTTTAAGGTTCAGAATTAATAGTCTCTGATTTTTATTTAAAATGTAAATGTTTTATCAAGTTATATATTAAAAACTAATAATCTTATACATTACATTTTTCATATAATGCTTTAATTCCATTTTCACAAATTCCTTAGGAAAGGGTGGTGCCAGCTCAGGTTTCGTCCATGTCACTTGACCGAGGCTCAAAATTACGAGGCCCGTCGCCAATAGCCTTCGTGTTGTTTCTAGTGTGACGTTAATAAAAACCATTTTGACCTATATATTATTCTTCCATGATCTTCAATTTTAAAAATAAGAATTGTGCTGTAAAAAGCGAAAATATAGAGAGAAGAGTACGAATTTCAGTTATTAAATTAACGTTTAAGATAATTTCTGAGGATTGAACCATTTCTTTTCAAAGCTCGATAAATATAAAATAGGAAAAAAGCAGAGACTTCGCTTAAACTTTACGAAAGAAATTTTAATATATTGACGAATATTTTCAATATATTGTCTTTAAAAGTTGTAATAATATAAGTTTTTATTAGCAATATTCAGTTTCTCAATTTTCATGTGTTAATAGAGTAAGAAGTATATAATCTGAAAAATGATGTCAATGTTATTTCGAATATAATAAATAAAGAATATTACTAGTTGTGGATTTAATGTTAGAGCAGACTTTTTTTTTTGTTCGGATGATTTTCAGCAAAATTAGATTAAAATATCTTTTTGATTTCGAACAATTTATTCGGATTAAACAATTAAAAAGGGGAGTTTTAAAATGCTTCTTTTCATCTATTTACAATTAAATTAAAAATATGATTAAAATGCGAGAAAGCGATTATAAAGCACCGATAACAGATTGTTTTTGAACTCAAAACTTTGACATGTAATATGAAAGTAATTGTACACACTTTATATTTTAAATAATTTGAATCTGATTTTCTGAACAAAAGGAAGATATTAAAAAATAATGCAATTTAAATATATGTATAAATACACTTTATCACACGTTTCAATTACTAGAACCATCGAAATACTGACATTGGAAGAATGTGGTAAAGTTGATTCGGTATTTTTTTTTTTTTTTGCATGTTTAATGTTTCAAAAGAGTTATTCAATTGGATATTAACGATACACCTCGTGACTTGGAACAACGGACAAATATAGAAAAGTGTACCTAAGCCAGTAATTAGATCACAATATCCCCCTAGGATCAGATAACCACGAACTTATTTCAGAACTGTATTTCAGTGGGAGCCCTGTACAGATTTTGTTAAATTTTAAGTTTTACTTTAATTTAACGTTTTTGAGAAAGGAGTTTCAGAGATACACCCGGTAAATGCAGAACATTATTTTCTTTTTTCACTCACAAGTTATTAATCGATTTTTAAACATTGATCCCAACAAAATGATACACACCATTATTAATATTCCCTATTAAATCACATTTAGGGATATGTTGGTTGAATAAAATTTCTGGCACTGAGTTTGTTGTGGGACATATTGTGCCAACCTCGAGGTGAAGATTATATCTTTTGAATATTTAAAATAATTTAAAATTCAAAATAGAGAATAAAAAGTATATAAACAAAATTATATGGATAGGTTAAAACCAATGCTAAATAAGAAATTAAAAACATTTGGTTGGGAATTTGCCCAACCAAGTGAATTAAAGCTAATGTACGAGATTTCAAATATTTTAAACGAACATAGTTAAGAGCTTTCAATTAGAATGTGTCGCACAGTCAGAGCACAAACACATTAGTTACACCTACGGGGATCTTTTCCAAGAAATCTCATATGTCTTCGTTAATCGTAGGAATCTTCACTGATAAACATTTTTTAATCTTAGTGGAAAATTATGTTCTGAACATTCGTTAAAGCGAAGCCGTTTAATTAATAAGGGTAAAGTATAGAAGTCCTTTTGTATAAGTATTCTGGTACCAATCCCTGGGTCAGAATGTAACCTTTTCATTTTAATTTATTGACTGTTTACTAAAGTTGCTCTTATAAGAGCGACAAACCTAGTAATTTTGAACTTCGGTTATATGACGTGGACGAAATTTGAGCCGGCACCTCCCTCTCCAAACTTCTGCACCACACGCCAAAGGGAGGAATTAACAGATTTAACGTACACCAACCACACTACATAACGGGTCTTTAGTGGCAGCTGGGCTCGAACTCATGACTCGACGGAATCAACGCCAACCATGAGCTCGTGAACATGAGCTCTCGGCTCCAGCGGTGACGTAACTTTTTAAAGATTAAAATAATGGTCAAAGGAGCTATTTATAGTCTAAAATGTCACTTCTAAACCAATCTGATTTAGGGTGGCTTTCTGTAGAAAATAATATACATGACCATTTAAATGTAAGTAAAATAATTTACATTTTTGCTGAAATCAAAGTGAAGGAAATATTTTTAAGTTAGTACCAATGCGTTACGGGTCAATAATACTATTTATTATTGAATAAATGTATTTCTTCATATATTCTGAAATCTTCAAATTTATTTAGTTTTTGTTTACTGCGGACTTCATTCATATTTCCAAACGGGGCATCGAATTCTTATAAATGAGGTACTACTCATTCACCAAATTTCCAAATCACTCCGTGTGAAGATTTAAACACATTATTTAGCTATAGGTTTTGGAAGAACTAAGATTCCAATCTATGATACATTATTTACGAATTTATTGTAGCTATCTTAATAATTGAAAGGCATGATTTACAGTTACGAAGTCATTTTAAAATAAGTTTTTTTTTTTTTCAATAAGAAAACTCCTTTTGCGTGGTGTGCTTCTATTCGTGAACATTAATTGCAAAAAACATTTTACTTTATTTCCGTGTCATCAACCCAAGAGGCTTCTTCAGTTTCCCTCCGCTTCCTGAAAATATCAAAAACAATATTAATGCAACAGATTATTTTTATTACTCACTTACAGTGAATGAATTATTGATTATATATATTCTTATAAATTACATGCAATTTGTGGATTCTATCATGTCTAAAATAAACAATTTTTATGTCATTTTGATTAGATTTATTCCTCGGCAGTCGCTACGAGTATTTTTCATAAGCAAAGAAAATTTTCAGCCATTATAGTAAAAAGTAATTAGCAATTTTGAATGAAAATGCGATTCATGTGTACAGAATGTTTATATTAGAGTTTATAAAACTTTTAAAAGCACCAATGATTAAGGGAATAATTCAAGAAAAATTACAAAGTCACGCTTGAGAAAAAAGAAAGAAATCACTTGAAAATGTGCATAAATACATTTATTTTCAAGGTAAGCGTAATACGGCACTGATTTTTATATATATATATATATATATATATATCAAATACAATTAAAACACATTCGATCTACAATATTAAATAAAAAGCAGAATTAAGGCAATATAAGAATATCAGAATTTACCAATCACCCAAGCAATTCTTAAATTATATAGTATTATATTTAATTAATAAATGTATTTACTTGTGTATTATTACTTTTCGTAATTATATGCTGCTAATAACTCTTTGAAAAATTAACAAAATTGTATTCTATTTAAAGAAACTTTTGCTCATAATTTTCCTCTAATCAGTATGAATTACATTTATGTGAAGATACTAATTTAAATTTCATACCTTAGATCAAGAACCAAATCGCGTAGGATAATTAATGCCTCTAGTGACAACGAAAATTAAATAGGAAAAAAAAAAAAAAAAACAGTTCATTGAAACGTGAGATTTTGATAAGTAGTAACGGCAGTTCTTTTTAGTTATATATAATGACGAAATTATTTTATTGTTTTTAAGTAAGAAGATTAATATATATATATACAAGAATACGTTTATACGTTTTCGAGATCGATAAAATGTCATTTGATAATAGAGTGTATTTTAATTCATGCAGTAAAATGGGGCTTAATTATTTTAAACTAATGAATTGAAAATTACTTTAATCTTATTTTACAGGATTAATAATGTTTGAACACTTTTTACGAAAACATTTTGGCATGTACAGTAGATTTGGGAGAGATTAGGATTCAACGTTGTCGAGGCAATTGTGGGAGGTATTCGCATCTTAATCCGATAAGCGTATTATTTGATAGATTAAAGAAACTCTCAGATAGAGAAAGGAAACTATTTGAGCACATTCCCCTTATTTCAGGACCAATAAAAACTATATTTTTGATATAATTGACTATTTTATTTACTTAGTTTGCGCTTGATCTTAAAATCAGAATAACATTTAAGACGACAGACGAGACAGGTATAAGGAAACCATCATAAATTGATAATTGAGGAATACTATTAATGAGCAGCTTTAAAAACTATTTACTGTTTTAAATGTGTCTGTGCCTTGAATCATCTTACCTGTTTCCCGTACGTTGATTAAAATGCATTTCTTCGTCCATCATTGCTTTACATGTTTCTTCATTTCCAAAAGTTTCAAGAATTTCTCCTTCATCAGCGTCGAATGAAATGCACGTGAAGGGATCTGTCGACTCGAATTCGATGGTGAAGATGACTTCTTCTCCGGGAAGGATGCTGGTGGGAGATGCCTGTAATCCAAGGCCCACGGTAGCAGACAGGACTCGTATGTTGAGAGAAACGCTATTGCTTTCTTCCAAGAAGTTGGATGCCTTGAAAGTTGCACTATATTCTCCAACCTAAATATGTTAACAAACTTGAGTATGTAACATCGTCTTTTAATGAAGTTTCAGGAAATATATATTTCAAGAATAATATTTTTCGAATAAAAGATTTTAGTTTTCAAGAAACATCACGAGAAGAATTTTTTCCTTCGAATGTAATAAAAAATATAATATATCTATATAAATGAATAATTTTACTGTATATCTTTAACACGCGATAATCCCAGCACTCATTGCGCAAATCTTATCTATCAATCCAATATTTGTTTTTTCAAGATTTTTAATAAAATATTTCTTTATGATTATTCTCTAACAGGTTTAAATATATTTGCCTTATTTTGTGCCTATTATTAGAATATTTTTTGCACCTACAGGGAGGAGAGAATCTAAAATTGAACAGTGTTTTATCCACCTTGTCCTCGTCATGATAAGATGGGGTGATTTTGAGACCGAAGAATCGGCAATCATAAGCAAAACCTACAAAATATGTATCCACTGATGAAGAAATGGCTCTGAAAACAAGCAAAATGTCCCCAGGTGGCCACACGGCCCGAATGAAGAAGCTGAAAATTGTGACGTCGGGTTATTCGTAATTTTCTTTTCACTAATATCGGGGATTTTTTGGTAATTTGAATTGCATAAAACAGCAACTCCTGGCTAACCCAAATTTAGCGTGATTATGTAAATTAGATAAAGACAAGAATTGTAATGAACTGAATTAGAGATTGTGATATATAAGCGAAATAGAACTGAAAGGAAATGGAAGAGATATAGAGAATAACTGCAAGTTAACAGATACTTGTAAATTGAATTGAATTATTTAAATAATCGTTTGGATTAAAGTTAGTTGGAAGCGACTCCTGATTAGAATAATAAGAGTCGAATTTACAATAATAGAAAAGTACTTGAATCGGATATGTTACAAAATGACCGGCGGTGCGCAATGTGTTAAATTCTTACAGTCTTACGTTGTGTTCAGCAACTCGTAATTCTGTTAAAACTCTAAGGGGTATGTATTTTTTGGAATGGATTTTCACATTAAATAATATTCTTGCTCTCTCTTTCTTTCAGAAATCTCGATAAAACTCTTTTTTTTTTTTTTTAACTTTCATGATTCCGGCTGCATCGTTTTCAGTCAAATATACGCAATGAAAAAATTAATCAGTTACATTATCAATCTAAATCCCAACGGGCATTTGATGCTACTTATATCTTCTATATAAGATAGCTCTTCAGAATTCTGTTCCCTTATATTCATACACGAAGAAATGCACTCGGAAACTATAATTCAAAAAACTTTATGATATTTCCGAGAAAGTGACATTATCGAAGATTTAATTTATTGGTATTCCATAGATGAGCTTAAGTTAAATAAACCATTTAAAAAATTAAGGTTGCAAGTTGTGCGTGCATTAATTTTTTAAAATTATTTTTATACGTTTTAAATAATACTGTTATAAGACTGTTTTTTATGATAATACAGCGCATATATGGTGATTGAAAAGTACCTAGAAAAAACAACAATTTCATTTCCAAGGTCTGCTTATTTATCTAACGTATCTGACTACCTATTTATGCACTGCTTTATTATGCTATACGCTAAATACAGCTTTGTAATTTTGAACTGTCATCAAATGATCGAATTTGACGACTGAAATGACATCCTAATCTCCATATCCACACCAGGACAATGTGAATCATTTGAGGTGTGATATATTTAGGATGCCTCAGTTCCTTCTATACGATAGTTTTTGTTTGGAATAACAAGGCTCAAATGTTCTATTCATCAGTTACGAATCCGTTGCTCTACAAAGGTTACAATTAGCCAAACTTTAATATTGTTGTGTCTGCTGATCACCTCCAGGCTATTCTACTCTATGAGGACGACACTGCCGTTCTGGAAAAGCAAGCCAAATGAAACTACTTGAAGATAAGTGAACTAGTAATTCTGCTATCGCTGTTTAAAGTTGCAATGGAAAATATTTAATGAGGGAGATGAATCAACGTTCAGACTACTTGGTTCTCTACTCCATTTCTGGCTTTCTTGTGTTAGCTGGTCCTGTCGATAGCTTGCATTTTTCTTTGATTTTAATGTTTTTAATAAAAATGTAGTTACCGTTGATTTTGCGTGTTAGTCTTCTTGTGTGAAATTTGTTATCTTCTGACCTCAGGAGTCAGTTCTCCATGGTCTCGAATCACATATGGTAAATTACCACAGTATTCTAATAAACCAATAAAGGTTTGCTTTGGTTTTATTAACGTCGCACTAGAAGCAACACGAGAGCTATTGGCGACGAACCTCGGTGAAGTCACGAGGACGAACTTGAGGTGGCACCCCCTCTCCTAACTTCCACACCATGCCAATGGGAGGACTTTGGGCTCCGACAAATTTAACGTGTTTCAGCCCGGGCTACACGGCAAATAAACCGATAAAAATTTTGCTACTTTTTCAGGGGAAAATGTGGCCGCGGTAATCTAGTGGTCATGGCTTCGGATTCGTGGCCGACGGTTTTCGTTCAATCGCGGGGTCGATCCTTGGCGCTAAAGACCCGCTGTGTAGCCGGGGCTGAAGCAGGTTAAATCTGTTAGGGGCCCAAAGTCCTCCCGTTGGTGTGGTGTGGAAGTTTGGAGAGGGGTGCTAGCTCAGGTGTCGTCCTCGTCACTTGACTGAGGTTCAAAATAACAAAGTCCATCACCGATAGCCATCGTGTTGTTTCTTGTGTGATGTTAATAAAAACTAAACTAAAATCAATTTTCAGGGAAAAATCTGTAATCGAATACCAATCTCAGTTTTATTGTTGATTGTTTTTGTACGATGCCTTTTTTTTGTAAAATAAAAATTTAAGAAAGCGATTTTTAAATATTTGCATTGCGTAAGATAACACATAACTACGCGTTTCATGGCGAGGGATGTTTATGTTGATCTATGAGTTCAAATCCTGATTTCACTCTAAACTCTTTGTGCAGATAGAAGCTTCTACATATTAAATAAAATTTAGCTTTAATCTTAAGAGAATGAAGTATAAAGATCATTTGTCAGCCTCCTCATTTGACCATTATTAAGAATTCCAAGGTCCTCCACCAATAGCCTGACGACAGTGATGTTAATTCAATCAAGCGAAAATTAGTGTATAATTTTCAAGAAGTTTGAACTGAATTTGAATATCGTTTTGAAAAATGGAGCAGCAGAAATGAACAAAAAGTCCATAAAGAACTATGCAATATTTTTTCATCAGTTACGGAAAACAATCATATTTTTTCCTTTGTAAAAATTACAGAAAATTTCACTAATTAATCATTGCTATTAAGATACAGATAGTACAAGCCCAATTAATTAACTTAAAATTTTTAAATTTTTTTTTAGGTTTTTAACAGCTAGAACAAACATACATATAGATATTTTTGACATGAATTTCAATTTTGATCTAAATTCCTCCTCCCTGCTTAAAAAATAGCGTGTTTGTTAGATTATTTCATAGATTTCTTCAACTTTTTTTTTTTTTTTTTACATTTTGGAGCTGTTTTGATATTGTCTAGGTTTTTGTTTTCGCAAATTTTAAAGTATTTCAGAATATTTTTCTTGACTTAAAAGTTACACACTTCAACCTATTCCCTAATCATCTATATTAAAGTATGTGTCTGTTAACGTTTTTGTTTTATTTGAATTTGAATAACATTAAACTTAAAATTTTAATGTAAAAATATTATTTTTCGTTTCATATATTGTTAACAAGTAGTGTTTTTAAAAGTTATTTGGATACTTTGATCAATTTTATTACTTTAATAATTTTTAGATAACTACTTATTTGTGCCTTGACTATTATATGCAATCTGTATTTAAAGAAAAAAAAATTGCATTTTACTAAGACATGCAACGGACAGAATAATCCTTATATATATAAACTTGATTTCATCCAACATATTTCTAATTCCTAGAAAACAAGTTAATTTTTTTTTTCATGAAATAAGCTTTTACTATATTATTTTATAGATTTTTCAAAATTAAAATATAAACTTACGTCCTCAAATTTATAAGTGAAAACATTTTTCGAATCATCTTGATTCAACGTTTCGTCTCCGATTTCCATTGTATAATCATGAACAGTTCCTAAAATTAACAAAAGTTTCACAGTAATAAATACAAAATACAACTGGAATAATCATAAAATATTTCCTGATTGTGATGATTTCAGTGCTCTAAATATATAATGCAAGTGCCATTTTTAAAATAAATTTGTTTCCTAATCAGGATAAGAATTTGTTGACGAACAATATTATGTAAAAATTCATGTTCTAAATATTAATTACCTTTTAATGACACTTCAACTCACATAAAGCTGTTACATAAAATTGTTACAATAGCCTCCGCTACTTACAAAATTAATGATTTTATTGAAATAAACAATAAAAGAGTGAAAAGAATACGTAGAGTAAAGCCATAATATATCTCATAAACTAAATAATATCGTCTTTTATAATTATTTTTATTTTAGCTGAGAAGCGTTTATGGACAACCGAAGAGAAGTGTTTTATGCTGTCAAATTAAAACGCTTACAATGAAATCAGGATTCTGATATTGTGACGTTGGGCTATTCGCGGTTTTCTCTTCACTAACCTTGGGGACTTTTAATTAAGATTGATTGCTTTTTCTAAATAATTTTTGCCCAACCAAAAATAAAACGTGAATATTTAAATCACAAGCAGGTAGAAATAAAATGAAGCGAGGGAGATAGGAATTATATAAATTAAGCTTGAGACACACGAAAAAGGTCGAGTGGTTCTAGTGTTTGACAATTGTTCCAGAGTTGAAGATGGGGTCGAGAATTGCTACAAATTATCGACAACTTAGAGAAACCTAGAAGTCGAGACAGCCTCAACTCTAAGGCACGGGTAAGAATCTGTTAGATTGATATTGATGGAACAAGTTATTATATTTAGGGCGCTATTTGGGGAGAACCGGTTATATTTGTCGTTATACAAGCAATTTGTCAATAAACATAGTGTTGAAGCCTGTGTAACGTCTTCTTGAACGTTTTATTGACTTTTAGTGTTAATATTTTTAGTTCAGCTATGGCACAAGAGGCGAATAGGAATAGTTCGCCGCCACATTATGACTGAGAATGCAAGACAAAAAAAATTGTTAACAATAAAATTTAACTTCAAATCTGATTAACTTAGGTGGTGATCTTGAAATTAGTATACATTAGTCCTCTAGGAAAATAATTTTGTGATGATAGAAGTGAATAAATTAAATTAAAGCAGATTTAAAAAAGAAAGTAAAAGAATTAAATTAAAAATTTATAAAGGTATGAAATAAAATATTGCTCGTTGCTGTAAAATAAGCTTTCCTAAAGAGGAAATCAAGATATAAAATAAAAATATATCGAGGAAGTTTTTAAGAAGAATATTTATGAAATAAATACCATAACTTAGTTTTTTTTTTTGTTACGTAACATTAAATTTGTTATAAAACAACAGTCTCTATGTACATAAATATGACAAAAACCAGATGACAAGATTTGAATAAAATCGTTTTAATCGAGATATATCTAACTTACGAAGGAAAGAAATGCGCACACGCGAATTTCATCACTATAAATTATCGTGTGTGTGGTTCTATTTTTATATAAAAATGAAGTAAAATATATCCTTGCTAAATCTAAACAATAAGTATTCTACAGAGAAATTACTTTGGCTTTGATTCTGTACAGAAAGCAATAAAATAAAATATATATCCGCAATCATTGTTATACAAATAATAAAAAATAAATATTCTTAAATTAAAATTTTGTGGTCTCAAAAGGGACCACAAAAACATGAATACCTTCTTAAATAAAATTGTTTCATCAACGGGAGTCTAAAAATTCAACATACATATTTGAACATATACTGTGAATTTAATCTAAACGTGATATAGAAATGGTAGAATATATTATTAAGAGGTATTATTAATGGTAGAATATATTATATAAATCGTAGGGTTTTAATTATTACTTAGAAATAACAAGATAATTGGATAAAATTTATTCTGTGTATTGATTGATCCTTATGTGCATAATGTTATAAATTAAAGCTATTAATGTTGATTTGCTTGGTTTTAGGAATCTGTATGATAAAGTATTCCAAGTAGGGAGTAAAATAAAATATGCTTAAATTTAAAAATAAATAACTCTTAGATTATCTATTCCTTATTATTTACTATCCTTTTTTTGGTGCCATAAATAAAAACCACTTGATGGTCTTTTCATTGTTTATTTTCAACGATAAACTTAACAAACAATTACAATTGTGCAGCTTATTTTCATTAAAATAAATTTGAATTATACAAGACAAATTCCGGGAAACAAATATCTGCTGCAGACCTAGAGCAGCCGATCGCTTAAAAAACACCAAAAAGGACTCCTAAAAAGCTAGCGTCCATATAGCCCTTTTGGTCTGTCTGAAAAACAAAAATAAATTTAACTTTTTTATATATCGGTTTACCACGTGGGTTTGATATACGAGGAGCAGCTAGATCCACCCACGAAGACCACGTGATTACCATCCACGTAGACCACGGATTCTCAACAAGGAGAAGACAGAGTTAAATCTACCGAGTTCTACAATAACGGCTTTCGAAAAGCAAGAAACGCTGAAATAAATGTATAACTCTGGTTGTTGTGTTTATAGAAATGTCTCAAGTATATACAAAAAATGAAAATTAAGTTTATATCTTGATAACTTTTAATAATAATTAAGACTTTATATGCCCCGAGATAATGGTTAAAACTTTACGATACTGCGGGTTACTTCAATCTACGGTTTCTTGAAACAAAAAAAAATCAACATTAATGCCAATAATTTACAACAATAAGTACATAAAGGTCAATTAATGAGAAGGATAAATTTTGTCTCGATATATCGGTTATTTTTAGTAATAATTAAGACTTTACAACTTCTTTTGTAGATATGGAAAAAAATTTACTAATTTTTAAATACTTACCGGTGATGTTACAATAAAAACTAACAACTGCATTCACAGGAACGTCTGTTTTATCCGGTCCATGTAAGTCTTTACTGTCTTCTCCTTCATTCTCCGTATATTGAGGAGATACAGTTAATTCTCCCAATTTGTCTAATATTAGAACCTACGGATAAAGAATTCCTTAAAAACTTATTTATTTTGTGAGTCTACAATGAATCTTCTTTTCTCTCTCTCTCTTTTTTTTTAAAAAAAATAAAAGATTGTTATACTTACGTCGATAGAAAATGATTCTGTTTCAAAGTTATTGTGCACATTCACTGTGATATTGTAAACTCCTTCCTGTTTATATACATGAGTCTCTGACATGTTAAATGCTTCATTCTCGATAGAAACATCAGTTCGGGTTTCACCGTCTCCAAAATCAATATCTCCCAAAGTATTAAGTGGGAAATAGGTGGATTTACCAATATAATACAACTTTACAGTAATTTCACCTAAAAATGTTGAGTATTAGTTACCCTAAGTGAGGAATAGTTAAGATCTAAATAAAAAAAATTAAAACAGAAAGATGTAAATTAAAGTGTGTGAACAAAACAATATCTTTATAATTAAATAATGATATATAAAATTATTCCAATAGTCTTGTATTCTAATGGTGTATATAATATTACCAAATTTATCTATCTACTATATAAAGCATAGTGACATTATTTCTGAGCAAAAAATTGATAAAAATCTATTTCTGATTTTGAGAATAATTTTATGAATTAAGATTTCAGGATATCTTAAGTTTTTTTTATAAATATTTAAATACTAATGTCATGTAACATGTAAACTTTGCTCAAGTTATACATAATTATCTAAGTTAATACAATGAAGGTGAAAACAAAGGCTAAAATAAATTTTTAAAAAATAAAATTCAACACAGTTTTTTTTTTTTTGTAATTAAAACAAAATACTGCTTTAAAAGACGATTATTATTTTATTTTTTATTATGTTTTTTCTCTAAATTTCAAAATGATACCAAATACTTTATTAAAATAGAATTTACTTTTAATGAACAATCTGTTGAGAGATAAATGGTTAATTCGCTTTGAGTTAGATATTTTTTTTAAAATATAAGATTTTTTTCTTCACGTTTTACCTTCTGCTGTTTTTTTAATCTCATAAGTTTTAAATTATTTTACGTTAAACATATCTGACATTTATCAAATATGAAACACCTGAAATTTGAACCTATAATATACAGTTATCAAAATCCGATTTTATCATTATATGGAATGTGAATGCAAAATATTAGGACTTTACAGTACTCTAAAGATATTATTTGTATAAAAAGGTTCATCTCTAATTATGTTTTCTAAGCATTTCTTTACAGAAATTAATGTGTGTAAATATGTACTGTTAAATTGCATAACCAAAATAGTTAATATACTCCCCCCCCATTCGTCTTCAAAAAAAATATGGAAACATATCATGTACCTGGAGGAGTGATTTGAGGTGAGTTGCTCTCTAACTTCCAGTTTCGGCTAACATGATTGACACAACATACTTGTGCGTAAGCCTCTTCCGAAATTGTTCCGTCGCTAGCATTTAAAGTGATTGTGAAATTCCCTTCTTTTAAACAGGTATAGTTTTCCACCATCATCAACGGTGCTTCTTCTGAAAAAAAATATTAGTAATTTAATCACAGATCAATAGACATCCTTTTCATACACATAAATATAAAAGGGCCAATAAAAAAGGTCCGTAAAGATTTTATGATCACTTCTTGATTATTACTGTATATTTTCTTATGTCACTGCATTCATATAATGCTCGTTAAGGAATTTTAATTTTATAATTTGTAAAAAGTGTTAGAAAAAGACTACAAGTATGTTTTTCAGTTTAAGTACAATTAAAGGTACTGTAACGATTTATCTCTCGTTCCCCCATTCAACTAAGCTTTTGAGATAACTTAATACATTATTTGGTTTCTGAATCTCGTCTTGTAAATAAACCGTTTCTTATGTAAATTACCACTTCTATATAACAAGTGTAGTGAATAAGAAATGATGAGATAAACGAATCGGATGTAATGGTGGGCTCTGTCGATATTTTCTCTTCAACTAATCTCAGGAAATTTTCTGTCTGAATTGCTTAAAATGAAACCTCGTCCATTACTATGAAACGTAATTCATGTAGATTAGATTGAGAGTATGAAGTGCCATGAATAAATTGGATAAATTACATTTATAAGCAGGAGCGAACGGATTTCGATATTTGATGGTAAAATTAGCGAGATTCATAGTGAATCAAAGTGAGACTTCTGAACCAACCTTTCGTAATCTAAGGAGCAATTACAGAGATCCTAAAAGAGATAGGAAAGGAAGGTTCTGGATTCGAACCCCGAATCCCAGTTAATCTACTCACATGAACCCGAGGGAGTTAATAAGAGATAAATTAAATTAATAATCTAAAAGTTAGTTCAAATGCGTTTATGAAATTTAACTGCAGAGAAAGCAATGTTAGCAATTGAACTTTAATATTCAAGAAAGTGTATAAAATAATTTGTGAAGTAATCCCGTTTCGCTAGTCATATTAACTGTTATTCGAATCATAAATATAAATTTCAATTTAAGCTCAAGAACAGATAAGGTAATTGAAATAGTCAATTATATTTTTTTTTAAAAAAAAAAGAGTTCATTAATTATCTGACAAGGGGAAGGCTTTCAACCAGTTACAAATCCTTTGCGCGAATACACAACTTCTATAATTTAGCAAATAATACGATTACTAGCATATAATGCGAATAATTCCTCCAAATATTCAATCAACCAGACAGTGCTGGTAGAGCGCTGTCTGGATGTCGCAAAAAATCAAGTAGAAACGCAAGAAAATCCCGCGCATATCGCACTAGCACTCTTCTTATTATCGTAACTTTATTTCTTTCAATTCAACTCTGTCGTTTTTAAGCGACTTGATTAATCTATTCAATCCCCTCGTATGTCAAGATTACTTAATTTACACAACCACGTTTCATTTGATTGGAAAGAAGTTGGAAACTTAAATCGAAAGTCAGAAAGAAGCCCCATATGTTAGTTACGGGAAGTATCGCGATGAGCACATGTTATTATTTAGTTAGCATAATTGTAGGACTTTTTCTCTTCATTAGATTATAGGGCTAGATACCGACTCTTTGTTTTTGTAACTAAGATTAGTAAAAGCAAGTAAAAGTAATAACCAGGGTGAGTTACACAAATGGAGAGGTATTTAGAGAAACTGAAAATATTAAGGGGATTACCTGTAAGAAGGTTAGCGAGATTGTTGCGCACATAATATTGATGCAAGAAGGTATTAAGGGATCATCTGAGAGCTGATATTTAATTGGACCTACTCTACATGTTTATTTCTAATTAAGATGCAGTTTGGATGATATTAAAACGAGTAGAGATTTCAGGTGTATTATTTGGGTGAGAAGTTGAGTTAGTATCCATTCTATATTCATAATCATAGTTGATTTGTTATCATGCTATAGAATAGTGAGTGATTTGATTGCTTATTAACGACTCACTGAGAAGCAACACGAGAGTTATTGGCTACCGACCTCATAATTTTAAATCTGGGTTAAGGGACGAGGATGATACCAGAGATGGCACCTCCCTCTTCAAACTTCTACACCACCCAGGACTTGAACTTCGACCAGATTTAACGTGCATCAGCCCCACTACACAGAAGATCTTTAATGACATCGGGGCTTGAACCCACGAATCTACGAAAACAACGTCGACTGGTAGTCCACAACAATGATCACACACACAATCTTCAGACAATAATAAAACACAGTGTGATTTTTCTTAACTGATTCTTTTTTCACCGAATGTTCATTGAATTTAAATAAAATATTTAGTAGCGAAGCGGGTTGCCACAGTACAAACTGTACTTTTATGGGTTTTTTTATAACATTTCATGGTATTGAAATTATTCCGTTATATTGTGTGTATTGTATTGACTGTTCCATTATATATATATATACTAATTGATAATTTATTATAACTTATACAGAGATGTATATTAAAATGTTTGAATGAAGAAAATCTTTTCAGATTGTATAATAACAAAAGTTTCTATTTTTCTCTTTTATCTTAAAACTTATTTAATAGAACATGATTAATTCATAAATAAGGTTAAAAACAATGAGAGTATTTTTACAATGAATAAGATATGATTATACGATAAGGTAGTCTTTTCAAGACGGTTGCTCAAGAGTTATAAAATCTTTCGTCAAAATCCTATCCTTCACAGTTATAGCTTAAATAAGTTCACAGTTATGCAAATGTTAATAATAAATGAAATCAGAAAGCCTAAAATAAAACTGTGAAGTCGTTCTTCACAGTTTTTTCCGAATGATATATCTTTATTTTATTTAATTATTCCTTTGTCTCAATTAGGAATCGACTCATTTAACCAATGATTCAATTTGAGTGCAGCGAAACTGGAATCAGTTCTCAAATTACTGTATCACTTTGAATGATTCTATTTTAACTCACCAAAAACGTATTTTGTTCTCCGTATTCACTTGTGATCCATGTTAGAGTGACATTTAATCCTTCGTCTACACTTGCCTCTAGTGCTGCTGATTCGTCCAAATAAGTGCAATTTTCTGTTTCATAAAGGGTTAGACCAGACAGAGCAGTTGATATCACAACAATGGCTTCCTTTTCATCTTTTGTACCATCCGGTTCACTGCTCATCTTAGCTTTGACCTTGTAAATTCCAGCCTGAAAAACAATAATTGAAGAATAAAAGTACAGAGATATGAATGAATTAGCTTTTTATCTTAAAAAATGTTCTCAAACGACGTTATACTTAATATGTCGATAGAATGATGAGGCAAGCATTCCAAAAATGTGATTAAGATTCAACTGCTAAAAAAACAACTTATTTAAAATAAGCCTCTATCTAACCGTTAAAAATGCCGTTATAACTCTTAATTCAAAAAAATGATGATGAGATATAACTAAAAGGTGTCTTGAGTAAAATATATGAAGCTCAAGTTTTTCTTTTTAAATAATAGCTGATGTTTTTCAAGGTTATATCTTCTTTAAGTGAAACGAAGAAATATTCACGCGTTTGTTCAAGCATTGATTAGATTCCTCAATGACTGTATATAGTTTGCTAATTATTTATTTGATTCTCAGACTGAATAAATTACTATTATTCTGAAAAATTTAAACATCTCAATCAGAACATTGCACATAGATGCAAAAGTCAAACTTAAACCTAGATGCTAGATAAAAATTTTTGGAATATATATATAGCAGTCCTATTATAGTTTTTATGCAACATTAAAATAGGGGTAAATATCCCCTTTGTAAAAAAATCTTTGTATTGTTAAATTTTAACTAATTAAACTTAATTAGTCTAATGGTCGTGCGTTTATCTACAATCGGTGTACAGTCAACAGTCACCATACCACCATATATATATATATATATATATGTGTGTGTGTGTGTGTTTGTGTGTGTTTGTATAATACAGAAAAATCCATTGATGACACTAACTTAAATAAACTTAATACGATTGTTTAAGACTTCGTCATTATATATTCATTTAATAGTGCTTAAATTCTATTTTCCTGATCCTTTTTATTTCTGGATCAATATGTATTTACGTTTTGAAATTGAATGCCGCTAAAGAGTACCCAGTATATCGATGTTAGTATGGATGCAGATAAATATTTCATTCTTATGTAACATAAATCATGTATTGAAGACATAATTATATTAAGAATTACCCCCCCCCATACGTGTAAGAATTTACAATCTGCATGTAGGCACCAGATTATGAAGGGAATCAGGCGATCAATAAAAATAATGATTTACTTTTATTTTCCGTTGAAAGACATCACAAATTCTTTCCAGAAAAAAGTTATGTTTATTGTATAATTATGTATAGACGAACGGGATTAGTTTGATGCGTATTATTTGAGTTTTGGTAAAATTTCATTTACCCTCTTTGTTCAACTCGACTTACAATAGTAACTGGCAGCTGTAATCTAGTTGTCATGGTAGCGTGTTGAGTAGTGGATTCTGCGAGTCTGATTCCACTAAAAACCCACAGTGTAACGGGGCTGATGCAAGTGTAATCTGGTAGAGGTCCCAAGTCTTCCGATTGATGTGCCGTGGATGTTTGTTAAGGGAGGTTCCAGCTCAGACGAAGTCCTCGTCATTTGACCGAGGTTCAAAATTACAAAGTCCGTTGCCAATAGCCCTCGTGTTGCTTCTCAGTGTTACGTTAATAAACAGCCACAGACACACTAGTAACGATTATTAAAGCATCATAGAACCTTTTACCTTTAATATTTAAGTTTACAAGTTAATCCCAATTTTTGTTGCTTTAAAAATATTTATGCGGACAGTGAAATTATTCGTAAACAAGTATTTCCTGTCGGAACGCTCATAGTAATAGCAACACTTGTAATAAAAGCATTCTAAATCTTGAAGCATAAAAAAATTCCTGCGTCAAAACATTCAAGAACTTCATATCGGTCGTTCAACGTTTTAGAAAAATAATTTGTGGGCTTGAATAATTATTTAAAACTGTTTCATGCACATCTCAGCTATCACATTTCTGTTAACTAAATAAATGACAGCGAATAAATTTTGCTGACTCATAGCTTCATGGTCATTAAAAGAGTCGAATTTCCTCTGAATATTTGCTACGTCATCAGTTTAAGTAGGAAATGTTTCAAAGGGAGAGATGATATTTTTATTAAACAGCAATGGCTCTCCAGCTGGACAGTTTTTAAGTACTTGATTCAGAGAACATGCTCAACAGGACTAGTTTCTATTCGGTTTCGATAATCTAATTAAACAACTAAAAAAAAAAAGGATTAGTATTCTGTAAATTTCTTAACTTAAAGTTAACTATATCGTTTTGTGGATGCCTTTTCGGAGTCAATGCTTTCGAAGTGGTTACATTTTCACGTCTAATGTCTCAGTGAATGAGTATTTGTTAACAAGGCAATTGTGTAATCCTTGACTGTATCTGTTGCAACTAAAAGTATTATTTGAAAGAGGAAAAAGAGAATAAAGGGGCGGGGATTTTTCTTTTTTACTGCTGTGTTGAAGAAAAGAATTCTACTTGTTATATTGGTAAGTATAAAAAATCTTAATCGATAAAATTAGTAAATTCTTCTTTTTTTTTTAAAAAAAAAGTAAGTCCATATATAAATTATGTATAAAAATACTAGTAATTAAGGAATTTCAGAGGAGTTGAACAAATTTTTAGGTTCTTTAAAAAAACGCATAGGTTATTTACAATTGCATGCTGAACATTTTAATACCAACCATTTGACAAAACTAAAGAAAAACTTCAAAAATTATTCAAACAATTATACGGTATGTTTTTATAAAATTAACATTTGAATGGGCATGTCACTTCCTTGTATTTTCAAATTCGACGTGTATTTCAGTTTATTTTGCGTAATAAGCCACATTAAATTTTTTAAAAATTGGGATGAATTAGTAAGAAACTTGGCAAGATGAACACCCAAAATAAAAGTATATTTTTCAATCTCGAAATGTTGCACCAAATCGATTGTGTTTCTGATCTGCAATTTTTAGAGATTGCCTCAAATCTGGCCACTAATATTTGTAATGATGAATGTCAAATACTTACTATTATTTTAGAGAAATCTGTCGTAAAAATATTTTGAAATGTAGGCTTATCACTGGCAGGAGATGGTAAACTTCGAATTCAAACATTAATAATTCGAGATAAAAACCAACGTTTTTATATGGTGGCAAAATTTATTTAAAAAATTATTTGGTGGTATTTTGCCAAATGTGGCTGCCCTGGTACGCTTCGCGGACTTAACGTTCAGCCAAAAAAAATCGCCAAGTTTGGCAATTTTTGAAATTGCGCCAAGTGGTTGGGCTAAACTGCATTATTAAAAAAAAACATTGAAACGTTAGTTAAAACTTGTTGTAAATATCTAAATATTGCATTGTTAGGCGAGTAAGAATGATTCCCAAAGTTTCAGAGCTTTAGCTTAATGGGAAGTTGGTTAAATTAACAATCGCAAATTTGATGACACACTGATACACATAGACAGACAAACACCAAGTGAAATACAAAAAAAAAACGTTGTAAAATAAAGGAATGTGGTATCATTTTTGAGGCTCTCGGAGCATAACATCTGATAAATAGAATTTTTTTAAAAAAAAGATGTCGGGGCAAATAGAAGGGAAATTTTATATTATCCTTGAGCATTTTAATACGCAAGTTTTCAATTTTAATTTTATAATTGAATGTTAAAATTTTAAATGCATTTTTCGCAGTTTGAATTTTTTTCACTTACTTGCTGGATATTTCAAAAACTATTATACTTACGCACTTAAACATTTGTAAGTATAGTAAGTATAATACACTACTTAAATTGTTTATAAATATAGTGTCATACATATATTCATTACTTACAAAAAGCGAGAAAATATTTTTTTTGAAAATTTTAAAAGTTTGAAATATTTTATTTTTTAAGTTCAAGTGTCGTTCTCGTCACTTGACCGAGGTTCAAAATTACGAGGTCCGTCTCCAAAAGTGTCGTCGGCCGTGACATCGCAACCACAACTAATCTTTCTTTCATGTTAAGGTACATACTACACACATTTAAAGTATTTGAGAAAGAATTAAACAAAGATTTTTATTACCTTTGTGAAATTATGGGAAAAACTAATATTCATTGGCACGACAACAACAGGCCTCAGAAAATGATGAACATCAATTACATTTCCGTCTTCATCAGTATCGATGAATTCAGTCCATTCTGTTTCTTCATTCGTACCAACATATACAACGACGGGCTTATCAATACGTTTCAAGGCTAGCATATAACCAGGCTGGAGCTTTAATGAAAAATCAATAGGAAATTACTTAATTCACATGAAAGCTGTGCAATATCTAGTGAAATATTAGTAAGTTATACAATTAAAATAAGTAATAATTAAAAATATTTAAAGTGGGAATTTTTCTGGTTGATAAAAAATAGTGTTTCTCAACCATTATGGGACCACATACCTGTTACCTAGGCTTAATATGCCTGTTAATTACCCGGTTCCAAAGATTTATTTCGAATTTTTTTTCTTGCACGATCCCATTCTAGCCTATCAAGTATCATCAGTGGTTGAGAAGCACTGCCCTAGAATTTTATGAAAAAATGCTGAAAAATGACTATTCATTCCTGGAGTGATATCAGTTGTAATGTGTTAAAGAACTCTTGAAGATAAATCATCAGAATCGCACGACCATTGCTGAAGGGAATGTATTGTGGATTAAATGCTGTTATTTATCAATGTTTATTTTTGGTGTAATCAAGAATATGAGAAAAAATTCAAATTGCTATAAATCATTTATAAATTTAACTTCATATTAAAGCCCCATATCAACCTCAAACTAATGATATTCCTAACATCAGCAAATAAATATACAAAACTTCTATTTCTTTATATAAAGGTTTGATTAACTCGTAAGTATCAACTTTGAAACTAATAATTTGTAATAAGGCCTGTTTACGTATTTTCCCTTCGATTAACATCCGAGGCTCCTTTTTGATTTTATATTTAAGTTCCCAGCTTCTTCCCAATAAAATGAAACGTGATGATGCAAATAAAGCAAATAGATATAATCATGTCGCGTGAAAGTAATGGAGAATTGAATTAATAGAACTGAGGATAATAATATTTTTGTAAAGTTACGGTAATATGAAGGGTGTTTCTGTGATATGCGGGGAAGTATTTTAGCGTGTATAGTAAGTTTGGTGAGATGAGGACTCCACGCTGTCAAAGCAGCTAAATACTTAATGGAGGTACTCGCATCGTATTCCGGTAAGCTTCGATAGATTATCGAAGCTGTTAATACAAGCGGATAGAAATATTAAGCTGTTTGAGAGCATCCCTTTTATTAGAAGATCAATAAAATTTAATTGGGGATGTAATCAACTATTTTAATTACTTTGTTTGAACCGCAGATATTGTGATATTAGAGTAATAAATTAAGATGACAGACGAAACGGGTAATAGGATGCTGTCACAAATTCACGAATCAGAAGACATGCATTGAAATGGATGTATATATATATATATATATATATATATATATATATATATATATAATAAATGAGTAATCAGAGACATTAGAAGTCATTGCTGTAATGAGAACCCATTTTTTTGAATAAAGTGTGTTTATTCTTTTTGATGGCATAAAGGCAATAAATAACAGAGATAGGATTACATGGTTGAAATGATCAATGTCAGAGACGTACCTTCGTCGTCTCGTAATTTTGAAGGAAAAGGGAGAATTTTACCTTGCTCTTCGAATTTATATACAGGGATTTTGCTTAGATCGTGTGATGGTCATATGGTATTGGATGAAAGGATTCTGAGGGATTTCTATTAGAGACGAAAAGCCTACCATGGATTATTCCTACAGCTCTGTGATCTTGGGAAAGTTTTGGAAAGATGTTACGAGTATGTGATCGCATAAATTAAAGGATTAATTGGAATCGTATCAGAAAATTAAAATCGGTTAATAAGAGTGCATCGATTTATTTATCATTTGTCGCTATTTTTTAATTTTAAGAATGTACCTAAACATATAAAAATATTATTACTGTCATGTATCAGTAATCAGTAGTAGGATTTATGATGAACAACTTGAGATCGTAGTTCAAACTATGTCTTTAACTATATAAACTCTATAAGCTGAGATGAGAGAGGTAATTTAACACGTGGTGATGGTAAAAGCATGGAAACGGAATAAATGAATAAAATGAAGTAATAAAGGAGTAAAATTTCACATTCGCTACCTTTTTTGAATACAGTGAATTTGGTCGGCTGATATAGCTTAAATTAAATGTAAATTTATACTATGTGTCTTATTACAACTGGTAAGCACACAATGATATTAACAGATGATGCCAACATAAAGGGTCTGTTATATTTTTAACGAGTCAAGTGCCTTCAAACGCCTTCACTCTGATTCGTTTCACATGCATTAGGAACTCTTTCAAAAATTTCAGTCTGATTATTCTTTTTCTGATTGTCTTTATTTATTTTTTGTAGCAGGCAGCTGAGGTAAAAAATATATCTTTTGTTATCTGATTGATAAATATATTTGAACATTAGACACTGATTAATGACTTTCATCTAAGTATGTTTATGACTTTTTGCTGAAGTACATTCAGCTAATTCAAAATTATCTAAGCTTTATATATTGACAAAATATAGAAATTATCTCATGTAATTAATGACAGAAGTTATGGAAAAATTGTATTAAAAAACCCATCGTGTTTACTATCAATATTTATAGCTTTTGCATGATACATCAAATTGCGATAATTTTAATTTTATTTTTCTCTCTGTGTGTGTGGTAATTTTTTAAAATTAAAATAAACATTTTAAAGAGAAAATTCTTAAGACTTCGGTAAAGATCTTTTAAACGGGCTTTGGTTAAGCCAGCCCTTAGTTAAATCAATTTTATTTATATGAATCGACATAATTTTTAATTTTTTTTCTAATTTCCAGCTTTTTTTTTTTTTTTTTTTTTTTTAATTTTTTTTTTCTCATTGCTTTACTCAATTATAAGAGGACATATTTTCTTGACCTTGATATTGTTTTGTGTGAGTGAGGAATATGTGTATTTATTTTTACTAAATTTCTTTTATTTAAGGTGTGAAATTTTTTTTCATTAGTAAAATTATTATAATAAAGATGGAGCAGAAACTAAAAGTTGTAGAATGCTGGAATACATGTATTTAGTTTTTAAAAAGCAGTGAGAAATTAAGAGTGTGATGAAATGTTTTCACGATATTTTTTCTGTTCATCTTTAGACGTGATGAATTCTATATTCTAAAAATCATTGAGAGAGAAGTGGAGAATATTCAGGGATATATAGACAATAAAAAAAACAAAGGTTGTAATATCCAAGAAACCGATTTAGATTTTTGAAGTTAAAATTTGTCACTACGTTTCTGACATTCGGGAATTAGTGTTTTCTCCCAGTTTCCCGAATAAGCATTTTTAAAAGAAATATTGCTTTGCGATGAAGTCTTTAACTTTGCCTAAATTCTTTTGATAATCTACGTTTTTCAGACAACAAAATGTGATCCTGATAGTTTATATAGTTTCAGTTATAATATTCGCAGTGGTCTGTAAGGTTATATTTCTGTAGAAATCCAGGGGAAAAGATCATTTTGCTTAAAAGTCCTAAACAAGTAATATCTTAATCCATTTGTAGTGGATGTTAATATTCCATTCATTTTAGAAATAAAATTTATGTAATACACAAAATAGAAAGCTTGTTTGTGTCTCCGTTCATTCTGGTTTCGTTATTGCTATACCAAATTTCCAAAAATATTACTACAAAGAAATTTTTGTGTTATAAATTTTATAAAAACTAAGTATTTATTACCTTCCACGCTCTCACGCACCCGTGTGATTAATGTATTACCCCAATTTACTACCTTAAGGCTCCCGTCTACCAGCCATTTTGATTCAGTGAACGTAATATTAAACCTACGGAATTCATACAACCCTGTCCTCAAATCTGTTCCATTTTATCAAGTTGAATAAAAAAAAGTGCATCTGAAATAGCAAAAAATAATGGTTTCTGTGGAATTACATTTTCTTCCTGAGTTTTGAAAATATTTTAGAATATTTCTTTAAGACCGGAAACCCACACACGAATTATTAAAAAAAAGGGATAAAATATTTTTAAAAATCGGGAGATAGAGATAGAGAGAGAATTCCACACACTCACAGAAACCTTCATTTTATACTTGATTTTAATCTTCATTAAAACTTCATTCTCTATTTTAATGATTCATTTGAGGGTTTTCCAGTCTTTAAAAAATGTTATAAATATTTTTTATCAAAAATTGGAGAGAAAATGTAATTCCACAAATACTTACATTGTGTCTTTTTTTTCTGTTTCGGATGCACTTTTTTGAATTCAAATAAATAAAATAGTATAGATTTGAGGATGGTAGTAGACATTTCATATGATTAGTATAACGTTCACGAAATCAAAATGTCCGGTAGAAGGAAGCCTTAATAATGTAATCCAAAGAATCCAAGAAATCGCAAAAAAAAGTGCCAAATTATTCAAAATTGAGATAATTACGAGGACACGTAATTTATCTTCCTAATTTGGCTTTCTTTTTGGAATGTTTTGACATCATGTGATTATGATATTTTGCAGAAAATTGTCATTACTTTATATCCCTTTTGTTTCTTTAATTACTATACCCATTCCATTCATAATTTTTGCATAGCATTAAATATATGAAAGAGCTAGATCTTGTTATCAAATTTATAGTATTTAGCTACGTTACTGAATAAATTTGATATTAAGCTGAATTAAATATTTAAATTTAACTTTTTCGATTTCTGTTTCAACCATTGATTAAGGTTTACCGACAGAACTCAATTTCCCCTCAGCACCATGAATTTCAGTCAGTTGTATATAATTCAGCTTACTAAGCATTACGCGTAATCCGATAATGGATTTTAAATGCTCTTTTTAAATATGATCTGTAAGGATGTCTTTTTTTATTATTATTATTCCTTAAAGCGTTGTTAGTGCAATAAAGGGTTCTATAAATTATTTAATCTTACCATCAATTCTGTTCTAAGATTTAAAAAGCGTTTATGAGAACAAATTCGTCTTTTTTACATATAATGCAGGTGATTATTGCTTAATTTACCTTTCATTATAATTCTAATAACATAGTCGCTAAATTACACAATCAATTGAAAAGGAAGATATTTAATAATAAGTTTCAGTTTATCAATTTTTTAAAAATTAGGAAAAGGTAGTATTTGCTCCCTCTGCTACTTTCTACTAACTCTCAACATGCCCGAAATATAGCTTAGTTAGAAATAATAACTTGTAACACGGGCTATTCTCGAAGTTCCCTTTGATTGACATCTGGGATTGCTTTCTGAATTTATATTTAAATTCACAGTTTCTTCCCAATAATATAAAACGTGATGATGCGAATGAAGTTTGCTTTAGAAGTGAAGTGAATAGATATAATCAAGTCGTATAAAAGCGACAGAGGATTGAAGAGAATAAGAAAGTCACGATTTTTGAAACCGTGTTAGAGTGATGGGCTTGTAAGTCTTCTGGTGGTGGATTTGGTGAAATTAGGATCAAATGTTAGCCACGACTGAATACTTGATGGATGTATAAGCATCGTATTCCGGTTAGCATATTCTCTGATAGATTATAGAAGTCCTTTTTGCTCGCGGATTGATACATTAAACTGTTTGAGATCATTCTACTAATAAGAGGACCAATAAAACAATATTTTGGAAGATAATTGATATTTTAATTACTTTGTCTGTGCATTAACTTAAAGTGAAAACAAGATCTCATAATTAGAATAACATTTAAGATGATATATGAGATAGGCAATAGGATATAATAAGAAATTAAGTTCTAGCTTACCGACTCACTCGTGTTTGAGCGATTTTAATAAAAGATATTAGTGAATTGAACAGGTTTTACAATTCCACCCAATTGAAATCAACCTAGATAACCTTTGATCTCTGTCAGTTTGTTGATATCACAGGCTCTAGCTTACGTCATAACTACCGGTCACTCACTATTAATTTCATTACTAACACAATATTTAATTCTCCGCGCTTTGATATGAATTTCCTTTCATCCATTCACTACACTTCTAACATTCATCTTACTTGCATAATAACGTTTCATTTGATTCGAAAGGAGCTAAAAATTTAACTATAATATCAGAATTAGTAGAGGGAAGGCCCTTGAATAGCCCGTGTTACAAAGTGACTGAAAATACAACCAAAAATTAAAAGTAAAAACTTTTAAAATGTTACTTCAGAATAATCTTCTTCTTCTAGAGGCTGAAAATTGTAACCCGGCTGTTTTACATCTATTGTTATTGATTTGACCATAGTAAGCTCGCCGGTGTATTGAGTTGTTTCACAAAATGAACCATCATCCAAGTTTATACAACTCTTTGTATAAGCGTAGAAGGTTTCTGCATCTTCAGAGCAAACTGACTCTCCTTTTTCAGGGCAAGAGTTTTGACAAGTTTGACAAAAAGTTTCTCCATCGCTGCATTTAGGGGCTAGAATCTAAACAGAAGAAATAAATAAGAAAAAGAAACCGACAGATGCTAAGGAATGAATATATTTAATTACAGAAAATAAACTGAACAAAACATTTAGAAACTTTTTATAACAGTTTCATTTTCGAATTACAGATTAGCAGTCAAATAATAAAGTTAAAACCTAATTCGACTGTTATAATTATATATATATATATATGTGTGTGTGTGTGGAGAATGTTAAAATATTTGGAACAACAGAACAATATAATATGTATCTGTAATAATAAAAATTAATTATTTTCCATTTATGTATTTAAAAAAAATATCTTTTAGAATAATTTTTCTTAAAAATTTTTTTAGGAGTTTTTAACGATGAATGTAATATAAAAATTGTGTGGAAAGCCATAAAACTTAAAAAATGATAAATTTAACCAAAAAAAAATTATTATTTTAAAATTTCACAAGACCTTCAAATTCAATATCTTAGAGTTATATAGATTCAATTGGTATTTGATTATATACATAGCTTTAACATATTATAAACGTTTTGAAGCTACCGAAAAAGAAACATGACCGCCTTTTCACACACACACAAGTAAAATATCATTACAGCAACGGCCAAAAATTACGAGGTTTCTATTAACAAGTTTTAATTTTACCCTCTCATCAGAATTAAAATGATGTTAAAGAGCAGAATTAGTTGCGTTTTCATAATTGTTAAATAGCAGTCAAAATTAGGATCAAGCCAGCGAAAGCCTGGGATTTCAGCAGAGTGAGGAACTGCTGAAACAAACTTGGAGTTTAAGAGATGAGACCAAATTGCGATTGGATGCTGTGGCTGTAAGTTAAGGAGCGCTTATCGCATTGGTCGGAAAGAAAAAGGGGGCGGGACTTCAGATCGACTCCGAAAAGCCTGTCGTCCGCGGGATTTTGAGAGGTATCTTTAGAATGACAAAAAAAGTCTAAAATTTATGAAATTATTAAAATATCATTACAATATTCATATTATATTTTGATTTCATTGACGAATAAAAGAGCGCATTTTATTATACTACCCATTTTTTGCTGATAATAATCAATGTTATTAAAAAATTATTTTATATCTGTGTATCACTTGCTTCATGTTTCGTTTCCTTCACATTAATTAATAAAATTTTTAAAAAATAATTTTTTATTTAAATAAAAATATGTATTTATCGGATATTTCTAAATTTAAGAATCACTTATAGTAATACAGCATGTTTTTAAATTTTCATGAATATATCGAACCGTGATTCTCTCTTTCTGCATTTTAATCCATATAATTCAATATTTTTTGTAATAGTTTTCAGTATAGAATAGACTCTTAGCATACTTTCATATTATATTCTTTAGAGGTGCAAAAATACTTAATTTGATTTAAATATCCATTATTGTTTGATAAAAAAAAGCATCTGCAAATTCATGATTAATATTTCCTGTACATCACATGTTAACATTGCTCTTGATTTTGTTACATGTATTACGCATACATGTATAATGATACACTGATTTTCTTTCGAATTTTTTTAAAGAGATCACAACATTTCAATGCATTTATTTTATATGCTTTTTTCAGTAATAGTTAAATTTAGTTTTATGTATAATAGTTATTAAAAATGAATTTCAAAACAAAAATTAACCGTACAGCTCTAATGCCACATTATTTGAACTGAATAATTAGAATAGTTTTTCTCGAGTCTTCTCCTCAACACATCATTTGATCACAATATTTTTCTTGATATACCATCGATCCTCCATTCAAGTTATAATGAACATCTGAAATATTATTTTTCTAAACTGTGACTTTCGTATTTTTTTTCTGTTTTCTTAAATCGAGTTCCGGAAACAATTTTTTCAACTGAGGCTTTCCTGGAATTTTTGTTTGCTTTCTGTGGCATAATCTATAATATATATATGAAAATGTGTAGTGGCGTTAATATTGTTCTTATTCGTAGATTCCGAAGAAAAATAATTTTCTGGAATTATGTTTGAAGTTATCAAATAATAATCATTTACAAGCCATGCTAAAAATCATGTGCATTAGAAATATGTGCAGAGAGAGAGAGAGAGATCATTGTTTAATAATTAATACACAGTTACTATCTTATCAACCGTTTTTCGATATAGCTTACCACGAAAGTTGTTATAAGATTACCGCACACATTTTTTAAAAATAATAAAGTTAGATATTGTTTATGTTATACTATTTCCACATACATGAAACTCTAGATTTACTTTAGTTTTTGCCGAACTTCCTTACTACCGATATAGATAATTCTAGGCGTAAGTTTCTTCTACGAAGCTATATATATATATATACTGCTGTTTGTAGAAAATGCAACACCATGAAAGAATCATCAGAATCAAATGAAATTTAATGCAGAAACGACTTGTACTGATACAAATAAATGATGAAATTTTCAAAACAAAAGAAACAAATTAAGCGTCCGAAATCAGTATTTGGTGCAGCCACCATGCGCTGCAATAAGTGCTGCTATACGACGTGGCATGGAGTCAAACAGATGTTGAATATCTGCTTGAGGAAGAGAATTCCATATCGCTTGTATGCGCAACCAAAGTTCGTCTTTGGAAACTGCAGGACGCGGATCACGAGCGAGACGCCGACCAACCATATCCCACACGTGCTCAATAGGCGACATATCCGGTGAATAAGCAGGCCAAGGAAGAAGTTGCATGCGTTGTGCTGAACAGAAGTCTCGAACAGTCCGCGCAACATGTGGGCGTGCATTATCCTGCTGAAAGATAGCTCCAGGGATGCCTTGAAGGAAAGGAACGACTTCGGGCTGTAGCACTTCACGGACGTACCTGTTGCTATTGAGATTACCCTCAATTCGTATCAAATTGGATCGTCCATGATACGAAATCGCACCCCAGACCATAACTCCGGGTGTTCGACCACTATGTCGTTCAATAATACACTCAGGAAGGCAGCGTTGACCGGCATAACGTCTAACACGAACACGGCCATCATGGGTCCACAAATTGAAGCGTGATTCATCTGAAAAGACAACTTGGTGCCAATCAGCTCGCCTGTCTCTGTGCTCAAGAGCCCACTGCCGACGCAGCCGTCGATGATTCGCCGTGAGGGGAATCCTGTATAAAGGCACCCTTGCACGTAATCCACGGCGCAGCAGACGACGACGAATTGACGAAGCCGACAATTGTACACCTGTAGCAGTAGACCAACGTGCTGCCAGCTGCCTGGAGGAAGCTGTGCGATCATTCACCGCCATGCGGAGCAGGTGTCGATCATCGCGCTCTGACGTCACCTTCTGTCGTCCAGTGCCTGTTTTTCGAGTTGTTCGGTGCTCGTCGGTCCACTGCTTCCAAACTCGCATCACTGTGGAACTGTTCCGCTGCATACGAGCTGCTATTGCGCGATAGGAAAATCCTCCTTCTCGAAGGCCGATTATCCTCCCTCGTTCAAACTCCGTAAGTTGCTTGAATTTCTTATTCTTCCGTCGTGGAGGCATACTCAGGTCTCACTAAACGTTTGCCACTAACAAATAATCATAGACTTTTTTCAACGTCCCGCTACAGCACTTTATTTATACGCTTTCAGCATCAATTCAGAGGGCGCTGCGCGCGCCGCGCACACGCGATGGCTCTGAAACTTTATTAATTTGCATAATATCCTATAATTGACATTTGCTGCGAATTTCATTTGATTCTGATGATTCCTTCATGGTGTTGCATTTTCTACAAACAGCAGTTTATATATATATATATTTGTCAAAATCAAATTTTAATTAAGGGGTATTTGTACACATCCTACAGATCGTTTATATCCATCCTTAAAGGATACTAGTGCCACAGTTTTAAAATTGTTGCATTAGAATATCTGTAAATTTACAAACTGATCATCTAACAGAAATTGGATCTTGTATGCAGAATCATACACCTTTCTTTATCATATTATTGTCGTTGTTACAATTATACCAAGAGAATTCCTCCTTGCAAATTAGGGCATGTAATGTTCTTTCATGTCTTCGGTTCACTAACCACTACCTAAAATACGTTTCGTAATATTGAACCATGGTCAGGTGACGAGGTCGACACATGAACTCGCACCCTTCTCCTAGATACACATGTTCAACTATTTTGAAATACTTTAAATGAATGAAAAAAGTACCTGAATTTCAAAAGAGCCGGATGAACTAGCCATGTAATCAAATCCGACGAGCTGGGAAGCTGGCAATTCTCCTACAGAAATATACACAATTTCGGGAGGTAAAGTTGCTTCTGATGAACTAGGTTTGGGAAACTGGGGAACAGGAGATCCGATAGGAACCACTGCGGCATCTATAAATACGACACCGAAATAAATTTGACATTGATGCATAGGTTAGTTTTGATTCGGCTGCCATTTTAGAAAGTCGTGCAACATGGATTTCTCAAAGATGGAAAAAGTATTTTTTACTTTTGGACGGGAGAACGTGTGAGGAGGCAAAAGTTGGATCCTATTAATAAGGACCCATAAATAGACCTCGTTTAGAAATACAGTAGTACTTCTAGGTAGGGGCATCTCCGAATAAGGAACACCTGTATTTAAGGGACAATTCTGATGGTTCCGATACCTTTGAATAGTAAATGTATTTGCCTCTTATTAAAGGACACCTTTATTTAAGGGACAAAATGTATGATCTGGTGAGTGTGAGTATAGAATTATTAACTTTAAATGGAGAAAATATAAAAGAAATTCTAGTTTATAGAAAATATGCTAGTTAATATATTGCAGCTGATTATATGTTTATATTTTTTAAAAAGAAATTATCAAAAATAAATTAACTAGAAGTTAAATAGGCATAAATTAAATCTATTTTGCGAATTCTTAGAATATCAATGAAGCACATATAACATTATCAGAGAATAACGAAATTGAATGATTCCACGTATTAAAAATATAATTTATGGATTTGATATTAAAAAGTGGGATATATATGACACGTATGAAAAGTAGATTTTTTTAAAATATAGATCATCCTAATTTGTGTGTTGTATGTGGTATGTGAATAAAGATAGGATTCAATAAATACGTATAATTTTGTTAGAAAAATCCTAAAAATATATTTCTGCTGTTATGGTGACTCATATTATGTAGATTGTTAGACTAGATCTTTAATTTTTAGAATAATTTTAGTTTTTAAACTAGTGTTCTTTAGTTTTTAAAGTAAAATAAAGAATTTTTTTGCTGCTCTTCCAGTAGGTTTTAAAAAATATGTCATTGGTGATTGTTTTCTCTTGCTTGACAAATTTTTATAAATTTCTTGGTAGACAGATAAGCATTTTTGAAGATTTCTTTTAAATATTTCCTCTCTCTCCGGCAGAGGATCCTTCTGTATAAAAGTAAGATTCCATCTGTTTCGCCATGTCCAAATATATTTCTATGCCTTTCAGAGTGAAGCTTTTGGTTTCTTTATTGAAAAGATTAAAAGTCTTGACTGGGTTGTATTCTTGCAAAGAATTATTTTATATTTGCGCTCAGAATATCTACGTAAGATTACAATACTTGAAAAGCAAGCAATCTACATCTATCACGTAAAGATGACGCAGTCGGTCGCAAGGGAACAACGAGAATGAACGTGCATCCGTGGCGATTCTTTGAATTCCTGTCGAAGGTAAGATGACCAGAATTTAACATTCGAAAAGCGGGACACCATTGACGAAGAGGGGGGAGGGGTCTTAATTTAAAATTTGGTACCTAAATAAAATACAAACATAAATCATCTGAATAGCTTATTTGTTGACATCACTTGTTTAACTAGCTCTAATACGCAGTACGATGAGTATCGTATGAGAGACAGTTGCAAAACTCAATATGGGAAGGCGTTACTTCGTGGACGACCAACGAACGCCTTACACCCTAATCCTTCTCCTCTCTAAAATTCCCCTCCCTTTCCAATTTTTGTATAAGATGTTAATCCTCTGCAACAATGTTCCAAATGATGCTAGATCGCTAGCGGAACATGTCGCCATAATAATAAAATCTGTGGAAGTGTACAAAGTGTTCTCTCTTCATTTTACAGCTACAAAATGTTATCGTCGTTGCCAATGCCGAAAAATGTCACTGTTCATTAAGTCCAAATAATGGTGGTCGTATTCTAGCAACTGATCAAGGCGAACTTTGATAATCAGTTCCTGATAATCAGTTCTCAACAATAATTTTTATTATTAAAGTTCAACATTTTATAATTTACAAAAATACGAGTAATATAAAACTCATATCCTGGTGAAATAGCTACAGGGAAGCCAAAAACCTTATATTTACTTCCCATTTTCCCGCCGTTCCCTAGCTTGTCATGCATTCTTTTTAAAAATCGGAACTTTCTTAAAACCCCGCGGGACAAATTGCTAAAATGTGGGACGTCTGGTCACCTTAGTCTAGGGGTAAGTTTCTGCTTTCTCTGCTGACGTGTTGTGTCGATAAAAGGTTTATCCAACTGGGGACTAGGGAGAGCCGCCACACACTTCCTAAGCCGCGTTTAAGAAAATTTCTGCATTTTTCCAGCCGCTTGAAAGCGAACACGCGAAAAAGATACCGCGTTGTAGGAGACTTTCTTGTCCCTATTTTTATTCTCTTGGAATGTTACTATATTTTTAATGGCAAATAGAGCTTTTTAGAATATTTCTAATAAATGTATTTTAGGAGTACTGACATATCAAACTTTGATATTTAAAAACAACCTACAAAATTAAAGGGAAAAAAGTATTAACACATACCAGGGATGGTAAAATCTTCTGCTTCGTCCCCTCCATACTTAATTCTCAACTGCAAATCAGTACCTCGATACAAAGTGATGTTGCAAATACCTGTTTCACCTGTTTGTAACTCCTCAGGACAACTTAGATCAAAACTCACTTTCGTATCAGGGATGAAAATTTCTTGCTCATCAAACACGCTTACTGTACCCTTTAAAAAGAAACATTGTTAAACAGATATTTTTTGCATTATTGTTCTATTGTTAGTTCTTTTTTTTTTTATTTGTTAGAAAGAAAATAACTAGAATAATACTATACAAATTTAAGATGGAAACAGTAACAAAAATTGTCTAATATTAATTTTTAAAATTTCGACCAGTTAATCAATATCCTGTTGGTTAAAAAACTGGACGACTCTAATATTTTAAAGCAAATTAGAACTTTTTTTTCAAGAGTTCGTACTAATAAAAATGTTTGGTAAATCATCGCAAAGAATTATTTTTTATCACACCGTTTAATCATACCTCAGATGCTTTTAGTCATAATTAACGTTCAAAAGTATTTTGTTTCCCGTTAAGAAATAAAAATTACTTAGTGTTTGTAGAATGTTAGTTTGTCTTAAAAGAATTAATTTAAGCAAAATAATACTTACATTTTTTGAATATTCTTTTTTATTTAAACTTTGTGAATTTTTGATTCTACATTCATTGGACATCAATGTGAACTTAAGTGTTGTCACAAAATAATCTGAACTTTTTATGTTAATTTCCGCAGATAGCACGACCTTCAGACTAGACGGGAGTATAAATTTTCGTCAAAGTTTAATAATTTTAGTATATATCTGTCCTATAAGAATATCCTCAAATAATGAATGGTCTATAAACTTAGTTAAGATCACTAAAAACATCGCAACTGGCATATAGAAGCTCGTGCCGAGCTTCGAACTCACATGAACATATAACAAATTTATTGGCCGCTTTAGACTCGTGGTCATGGTCATGAATTAGCTGCCGGTGCTATTTCGTTGTAACGCAGGTTCGTGTCCTGATGTTACTAATGACCAATCGCATAGCGAAACTGATTCACCTTAAATCTGTCGAGGCTCCAAGTCTTTCCATGTCGTTTTCCATGTCATGGAAAGTTTGGAAAGGGAGGTGCCAGCTTAGATGTCGTACTTGTCATTTGACTGAAATTCAAAATTATGAAGCCGTCGCCAATAGTCCTCCGGTTGCTTCAAAGTTAATAAATAATAAATAAATGAACTTCAAGTAATTTATTTTCTTGGCATTTTGCAGTACTGCCTTTTGAAGCGCATGCCGAATCACGAACTCACATACATTCAAATAATCTCTAACAAATTTTTCACTAAAATGTGGATTTCTAATGCTATGAATAGCATTGGGGAAAATTTGTTATGGGATACTAATGATGAAACAGAAATTGACTCGCTAGGTACAGAATGGGACTCATATGATGAGTTTCTCTTCAAGGAAAGCGAGGATGTACTTGAGAAACTATTTGCCTTATATGAAGAATGTGAGGATTTATTAGGATTCCAAAAACATTAAAAAAGTTTTATTTTATAATGGTTTTAATTTGTAAAAATTTTAATCTAATTTCTTTGATTCTGTCTTATAAGACGACTCCGGAATTTAAAGGCCATTTTTTATGATTCAACTATCGCCATATCTGCGGAAATTTACGTTAATTTATTGATAGATATTTTATGCTTAATATGTTATTACCGAATGCTTTATTGTCAACAATAAGTTTAATTTACTGGAGCTCAGCCGCACAAACGGACATTTGAAGGCGTCATGATTAGAGTCTTCAAACGATGAACAGTTTGGAATAATTCTTACCGTAGCTGTATCCACAGCACGAGCCGAGGCAATATGACGACCCGGAATAGCTGCGTTCATGAATAAAAACTTGTCTTCAATGTCCGCATCAATCACATCGACAGGATCTCGAATTATTTCTCCGTCATAAAATAAATGAAGTTTCGCCAAAACATTCGATTTTATAGCAGTGTTGTATTCAACAATAACTGAAACAAAAATTTAAAGCGTTTCATTAGTATGAGAAGTGAAATGAATTATTTTTATATGAAGGATTTATATTTTGTTCCTAGATATATTTTTACCCACGTATACTATTTGTCAAAAAAAAGAACAGTTAAAGAATTTTGAACATTAATGTATGAGATAAGAATCTTAAGAAGTTTTAAAAGTTAATCTGTATGAATACTGAAAAATAGAATTAGTAATAGAATGACACAATCATTATTAACACGACAAAAACATTATATGCAAGTAATGTAAATGAAAATTGCCTAATAAAGGATTCGGTGGTGGCCGTATGTGCGCATGCGTGAACAGAGCCCTTTATTTGCCCAATTACAGGTATGAAGTTGGTTTGTTCAAATGGAATTTTTGTCAGTTCCATGTCCAATAGAACTCAATAATTATACTTAAAAACTAATTTATCAAATATAATATAATTTCAGTTTGAGATATAGAGATAAAAAAAAAGTGTATCATTTAATCCAGCTAAATACTTCTTTTTTGATGTTGCTTATTATTTAATGATGACAAAGATGCAATTCTTATAGTAATTTGAAATAATATAATTTTTATTGGAAATATTATTTATGAGAAAATTTTTAATAACGTTATCTACGAAGCATTTTCGTTTTTCTTTTTAATCGAACAAATATTGATAGAAAGTATCAATTTAACCTTCATTATCTCTCCTTTCATACTTCCTAATTTCCTTTACGTCATAATAATGCACAATATTGAAATAACATGCCTATGAAGATTATATAAACAACCTATTTTATTCATTTGTAAATATATTGAAGAATCAAAAATTCTTTGTCATTGCGAAGATACACAAAGAAGAGATTTTTTTGTGTATTTATATAGTTGGCACTCTCTCATCTACTCTTGATCATACGACTGAGGAAGTAATTTATGAAACACCAATCTAAATGCTTTTTTTCTCTTTTTTTGGACCAATCTGGTTGGAATCTATTGTAATGCATTGCATGAGAGCTCGACAAACTGACACTTTGTATATTTTCTGTATGTTCTTTATGCATCCTGTTCTTTATATGTATCCTCTTCTAAAGCTCCTTACTAAGCTTATATATGATACAGATGTCTCACATTGATAACTTCAGTTCACTATCTCTATCACAAACTTACGTATTAAACACTTTCTTTATTATAAATGCATATCTTCAAATCTATTTACCACTCTTCAATAATTCTATTTTTATCTACAAGTATACATAAGTCACGTTTCATTCATTAGGAGAAATTTCTCAATTCAAACAACCTCACCTAAAAAGATTAGTCGAAGGCAAAAGAGCGATGGATTCCTTCTACAAAGTATTTCCGATACTTCTTTTTCAGATCAGCTTGAATCTGCTACGTTCAGTATAATTTTAATTTAACCAGACGTTTCGAATTTTTATCGAAGGGTTCTGACCTATGAAGACCAGCTAATAAAGTAACTACTACTCACAGCAATTTGCTAAAAAATAAAATAAATAATTAACTCGTAATAAAAATTGTGAAAACTCATTGACGCGTTACTGCGCTGCAAATATTTCGTACCAAAAAAAATGAAATAAGTTACATTTAGCATAATTGTATCATAATTTATGATAATTTCCTTGCTTGTCAATTATATTGTGTCAAATCAATCAATTTTTTCTTGGGCTCTTATTTTTTAATAATAAGGAATAATTTAATTCATCTACTTTGAGATATAAACACCACAATCAAGAAATTTTTCAAATATTATAGCTTTTACATTTTGGATTTTGAAGTCGATAAACTTTTCAAACATCATAAATTTCACATTTCAGATTTGAATTAGATTTAGATGACCATAAGGCTGTGTTAAAGTATATTGCTAACAGACTAAGTTCATATTGCGAGGTCGACTTATGTGAATTCATTTTTAACACCCTACAAAAGAGCAAAAAAGAGTTGTAGCCTACATACTGTTTATTTTTGTGCATAATTATGTAAAATTATCTTTAGAGTAAGGAAGAAAAGATTTCAAGAACGAATGATTTGATTCATTTTCAAAAATATTTATATAGTTCCACCGAGAAATGTTATACATTTCCCTGAGTGTAAAAATCTACCTTTCGAGGCCTCCTCAACTCCCTCTTTTTTCCTTTGGACGCTGAGATGAATCGTAATATCTGGTGGTTCATTAACTTCCATTGCCAGTAATATGTCAGGATCTGTGCCGCAAGAAACGGGAGGCGTTTTGCAGCACTGTTCGTCTACTTCAGGATAGTCTGCAAAATTAAAAACAAATAAATAGATCCTTAATTTGTTTAATATAGTTTCTAATATAATACTTAGATTCTGTGCTATTTTAAATGATGTCAAAAATTTAGGAACTAATTACATTGGATTGTACATTTAAAATATTTGTTCAGCTTGTTTCTACTTTGCTTATTAATTCAGTGTGTGTGGGGGGGGAATACATATGTAAGACTTAATAATTCAATTTCTGTTATCTTTAGCTACTTTTTTACTCAAATGAAATATAATTAGTTTTTATGTAGTTTTTCACATTTTAGTTAAATTCATAAATTAGCATTTTTTTCTTACAAACTGAATTATTCAGAAATACAAAAATATGAAAAGTGGATCTTTTTAAATTTAAACGATCAAAAGTTTTTTTTTTTTTTTTTTTTTTAATTTTACTATAAATCTTATTTTCGTTTTGGAAAAAAAACCTATTTAACATAATTTTTTCCATGTCTACAATATCGTGAGTAAATTTTTAAATCTGTTTATAATACGTATTTTAATTTTCATATTTCTTCAACTTTAAGAGTTCTCCGTTAATAAAATCTTAACTCAATTAATTTTTTTAAAAAAAATACTTTCGTACCTTCTTAAATAAACAAAGATTTATTACAAAATTAACAATTTCCCTAAAACTAAAAAAAAAAAAAAAACTGTATTGTCGCTGTGGTATTTGATAGCTTTCAAAGTAAACAAGTCTTAGGATCAAGCTAAATACTCATAATAAAATCACTTTAAAAACTCAGTTATTATTATATTTCATCAAATACATACAGCTCTCAGATAGAGAGGAATAACAAAATAAAAATAAACATAATGCATCTAATTATAATTGGGAGAGGTTAGAGGGGACCTGCAACTATATACTTCCAAATCTAAACCTAAATCTACATTCGGCGTGCTGTTATCACTGGCAGCGACTTTACAATCAAATTACAATATTTCCCGTACAATAAGTCCACTCAGTTATTCTATCTCATGTAATTTCTGCCTCTTATCAAAGCTGTCATTTCTCATCTCCACTGTTTAGAGAGATTGGTTGTAAATGAAAACTAGATGCAGTTCCTTTCAGTTCTTTCAGATTTACATAATTTTTGAAAAATAAATGTAAGCATTCCAGAAAAAAATATGATAGAATTCAGTAAAACTATTTGAAATTGCATAATAAAATGAGAGCGAAGCTCACAACAGGAAGACAGAATTATTACATAGTTTTTTATTATTATAAACTGGTATTAGAAAGGATAATTAAAATTAAATGTATCTGTTGAATAGACAAATGGAGCAATTGAACAGCTGTGGTATGCATTCCTATTTGTAGTAGTATTTTAATTGGAGGTCTGAGAGAGCGACATGTTTTTTTTTAAAGTGCTCTGGGCATTAATATTTATGTGATTACGAATGTGTTCCTTAAAAGTGATAATGTGAGTTTCTCATTGAGAAATTCATATAGTAGTGAGAACAATATTTGAAAAAAGTTTCATGTAGTTTTCCTACGTAACACCACCTTTAGAAAATTAGTATAAATATTAGATTACTCACAATTATTGGTATAGCTGCAAAGACAATATTTTTCCGCCATGATAGCAGCGTAAGAAAAGTTTCCTTCATTGCAATAGGCTTGACAAGCTGATGGTTCCATCGTCTCAAGTACGGGATAATTTCCCGCTGATAATCTGAATTCATCGGAATCGTGATTCATTTCTACGCATTCTGAAAAATCATATCAAAGTCATATTATTAAATTAGGTTCACAAAACCGTTTCATTAATTTAATTTTCATGTTCGTTGTATTAAATAAGAAGGCTATGAATTATCAGTAAAACAACAAAGTCCTAATGCCCTCCTTAAATGGCCTTACATGACCCCTAAATTTATACTATCCCAAACTATGCAGTGGTATTACCTATTTAATTAAGAAAACGAAAACTTACATTCAATTTAATGTTGAGGAACGTTTGTTAAAAAGTTTTAGTAATGAAAATGACACGTTAATTGCTAAAAAATTGCTTACTCAATGGCCTTCTGTTTCCAGAAATGTATGTTTATGTGATTGGATATAACATTCTCTCAGCTCTATAAATATCATATATATTTAGATAAATGCTATTTAATTATCACTTTTATACCTTTTTTTTCACCGTATTTTTTTATCTTCAATATTGTATATCACTTCGCTACAATTTTTCAAGTAATCCATCAATCCATAGTGCATTATTTATATATGCGAATACATTGGAGAACACCTGACTTGTATGAGGAAAGAAAGCTCACATATATTTTTTTCAGCTTCGTGATATTTTAAAGATCAAACTCCCCAAAAATTGTGCTTTTTCACTCATAAAAAAATTGTATTCAAATATGACATTTCCTTACAATCGAGAAAATGTGTACTGAACAGCCGAATATGCAAAATAATGTTTTTGTTTCGCTACTTGTTTATTCAAATTATAAATTATACACTAAATTCACGCCTTAGTTATTTTTCTAATGTCTATACAAGAGCCATTCAGTACTTAAACAGAAATTTTTGGTGAAGAAAACGCTTAATGCGGGTAATATTCGCAAGTTTTAGTTGGCATCCTTACGAAGTGTTATTCAGCTTTCTATCTACTTAACATAATCTCTGAAGTCTTATTTACGATGGTGTGTCCGCTCGAAGAAAGCACTTTTGAAAAACAGCATTCTCAGATTTGATTTTTACTTTCGGAAAATATAAAATCGTCAGAAATATTCTCTCGGACGACAAAGAATACGGCGTTACTTCCGTGAACACTGCGAATTTTTACGTTTGGGTGGAAGAGTTTAAAAAATGTCGCAACAGCCGACCAACCGAGTGCTCATGGTCTGATTTTCAGTGATTATTTGGAGAAGTAACGCATTATCAACCGTTTGTACTACTTAGACATGATTGAGAAGAAAGTTAAATCCGTGTTGAAGGGGAAATGTTCGAGATGGGAGCGTTATTCCTCTGCAAAACAATGCTCAACCTCATTTGGCACAATTGACGCCGGAAACTGTTTGCAAAGTGGGTTGGAAGCTTCTACCTCATCTTACAGCCCTGACCTTACCCCTTAGGATATTCATTTGTTTAATCCGATGAAAGAAAGTTTTGCGTGGCATCAAGTTTAAAGACAACGAAGGGATAAAGGGAAAAAAAATACAAAACTGGAGTCGAAGTTAGGATAAAAAATTCTTCGGTATGGGAATAAGAATTCCAAAAAGATTGGACAAGTACACAGAAGTTGGAGGGGATTACGAGGAAAATTAATTGAAAATTTCTTTAATTTAATGAATCATTTTTGCTGGGAACTTATTTGTTTAAATATCGAAAGGCCCTCGAACCTATACTAACAGTATCATTTTATTTATTTCCTTTCCTTTGCTATTACTTGATACGTTTTGGGGCGATTGACTTGGACTACCTTATGAAGAAAAGGGAGCTAAGCCCTAAATATTTTGAAAATAATATAGATTGTTGACTATATAATTATTGATTATTAATTTGTTAGATCTTCTAATGCCAAATAAAACAAAATTTGAGGCGCAATTAACAACATAAATATTTGAATAACCTGCACTGACTGAATATATTCAAAAGTTCAAAATAATGTGTATTATTTCTCTCTTATCCTACACCTAGACAATTCAGAGCATTTTAATGCTTTTTACAATCTTTAATATAAAGCAATGATATATTTTAGATATGCATCCATAAAAAACTTTGTTTTATTTTATTCTTAGTTTTAAGAAATATATATATATATATATATATATATATAAGTTCTTAGAATCAATTTAAGTCAAAATATGATCATTATAATAAGTTTAAAAGTATCACAGATTTCTGGTGAAGAAAATTATCACTATTGATTTCAGGGAGAAAAATTGTTTCTTTTTTCCTGTATCTTATTTCTGGAATTAGAATATTAATAATTTTATATTAATAATATTAATTTATTATTCTATATATTAATAATAATAATTTATTATTTTATAATAATAATATATTTTCTGAGGTGTGATCAAGCCCTCTACTCCTGTAACTATCTCATATGTGGGAGACTTAAACCAATTTACGCTATTTTTTTTAAAAAAAAGGCAAGAACCATTCCTTTTTTCGAACGTAGAAAATAAAAATGTCATATTTTGTATCTAGATAGTCAAACTGTAATTGAATTATTAATACATTATTTTTGTTTTTCATAGCAGAAAAAGTTACGGGAAATTTGGTAAAAAAAATATGATTTATGTGTATCAGAGGATATGAGAAGCTTGAAAAATGTTATGAATGAATAATTTAACAAAATAACAAAAATCCAGAATAAATAAACTGAAAAAACTGAATGAATTTACAAATATTCTACTTTATTACAAACATTTTAATTCCCTTCCTATATATATATATATATATACAGAGAGAGAGATATGTGTGTATGTTTCTAGAGAAGAAAAAAAATTTTAGCCCATTTTCGATCATCCAATTGAGCTGAAAGTTTGCCTAACGTATAACTTCGATGACAATACTATACTATGATACGCTCAAGCAGAAACAGATCTAGGAGAGGGGTGGAGCCTACACTTTGTACTTGAATTTTAATTCCCTTCCTATCATGCAATAGAGCAGGGCTTCTTAAACTTTTGTCATTCACGACCCCATTTATGATTGCGAGTTTCTTGACGACCCCATACAAAACTTGACGACCCCATACATGAATCATTGTTTAGCTGCAGGTTGCACGTGTGTACGCGCGCGCATTCCTCCCTTTGATTGTGTGTGATATTTAGAGGTGGCGGTCAGAGTGGGAAGTCAGCGGCGGGCAGTTTATTCAACATGTATGATACCGACAAACGCACTAACAATGTATAGCCACAGTATATAGCCACAATGTATAATAATAGCGATCGTTTACTGCTGTCGGTGGAGATGGCTCTTCAACAAATGCGCGTGTCTAGACGCTGCAAGTCCACTGCATTCCGCCAACTCTAGTGATGTTATAAAATGGTATATATAAATATTTGACATTAAAATCTCTCGCGACCGCAGAATTTTGCTACGCGACCCCATTTGGGGTCGCGACCCATAGTTTAAGAAGCCCTGCGATAGAGGGATGAAATTTTGTATACACGTACATCTCCGATGACGAGCAGGACTTAGCCATGGCCTCGCTCTTAACAACATCCTATTTGGTACATATGTATAGCTCTCGTAATTTTTTGTCTTATATATACAGTATAAGAAGAATTAAATAAATATTAACTAAAGATTTTTTAATCAAGCGTTTATTTAAAGATGAACTAGAAGTTATAAATATTTTTTTACATGTAAGATAATATATAATGTATAAGAGTTTGAGAAATATTAATACTTCTTTTAATTCTATATATTATTAAGTAGTTGCGGCACTTAGTTTATCAGTAATTACCCAGGAATCTTAGTTAAGAACCTCAAGCTTTTATAAATTATATATTATTTTACATTAAAAAATTACTTTTATATCTTTTAGTTTATATTTTAAGAAAGCTTGATTTAAAAATGCTTTTTTACTTATATTTATAACAGTGTTAGCTATCATTAGTTCATTATATTATTAAATAATAGATTATTAAATTATGAACGATATTTTACGACAAATTAGATTTAACGTTTTAATTTAGTATATACGGGGTTTTAGAAATCAAAAGCTGATAATGTTCCCCGTAGATAAAAAAAAAATTAATTTGAATTTATGACCTCTTACACTACTGTATGTCTGACTTAATCTCAAAATTCTAAATATTTTATAATCAAGCGAAGTAACTTACGAGTAATATATCTAATTTAGAAATTTCAAAATTTGATAATTTTTACAGTTATGAAACGACAAATGATTACAAATATTCTCCTCAATACAAAATTCAAAACTGATGGTAAAAAATGTATTTTGATACTTTAATATGAAAGAATATTAATATGAGAAGTGTTTGTTAGAGGTACTTTTAAATTCTATATAGTATCAAAATGAAAGCAATTCTAAATTTTTTTATATTATCTCAATGTAAGAAATTTTAGAAAAATCTGTAATTAGAAGACAATTTTTTTTTCTTCTTTAAACTTAATTCCTTTCTAAAACACTGACTTTTGCTTGAAAAACCTAATGTTTTACCATTTGAGCTAAAGAATGAAAAATTCACGCAACTTCTATTTCAGTAACTTTAAACGTTAAACTCTTTTTTTAAGCAATAAAGTTTGAATTATTTTTCTATAAATATTTCGCAAATTTCACAAATCGTTTTGATTCTTAACTATATTGTGAATAGAACATTACATACAAAAAAAAAAAAAAAACTTACTTTGATTCCTCACGGGTGAAAGCTATAAAATATTAAGGGAAAAAAAAAGAAGAATTTTAAAAATTCCATGAATCAATTTTTAAATCCACAATTTTTAAAGCAATGCGTTAAGTCAAAATAAATACTTACATTTTCTGAAACCTTTAATTGTCTTACATTAACAAATAACTTTTTCTTGATATACAGTATACGTAAAACTGTATTTTATGCTATAACAATTAATGATGAATGTTATTATACTATTTATTCGATTTCAAAATTCTATAGCCTTGCTTTTGTGAAGAGAAATATGATATGAAAGTCAGGTAAAATAACCTTTTTAGTATTTTCTAAAAGAAAAAAAGGAACAAAATTCCAAAAAAAAGCTACTTATAGAATTTTTTTTTAATTAACGCCAAATCTCTTTTGTTCATACTAAAAATTATATTTCATACTCAATAATGTTTTTAATATCATTTTTTCTCTGTTTTAATATTGCTTATAATATTTTATTTTAATTTAGTTAGATTTTTTTAATAGAAATTTAACTTTATTTTTTTTTCCTATTTGTTAAAGCACTAATCTAGGCTTTTGAAAAGTCGTGATCTATTTTTAGTCTGAATTATTCTCTAAACTCCTGATACGACATTCGTCACGTTTTATTTCCCATTCATATAATTGAAAAGACCATTTAAAAACGTTTTGTCGTGTCATTACCATAATCTGAAATTTGCCTCGTAATTCGTTTTCCTTTCTGTTTTTTTTTTTTTTTTTCAATCTCTAATGGACTTAATAATTTTGATCAGCCAGTTATCATTATTTCATTTATTACTTAAAACTTAAAAATAGAAATTTCCGTACTAAGGACGTCTGTATATATAATTCATTCAATTATTAAAAAAATGAAAATAAAGAAATAAGGAAAGAATTTTCTATTTATGAGCTGTTTTCTGTAAAAATGTTCGTTGTAGAAATTTTAATCATAAAAATTTACTGTTGTTTTGATCAATAAAAGTTAAAAATATTTTTATTATTGAGTCAGAGAGTTTTTTCCAAAAGTATAAGTGATTTGTCTGTATTAAATTCACAGTCCTCTACATTTTTACAAATTACTGGAAAATTACTTTTTACATCGCATCAGTTTTATAAATTTTTGTCATAAAATAATCATAATATAAAATCATAATACTTTTACAACTTATCTAAATTAAACATTCTCTTTTGTGTACGTTTATGATTCTTTAAATATATATATGAGTATAATATTCAATCCGAAAACATAAAAGTTAAAGAGAACGCTTGCAATGGTTCTACAAAATATCATCAAATTTGACGAATTTTCCCTTCATTTTATTCTCTCAAATCATTATTTTAATAATAATAAACTCCGGATTATAGTGATCTTGTCTCTAAATATTTAAAATAATTTATGTTTCTACTTACCTTCAATATAATAAAAGTAAATACAATGCAAAACAATGATAAATTCATTCTTAAAATACTGTATTAATAGTCTTGAAACGATTACATAAGTATAATAACGAGATCAAACTTCCCCCGGAGTAAAATCCATTTTCAATAAGTTATTTGCTAATATATTTTGGTTTAACTTTAATATTTCAAAATAAGTTCTACCATTTTCTAAGTTTAACCACTCCAGTAGATATTCCTTTTCATACGCATTATGTTGCACTAGTTACATATATATATATGGAACCATAGAAACAAACCTAAACACATCCAAATGAAATGTTGTTGTTTATTTAGCTATTACTGAAAGCACTTATCTGTGTTTACTTAAACTAATGGCATTTCTGATTCACATTAAACGATGAATGGAGAAGAATTAATTCGTAAATCGGAAGGAATGACGAAAACACGAATACCCATGTTGTAACAAATTTTCCATCAGCATTCCATAACCATTTTTCGATCGTTTATGAAGGTAAATTATATTCGACTTCATGTAAACTCTTGAAAAAAAAAAGAATAAGGGCTTTGCTTAAATGTGTGATATTGATTGCGATAATCTTTAACTTAAATTATGTTTTAGAATCGAAAAGAGAAACAGAAAAAGTATGTTTACAATCCATTACATTTGAGGGGGGCTCAAAAAGTTCTTGATCTAGTAAAGACAGATGGCATCATTAAGGTAAATTGTTGCTACCATTCGGTGCTGCTATCTATTAAATGGAGCCGAAACAAACTGAACATTGATTCATAAGTTAGGTTTAATTTAATAGTTATTTGCTGTTAAATTAAAATTTGATTGCTGCAGCGTCGATGTAAATTTTAAATGGATACCGTCGATCGTCGATAAACTGCTTTAGGTGATGAATGGATTCATCGTTACGCACCGGAAACCAAGAAACAATCAAAACAATGGGTTGCTTCCGAAGAATCTGCTCCAAAGAAGACGAGGATTATCTCATAGCCTAGAAGAAATTTTGAGGTGCGGAAGGAATACGAGCAACTGAGACTTAGACAGCTGTCTTGTGAGTCATGAAGCTTACTAAAAACAAACAATTTTCGATGTTACGAGATCTGTTTCTTGAGTTTTATGAAGACTTATTGAACGACACTCGTATTTTTATTTAGGCCAACATGTATCATCAAATGATTTTTGCTACCAACAAACGATAATTTATATCGTATTTTGGCATTAAAATGAAAACGAATTTTTCGATTGTTTAATTTAATTAGACATTTATTTATTTATTTGTGATTTTTCTGATGGTTGATAAAATAAACTTCTACGTAGCATTAATAGACGTAAGAAGTCCACTAAAGAATGACGATGAGCTATCAAATCTTAGTAATGGAGACCTATTTTTCTTAATAAGACATTCCTTTTGCAATTTATTATGCAGTTAATCATTGATTTCCCCTTTTTCTTCTCAATTCTCGAGAATAATCATTAAAACTCCCTTATACTGGCCATTTTAATTTCGTAGACGTAATGTTAATCCAATGGAATTTTGACTACCGTTCTCAAATCTGCATTATTTGATCTATTTGAATGCGATAAAGTTCATATGATAGAGCAGAAATTAATGAAGTATTCTGTGGAATAACATTTACTCTCCGATATTTAAAAAAAGTTTTTACTCCTATATTAATTATCCGTTGATGAATTTTTTTAGGTTTTAAAATGTTTTTGTTTCATTTCTTAAAAATCGGGCTTTCTTTCTCCGATTTTTAAAAATCATCCGCAGAATCTTTCATTGCTTTCTGCTCTATCAGATGCACTTTATTGCCTTCAAATAGATCAAATAGTAAAGATTTGAGAACGAAAGTCGAAATTCCATTGGATTAGCATTACGTCCACGAAATCAAAACGGCGGGTAGACGAGAGCTTTAAAGCTCCCATCAACCGGCAATATTGAAACGAATATTTTTATTCGTTTGAGGGTTTTCCGGTCTTTAAAAAATATTCAAAAATCTTTTTGAAAATCGGCGAGGAAATGTAATGCCGTCGAAATTTTCATTATTTTTTTGCTCTTTCGGATGCATTTTTTTATGCTTTCAAATAGATACAATTGTATAGATTTGAGGAAGGTAGTAAAAATGCCATAGGAATAACATGACTTTCACGAAATTAAAATAGCTGGTTTACGGAATAAGTCAAATAGTGCATTCCTTAGTGCTGCATATGTTGATGCATTCTAAAATTTATTTGCTTAATTTTATAATTCTTTTTAATTCATCGTAAATTATAAAAAATTTGGTTAGTCCTAAAATATAAAAAATGATCTTTTCGTATTAACTAGAGTATGGTATTCCTCAATAGACTGTGAAATGACACTGCCTAACTTTTTGGGCAAAGTGATATATATCATTACTTTCCATGTGAATTTCAAATTAAATATCTTATGGTATTGTACATCTTGAATATAGCATGTTATTTTTCTTTTCTTTTCAGTACTGAATAAATCTATAAAATACCATATTTATTTATCGTACATTTTACATTAATAATAACTTCTCTAATACTTATAGTAGATCCTCGGATTTAAACGAAACTTGGAGAATATTCTTCTATCTGATGAATAAAAAGGCATTTTCCCCTAAAGTAAAAAACTGCATATTTGTTAAATATTTCTAAATTGTTAATACTTATGTATTACATTATGAACATCATATATTATATGAATAACGAACCCTCTAGTTTATTTGTTAATTGGAGAATCTTCTATTTCAGGAGTGGATAATTGTTTAGGCTCGGGGGCTACTTTGTGGAAGCGGAGGCTCGCTGCCAACCGCGTCTCTTAAAATGATTGCATTCATTAGTTAACTTCGCCTTTTAGGAAACCATAAAATTCCAATAAATATATATTAAATAAAATAGTACCAGTTTTATTCAATTTAATTTTTTGTATTAATTTCAGATCATCTTTAGCTGCAAGCACATTTAATTTTAGAATTAGTTTCATGAGACAAATGTACCTTATAACAATTTTCTACATTTTTTTTTTTTGAAATAGCGAGTGAGATTACTTGTTGAGATTCTCATTACAGCCTTCGAGTTAATATCTGTCAAAGAACATCTATATTTACTTCAAACAAGACACATTTTGCCAACCAATACATGCAAACCCAAACATGAGAACATTTTCCCAGCAAATTTCTTCTTACGTGAAAGTTTTCAGCAGACAAACATTTGTAAAAGTCAACTAATGTCACAGCATAAAACATTTCTTTCACAATGTGATCTGACTGCATGCCAACAAGCTAAAGTTGCTTCTCCTCAGGTGCTATGTCTATATCAGCAATGATGAGATAAGAGGGGGGAATGAATTTAGGCTCAATTTTCGTCAAGTCCTAAAATCTTCTTGTGACTTTGTCCTCCAAACTATATAGATGATCCCTAATCTTGGCAAAAACACCTTCAGGTACTTTCTGTTATCCTAACAAAGAGAGACGATAAAAAAAAAAATAGCCTTCTCTTGCTTGCTTTGAAAATATGTATAGTTTTGCTTTGAAGGATTTTACACACGGGAAGGAAATCTCAGTTCTAGGGGAAGGAGGGTTCTGTCTCGGCGCTCCCCCCCCAAAAAAAAAAAAAAGTTGACTGCTATTTGCCTACCCCTGTTCTATTTAAAGACGTGTTTCTAATTTGAATTCTTTTCAACACCTTCAGTCTCACTGAAATGAATTATTAAGTAAACAGTGGTTAAATATACTGCATCTACTGTCATTAGATTTTGTTTATCTTCAATATAGAGAAATAGATTTTCAATTTTACTCCCTTCTTTCTTTTGCAGATGGATTTAAAGAATCACTTGAGGACGTTTGGCAATAGAATAAAGAAAGAGGTTTTATGTTTCGTTGCAATGCGTATCGGATCTTGAACTTTTCCCATGAAAAAGACTTTGTCTGAAGTTCGAATATGGAGGAGCAAAAGAAGAGATATTTGCTTTCGCTTAATTTGTTTTTCGGGCTAATTTGTTTCCCAGCTTTGTGTGTGTGTATTTAATTTATTATTAAACTATTCAAGATAAAAAAAACACTCCTGTATTTATACTTATTAACTTAATTATAGCTATTAAAATTATAATTTAAGATTCTAGCAAATTTTATGACAATACTGTCGTATTGTATGCTATAGATATGAGGAACTGTTTTTGAGTTGGAAGATTTTACTATTTTAAAAATAATTAAAAAACTTAATTAAATTATAACAAATCAATTCAGTCAATTTTAAGTAATTTTTGATATTATAATATTATATATTCAGCAAATTTACTCATTTTATAAGAAATCAACTCTTTATTCTAATTAAACAATAAAATATATTTCATGGCCACAAAAGAATATAAACATTAAATTTGTTAACCTAGAGAATATTAACACAGCAAAATCAGCGTAGAACTCGTCAAAGTATTAAAAGTTTTAATTATTTTGTTTAGCACCTATTGTGATCAGATACAATATTACTTAATCAAATTTACTGTTCTTTTTTGAATCTCAAAGCAAGTCATTATTAGAATAAGACTTTTTTTTTGTTGAAATTGGGAAAATATTAAGGAAACATATTAAAAATAAACATAATATTTCTTGTAAAATTTAAATTCACCCAGAACTTACAACCAAGAAAAAGTATAGTTCTCTGGCTTTACTGGTTTATACTAAGACTTCATCTAGAAATAAGTATAATTCGACTTAATTGTTTATCACTGAGGAAGGTTATAAAATTGTGTCTTAACATGAGAGAAAAATTTGCCTTGATTGTATCTAAAACACAGAAAATTTCTTGATAATTTTATACATTGTGAGTTTGATTTTGTTTATCTAGATGTTTGGTTTGGTTTTATTAACGTCACGCTGAAAGCAACACGAGGGTTGTTGGCAACAAACTTCGTAATTTTGAACCTCGGTCAAGTGACAAGGACGACGCCTGAGCTGGTACACCCCCCCACTCCTAACTTCCACTCCACGCTATTGGCAGGTCCTTATGGCCTCAAGGCTCGAACTAAGACTCGACGAACACCTATGGCAGCGAGTCCACGACTATGACTACAGACTACAGTGGCAGTTTAATCAGAGACGTAAATATATAATGTAAAAATACACAATGAGCCGCTACAAATAGATTACATAATTTCGAATCTCTTTTAGTAATAGAAGCAATACTTGTTAATAAATATTTCATTTACTAAACTCCCACATGTCAGTAACAACTAGGATTCTATTCCAAGGATGTAAAGTATGTCTTCTACAACCGGGGTATAAAAAACTAGGTACCATTTTTAAGATAACGTTATCTGAGACCAATACACGTTTGAAAAAACTTTTTGACTTAGATCTTCTTTTGATGAGCATGTGTTAATTCACTCAAAGCATGTGTTAATATTTACTCAAAGAATGTTAATGAAAAATGACTTAAGCAATATAACATTGGAACATTCAACGGGCGCCCGGCCTGCGCTGCAGGCCTTAAGCCCGAATCAATACAGTTGCAATGACACATAATAGTTCAATTGAATTTAAGAACATGATTTTGCAGCTGCATTTGTGGGAGAAGGAGGTGAGATAAATGACGAATCAATGACGAATCAGTAAGGAGGAGTATTTTGAGTCTGTGCGTAGAGAGATGGGTGAGTGGTCTTGTGGAGAAGTGGAGGAATGTGGGATCTTGATGTCAGGCGAAGCTTGGAGGAAGACGAGTTTGAGATGACGAATTTTGATTGAAGGATAGTGAATCGTTCTATTGGCTGCCCTAAGAAGGGATTTAAAGGATTATACATAGTGTGGGCGGAGCTAGTCCAGTGTGAATTTTGATGAAAAAAAATTTAAGTATGATTTTTGAAATGTGTCTAATTAAAATATTACAGTTTAGAAGAAGAAATTACGGTGGTTCGTAGGAGTTGAGGAGGATGGTGCGGGACCGTTTAGTAGAATTATTAGGTTGATATAATTCAAGATTTTGAATTTTTTCGTTTTGAATATTGGGTAAGGAATTGAAGAAATTGATTGATACATTTTGAATGTGTTTACGAAAGGTGGTTAATTTAAAGGCTTTTCGAATTTCATCAATGCGCATAAATCATCTAGCTTTTGCAATCTTTCTGAGAATTGAATTTTGATGTGTTTCCAGAATTTTTATGTTGGATTTACATGTAAAAACTCACACAGGGCTAGTGTAAGAGATAACTGGACGCATAACGGAGATATAGAGAAGCACAGTTTATTTTTGATAGCCTTCAAATTTCGGTTCAATTAAGAGAAGAAGTTTAAAAGTAAGTCAACCGAATTTTTCTCGCGATTGTAGTATGTGTGTTTTCCAAGTGAGTCGTTTATCTTGCGGAGAAGTGGAGGGATGTGGGATCTAAGTATTATATATCCTGAGGCCATGGGGTAGTGGTGTTGAACATAGTAAGGAAAGGGGGTCAGTTCTCTTTTTTTTTTTTTTTTTTAAAAATTACAGCAGCAGATTTGTTAACATTAATTTTAATTTTCCATTTTGTGAAAAGGTTTTCAAGAATTTTGAGGTGAAAATTCAGAGCTTTCGTGACGGTTTTCGGAGTTTTTAAATCTGGCGAGTGCAGCGGTATCATCTGCGTACATGTTAATGGATGTAAGGGAGTAATTTGGGATGTCATTTAGGAACAAAATAAATAGAAAATGTCCAAACAAACTGCCCTGGGTGATTCCGGATTTTATTTCATGTGAGGAAGATAATTTTTCTTTATCTCTAACATTGAAAAAGTGATTTTTGAGGTATGAGTTTATTGATTGAATAAGTGAAGGGGGGAAGTTGTAGTTAAAGCAATATTAAAAATTTAAACTGATCCAATAAATAGCTGGCTAAACGTTGACGTTAACAATCTATAGGTTCCTAAAGCGTGAATCGCTCTTACCTGGCTAGATTAGGATAAGAGAACGGAAATAGAAAAAAATATCTCAAAGAACAGTTTGTGTAATTAATTTTTAATTTTAACTCATACGACTTTACAGGGTGTACGTATTTACCGTCATCAATAATCTCTATATTATGAGAATAGTTACACAAAGGGCCCAAACATTTACACTTATCAGGCAAACGTGGGTCATTTTTTTTCCTAAGGTCTTTTCACTCTTCACAACTTTTGGATCCGTAATTGAAGGATCTATATAAATTAGTGACTGAAATATGAGATTTACAGAGAGGAAATATGTTAAAATACTTTGAGTAGATATACGGAAAATGCATATTAAATTCTATCGAATCTCTAAAACGATGTAAAAATTTTAGTTAATGTGTGTTCAAAAATCTTAATAGTGTCAATGTACTGTTACTGTTAGGGGAGATTTTATTTTAACAAATTAAACCCACTTAGTCCTTATATACTTATAGAAGTTACCAAATGGTAAGTTTTAGAGAGATGCTGTAAAACTAAATTCGATAGTTTAAAATTAAAACGGATTACCTTTAGTATCTACTACAAGACACTGTATAGTAAATGTTAAAGCTTCATTTCCTCAACTTTCATATTTCTGTCCTTTCAAATAAGAACTCCCACGTTCACGTCAATTCGAGGGTTAGAGTTCTGATTCCACCAAATAATCTTGGTATACAGAAATTATTTAATGTTTAACAGAATTGGTTCTTAAAAACTTCAAGTGGAAGCTCGTAGAGAAATATTGAGTTACTTGATTTATTGTAATCCTTATTATTCAGTAGCCGCGGTAGCCTAGTGGTCATGATTGCGGACTCGCGTAACGTCGAATTGGGGGTTCGAACTTTGATTCCACAAAAGATCCACCGTGTAACCGGGATTGATACACATTAAATCTTTGGAGGCTCTAAATTTTTCCATTGGCGTAGCGTGGAGAGAGAGTGCGAGTTTTGGTGTCGCCCTCGTCACTTGACTGAGATTCAAAATTACGAGTTCTGTCACCAATAGCCCTCGTGTTGCTTCTGATGTAACGTTAACAAAACTAATTCATCAATCAATCACCCTTATTATTTAACATCCGTGGCCCAAAATTATGAGATTTGTCACCAATAGCCCTTATATTATTCTAGAACACCGTTGATTCAAACCAATCCTTAACTTCTAAATTGTTTAGAGTTTCCAAGTCCACTCCGAAAGATTTATACTCAGTGTTCCTAAAACCATCAATCCTTATATAATGAAATGATTGTAAATAAATGCTCTAATTTAGTGTTTTCTCAGATAAACTAAATAACAAAATTTTCTCTCGAGATTGATTCTGGTCCACTGATCACAAGTGTAATTTTTGCACAATTAATTTCCAACCAAGAACCAAAACAATTCACAATTATTGATGTGCTGTTGACGGCAACGTTAGACTACGTATAAAAATGTAATTTTATGGCGCAATCAGTCGTTTTATGTAACGCGTTGTGAAGCTCACAGCGATGTCGACTTTATTTTTCTTGTTGCTTTTATTAACTTTTTCTAATCAAGTTTTCTCGGGTATGAATAAGATTCTTTGTGTACAATTTTCGATTCAAAATTTAAAAAATTTCGCTACTCTATGTTTAAGCTAATATTCTTATAGTATTGCATTTGATGAAATTCTTCTTACCCATATAGTAATATTTTTAATCGTATCTTCGCAATTTAATGCATCTTGAATCTTTATAACTATAAATGTATTATAATAGTAGTACATTAGTATTGAATAATACGTTTAGAAGATAACGTTGAAAGTTTGATCCTTTCATGGTACTTGTCACAAAAAGAATGACAAATTAAATTATGTAAAAGTAGTGAAAGAATTTTATAAATAGAAATTGAGTTGTGCTAACTAATGTTGATATAAATTCTTAAAGCTCTCAAATTGACTGTACCGAATACTTTTCATTCTTCCTGAATGTCTTAAATATGAAAGTCTTAAGGTTTAAAGCCCTTGTAGAAGATAAAGCTTACGTTTTTTGTAACGTAAAAATAAACGGAACTGTACCTTTTTCTTGTGTCAATAACTACTTTGGTTCCAGATTCGAACTGTCCAAGCGACTGGGTCGATTGTGGCAACGGAAAATGTGTCGCCTACTTGTGGAAGTGCGATGGAGACAACGACTGTGGAAACTTGAAAGACGAAGAAAATTGCGGTAAGCCAGTTCTTCAGTAAATCACTTTAAAAAAATTAAAACGAACAACTTATGAATGTTTTAATTGATAGTTCGGAGAAGTCGTAGTACATGGTTCACCACATTAAAATTTTAATAAAATTGCATTTTTCATTGCCAGATTTTTGACAATATTGTTTAGTCGCAAGTTACATTAAAAACGAAGTAACGTGTCTGATTTGAATATTCGAAAACCCAATTTAGGAGACTTCTGTACTTCCTTACTTGGTTTGTACTTCTGCTTTATAGCACATAACAAGTTGAAAGAATCTTGAATGGTGTTCTTTGCAGAAATACTTCCTTTAGAAGTAATCTTAAAGCATGATATCTTGCAAACACCTAGTTAAATTACAAATTACATCGTGTCTTTAAAGCTTTGAAAATGCTCCAGTTCTTTAGTAAAAAAAATTCCACGTTTTGATGGTTCGATATTGAATTTTAAACAGATTCATATTGAGTAATTTTACGTTCTGTCTTTGGCACATTTTTAAATAGGGATTCAAAGTGAATTGGTCTTGCATTCGCTGAACTAACTTTAAAGTAGTTAACTTATGTAGCTGAACTGGGGCAATTACCAAGTGTGGTTTTTCCACTTATTCAATTCTCCATCATCCCCCCCCTCTAACCCCTGGGGATTATATCAGGGGACCTCAGGGACTTGCCTTCTTCAGGTAAGTATGGGCTTCACGAACCCGAGGTACCCTAGTGATCTTTCTTTCCCATGGGGTTTACTGTCTTTGGTAAACACGGGTGACGCACTCCCGGGATACCCTAGCGATCCTTCTCTATTTTCGACCCTCCTTCTTGTCAACCACTTATCTATTTTTCAACTTCACGTCTAGACCACAGTTTAGTCTTGTTTGGCGCAGCATAGCCATATCTGGCTCTTGCACCAATAAAATTTACATTCACTCACTCACCCCCCCCCCTTCTAAATTGAGTCTTGATTAATATGGTTTGAAGTTTTAACTAGTTCAAGATAGCTCGAGTTCTCATTGTGTGTTCGAAATTTGTTAAGAAGTTTGCTTTCTGTTTTCATTAATAAGGGGAACCTTAAGTCTTATATTGAAACCCTCTGCTTGTACTCTTAACCAGGATTAAGTTATAGTTAATCGGATCCTTAAGGTAATACAATTCTCTTTATTTGAAAATCTGATCTAGTATTTTTGATGGGCACTGTTGATCTGTAATCTTTTTAAACTGTTCAATTAATATTGATGCCATGATTTCAGCTTATTTTGATTCGTAAACTTATCTCGAATGTCTCTAATGGTGAATTGGAATAATTTGAAGTGCTTTTAACCCATGTTAAGAATGTTGATCAGTGAAGGAATACATAGAAAAAAAAATTCTCAAACTTTTGTAAATTACGATTATTCACCTGAATAGGTCTATTCGTGAAATGAAAATTTTATAAAATATAACACCGGTAAGAAACTAGTTTTTTTGAATATGGGCTTTTTTAAAACTTCACACTTTGCGTAAAATTTTTTATACCTTAAATTTAAAGAGTAAAAGGGAACGTTGAGTCGAATTGAATTCAATTAGTTTTAATAATTTTATTTGACGCTTATTAAATTTATCATCTAAAATACGTGTAAAATTGTTTAGCTCAATCAAGCATTTTGTTAATTAAGCTACATGTAACTGAAATTGAAGCAAACTATAAATTATTAAACGACGGATTTGGCGACCTGGCGAAAAACTGGGCGTAAAATTTAATTCTTGAAATAATTAGTTTTAATCAATTTTTATTAATTACAATTAAATTATCCTATTGTGATCCATAACAATCACGTATAGAAAATTTCAGCTCAAATTGAGCATTTAAAATGGGAGAAAAAAGCTTTCAAAAATTTGAACCAGACAAAGTTACAATGAGAGTTAAAGAATACTCATAATCATTTAAATGCATTCGAAGATTTTATCGATGAGATTTAAACTATCTACCCTAAATGCAGCTTGGCACTTAAACTCTTTATCAAACGAATCTCGTTAGCTTTTGAAGGTTACTCGAATTGCTTTTTCATTCTCGTAAAGCGAGCTTTTAAAATTATTACAAATTTATATAATTGAAAGTGCGACACCCCTTATAATTTTAGTCGCAGCTGGACAAAATCTGTATGCTAACAGCTAAAGTGGAACTAAATTGTAGATAAACTCACTTGATACGCATCTTTAACAGAATTTTCTCGTATCTATTTTTTCGCGTGACTGATGTTACATCATGGAAAAATTTGTTTCAAATTTTGTAAAATTTCGCTGAAAACTTTGAGTTGCAATGGCTTGAAAATGAATTCTCTAATGAAGCTAAATGAGTCTTAAACATTTGGCAAAATCACCCAGTCGACAATATCAAAGCTTTCTCCGTCAAACGATATTCAATTTTAAAAATGAGAAATGTAAAGCAATATTTGAAAAATAGGAATTGTTGCATGCAGTATTCGCCAATGTTGCTTCTAGTGCGACGTTAATAAGACATGCAGCATTTAAAAAACTGAATTCAAATCTATTTTTGCATGAGTTCCTAATGTCATCAGAACCATAAATTTAACTTTCATAAAATTTCACACCAATATCTCGAGAATATAATGGGGAGGGGGGGAATCGTGTGGAGACTTACGAGTCCGTATAGTAGTAAACAAATCTTAGTCGATGCTCTTATCCAGTGCAGTACAAGAAAGGGGGACAAACGTTGGAGCGATACTATCTAGTACATAGCCCATAATAGGTTCCTTCAAAAAAATCTCGGAATTGATCAGATTCGAATGAAATTGGAAAAATTAACTACGTGGATAATTTTCAACCTAGTTATGTAAGAAAAAAATCCACAAATAGCAAATAAGTTTATAATGGGAAAATTTAGTTTAAAAAGTTAAATGGATTAACCTCGTACTTAATTGTATGTTCCCTTTTTGGCCTTTAACATCGACACAAACTTATCCAGCTGCAATGGAAACGGTAGAAATTTTATAAAGGTCTAATTTAATTTCTGTATAAATTACACAATCTACCGCTATAAATACAAGTTGATCGGTTAAACATTTAAAACCAGAATAAGCTCTACTCTTTCAACCGTATTGGAACAAACTGCAATATAAACGGATCAAGCAAAATATCTGCTACATTTTTGCAAGTGAATAGAAACTGCAATTTCACGGTTCTTGTGAACACTTATCGATTCTATGCATCTTCCTTTATACAGACAGTTCTGTCGTTGAGAAATGCTTGAGCAGTCAATTCCAATGCAAAGAAAGTGAACATTGCATCCCTTTCACCTGGCACTGTGATGGCGAACATGATTGTAGCGATGGCTCGGATGAACAGATGTGTGGTATGTATCCGTTTAAGACTTTACTTTTAAAGAATAATATTGAATTACACAAATATGTTCTAAATTTCATCTGTAGCTTTGAAAACAAGTTAAGGCCGAAGAAGACAATGTTAAGCAGAAGTGCTTTGGGACTTCACATTAAATATTAAACAAATGTTTTTTGTATTTATACATATTTGTCTCTTGTGCTAAAAAATACCCGGCATGACTCGCTTGCATTAAATAAACTCTTGCAACCACCGGATGTAGATAACATTTTTGTAAGCAATTGAACCGACTGAAAATTGGATATAACTGTTCAAAGTATAATTTTAAAACTCCATAGGATATATAGAAATTCCCATACGCTGTTCATAACATCTTAATTGAATATCTGGTGTCGCACTTTTATCTATTTTAAGCTTGTTTAGCTTTGTGGCCGCGGTAGCCTGGTGGTCATGGATTCGTGGCTGGCGGTTTTCGTTCTGTCGCGGGTTCGAGGCTTGGCTGCTAAAGACCCGTGTAGCCGGGGCTGATGCTCGGGGCCCAAAGTCCTTCCATTGGCGTGGTGTAGAAGTTAGAAGAGAGGGTGTCAGCTCTGGTGTCGTCCTCATCACACGACCGAGGCTCAAAATTACGAGGTCCTCGCCATTAGCCCTCGTGTTGCTTCTAGTGCGACGTTAATAAAACATTTAAACCAATCGAATCTAAATCTAATCTAAATTTAAGCTTGTTCTAGCTTGGTAAGGAAAAACACCCTCGGTAAACATGCTTGTATTTTTAAACAAAATTGGATTTTCAAATAACATTTCGATTTTACCTTTTTGTAATTTTCTACAATTTTTTCTCAATCTGCATCTTTAATTTTTAACTTGGTTTTAAAGAAGGGAAAAAAAAAAACATTTGTGGAATTTTCAACGAGTTCTTAAAGCTGCATTGCCAGATTTAGCTCTTGCACCATAAACATACAATCACTCTTAGCAAGGTGTGGTAATCATTACCTCCCCTCTAAGTGTCCTAGAGATCCTTCTTTCCCGATAGAGGTTTACTTTCTTTTAGTAAATACGGGTGTATCATCCGTAGGATAATCTAGTGATCCTTCTCTATTTTCAACTCTCAAACAAATCTGTACATTTTCCTTTTTCTGCCTAGATTACAGTTCAAACAAACGTTTGGCGCAGCTTGGATAGATTTTGCTCTTGCGACATAAGCTCTGTCACTAGCCTATACAAAGTTTAGAATCACTGTCTCTGTTACATATACTAAAGTATATGTACGCACTCTATATTTCTAGTCGGTCTAATTTTTCAATTAAATATGAGGTATATGCATTTAGTTGGATATCACTTGCTACTTAAGCCAAGTTTCAAAGAGTGAAACGTTAATAGAATCTTTATTTCAGTTAAACTTTCAAATTAATTGCCGTATTTGTAAAAATTGACTTTGTAAAAATGAGTATGTTCTCTGAAAGAGCTAAAGTTTGAAGCTAGTTAAAGTTGAACACCCTTTTACGATTTTTTTTGTAAGCGGTTAATTCGAATTTACTTTTCTGAAACTGAGTGGTAATTTATTAATGGCTCAACGAGGGAAGAAACTATCGGGACCTGATTGGCTTAAATAAACAGTATAGGGAGAGACTCGAAGCAAATTCTCCAAATGCATTGTGTAAAATTCTGCAAGAGTACAAAAAATTAAGTTCCCAAACTGGAAAATGTATTATAAACAAGTGGCGACCGAATATATTTACATATCGAGGAAGTTATTATGAGCAAACTAAAGAACATTGGAGAAATTCTAAAACACTGCGATGCCTCATGGTTTGAAGTTGCATAACGGCAGGCCATGTTAAACCCATGGTGTTTGCAGTTCGGAGAGTGCCGGAATTAAGTTTTAACCTATTCAGATAGCTGTAATAGTCCAATAAGCTACTAAATTACGAGACTATATTTCTACAAGTTAAAAGTATTTTGCAGGAATGATTCGAGAATACGAGGTTGATAACCATTGGCTCTTGTCTGTCTTCAGTTTGCACCATTACTAATCAGATTCAGGATTGAGACCTTATCTGAAGAACACACCGTATAGAAGGGGCAAAACGGCTGCTACATATAAATGGAACAGAAAGTGAGAATTCCTGTGATGGAATATTAAGATATCAATCGGCAGGGTTATTTCAACAGATTAGTCACCAGTAGCCCTCGTGTTACGACCCATGAGATGACCGAGCATGACAGTATAGTCCCACTGCATGTCTTTGGTTAACACGGTTGACGCTCCCTGGGTAACCCTATCTATCCCTCTATTTTCAACCCTCCTTGTCAACTAATTTGTGTCTTTTCTTCAATTTCTTCACGTCTAGACCACAGTTCAATCTTGTTTGGTGCAGCATGGCCATATCTGGCTCTTGCGCCAATAAAACTTCAATATCATCAAATACCCACTGCATGTCGTAAGAGGCGATTCAAATAAGTACCCACCGTCTGGGGATATAGGAGGCCCCTGCCCTTGGGATTATATCTCGGGACCTCGAGGACTTTAGGCAAGTATGGACATAATGACCCCCTAGGCAACCTAGTGATCTTTTCTATGGGGTTAACTGTCTTTGGTTAACACGGGTGACGCTCCTCCGGGTTACTATAGCAATCCTTCTCTATTTTTGACCCTCCTTGCTTGTCAACCAATTTGTCTTTCAATTTTTCACGTCCAGACCAAAGTTAATTATTGTTTGGTGCAGCATAGCCACATCTGGCTCTTGTACCAATAGCCTTCCCATTCACTCAATCATTAGCAGCCCTCGTATTATTTTCAGTGCGACCTTAATAAATTAACTCGTATAGTTTCGATGAACTCTCGCTCTCTAGAATAGTCACTCATGCTTTTCAGTAGAAATTAAATACACTTATTAAATTACCATTTCGTATTTCCCCCTGAATTTTTCACTTTTTCAGCTTCTTATATCAAATTATCTTTATTAGGAAATGTTACCCACTGCCAAGGATTCAAGTGCAAAGACAATCACTGCATACCTATATCATGGAAATGTGACGGCCAAACCGATTGTTCTGACGGCTCCGATGAAGAATTTTGTTCAAAAGGTAAGAACGTTGCCAGTCCATTGTTAAATATTTTTACCTTAATAATCGATGGGTTTTCCTAAAGGAAAATTATGTAAATTAACTTTACGAAGATGTCTCGAAATCTATCGCCAAACATTTATTAAATTCTAGTGAAGGGTAATCTTTGCTGAAAGTGCCTAGATGGTAATCCCATTGTCATCCATTTTAAAGTATTATGAAAAAAGGATTATTATTAAAGGATGGAAAAGGATTAACCCGTGGGTTAACAATTATAAACGGTAGATTAAAATAGTTTTATTAGATAACTCTCGAAATTTTACTGCAATTAATTCATTGCATTAAATTCCATAGGCAAATTAACCTGGTTGAGGTTGCCAAGTGCATAAAAATTGAATGTTGGCAAACTCTCGGTATGACTTGAAATGTCAATGAAATTAACTGAGCTTCTACTTGACGAGCAATGAAGTATATATATTTAATTTTCAAGAATTTCCTTTTAGTTCCGTGACAATATAAATCATAGCCACCGATATATGCCCCCCCCCCCGCATTCAAATTTGTACAATTTATAATGCTCCTTTAGTTTCTCCATCGATACATTCAAAGATATTGCTCCAGGAAGCCTGTGTGAAATTCTAAATCATGGACCTCTCAATAAGCATCGAATGTTATGAGGGCAAACTATGGACATGGACCAACGGGATATATATCTAAATTTTACCTTGGATAAAATATTAAAGCGCAATTTTAATCATTAATAAAACAATTTATTAAGCATTCGCTAAAAAAAAACTATAGGTATATCTACCTTTAGAAAAAATACTTAGTATTAAAACAAGGTAGGAATATTAAATCACGATGGAAACTCATTGTTTAAATATTAAACAGAATTCTGAATTTTAAGACGTTCATTGTATTATAAGATTTACAATATCACTTAAATGCTTTAAATACTGTACAAAATTTGACTATGGAAAATTAATTTTCTTCTCAGCATTGTGCACCGAAACAGAGTTTACCTGTTCATCTGGAGCGTGTCTGGATCGGAAACGTGTCTGTGATTCCAAAAAGGATTGTATTGATGCGAGCGATGAAGGAAAACTGTGCAGTAAGTAAAATAAAGCCTAGCATTTTCGTTCATTGCCACTTTTGGTTCCCAAAGTTATTGGTGCACTGTGTAAGCAACTATCTCGCATTGGCGACCCATGTGGTGACCGGGGATGACAGAATAGTCTCACTGTAGCTCATGCATGTCGTAAAAGGCGACTAAAATGGGTACCCAGCGTCTGGGGGTATAGCCAGGCATCCTGCCCCAGGGGATTATATCAGGGGACCTCAGGGACTTGCCTTCTTCAGGTAAGTACGGGCATCATGACCCCGAGGCACCTTAGTGATCTTTTTCTTTCCCATGGGGTTTACTGTCTTTGGTAAACACGGTTGACGCACTCCCGGGATACCCTAGCGATCCTTCTCTATTTTCGACCCTCCTTGTCAACCACTTAACTTTTTTCAACTATACGTCTAGACCACAGTTTAATCTTGTTTGGCGCAGCATAGTCATATCTGGCTCTTGCGCCAATAAACTTTACATTCACTCACTCACTCGCATCTCGCATTGGTATTGCGTCTAGATGAGAAGTTAACTCGCAGCTTGACGAAAACGAATTTATCGAATTTTTAAATACAAAAAGTTGTGATTGAGGAACTCGTCAAATTAAAGTAAATCACGAGTGAAGTGCTATTCCGGATTATTAAAGGGCCATTCATGAGTGATTTCCTTGAACACTAGATTATTTAACAGCAAAATCATAAGTTTCTTAATCGCGTAGAGTTATTAATCCTTAATCCACTACATACCACCGTAAGGACAGAGACGGTGTCCTTACGGTTTGTGATAAATTAAGTGTAGAACAATGTCTCTTTTTTTTTATTGCGTGTATCCCTTCATGGGCCATGATTTGGGAGGTAAGAATAAAAATGACAAAAAAATAACTGTTGTGAATAATTTACAGGGGCTTTTAATAAATTTATGAAACTGTCCGAAACATTTGTATCAACTCTACAAAAATTGAAATAATATCGGACAAAGTTCGCGTAGAAAACTATCTTAAGACAAATGGCTGTAATTCTACATAGTTCGGTACTTTCTATAGTCTTTTCGATCTTTTACTATAGTCTTTTCGATGTTTTCCGCAAACTAATTAATAGTTTCTTATCTGTTCCTAAATTTATTTCTTTGAACAGTGTTACCAAGGAAATAACACCTTAGAGGGAAAATTTTGGTTGAAAATATCGGTCATTTACAGATTTCACGCAACTGAACACGAAAATTAAATTTAAAATTGCCTCTTAGCTGGAGTTTCAGAGTAATTTTACTGTTACGTATAACGTTGCGAAAATAAAAAAAATTACAAAAAAGGTTAACATTCTTTTTATACACGGCCGCGATAGGTGGTCATGGTTTCGGATTCGTGACCGACTGTTTTCGTTCAGTCGCGAGTTCGATCCTTTGCTGCTAAAGACCCATGTAGCAGCGACCAATGCACGTTAAATCTGTCGGGGCCCAAAGTCCTCCCGTTGGTGAGGTGTGGAAGGGGAGAGGGTGCCAGCTCTGGTATCGTTTTCGTCACTTGACCGTGGTTCAAAATTACGAGGTCCGTCGCCAACAGCCCTCGTGTTGCTTCTAGTGCGACGTTAATAAAAACTAAACTGCACCATGTTGGTTGTGGCATAACAAAATTTGGATCTTGCGTCATTCAATTGCAGTTACTCATTCATACTTGTAAGAACATTAATGTTCTTTTGGCCGTAATAAATTAGTAAATAGTTTACCACGGGGGTAGACATATGTCAAAGTTTCTCTTCAGATACTCTGCAATTGTTTTTTAAAATTACAAAATCTATCACTAACGGGCTTTTGTCCAAGTCTGTCTTCAACTTTAATCAAAAGCATGTTTATTTACTACGAATACATGTAGTAATTTTTTCTGTTTATTCGCTCTTCAATCTAGTAACTAAATGCTACTCCAGTTTGACAATTGGAAAATAAAGTTGAATCTTGCCTTATTTAGCACAATTTATGAAGTTTTTATTCTAATTTCACTTAATTTTTTTTTTCAGGTGAACTCTGCCACACCATCAATTCAACGTGCAGTCAAAAATGTAGACGAACACCTAAAGGCCCAGAGTGTTACTGTAACGATGGCTTCACACTCGGTAAAAATGGAAGAACATGTGAAGGTAAGTGTAATTCTTGATTCGATGTACTCGTATTGGGGAAACTTTCTCAAAATAGACTCCTCGGGGCTTTCCTTTGCAGAAGTGCGGGAATCATGACCCTAAAGAATTCTTGTGATTATTTTTCATATAATGTAAACAGTCTCTGGTATCTGTCCTTGGTAAACGCGGGTGACGCGCCCCCAGGTTACCCTAGTGAGCCTTTTTTTGCCCCTCCATCTTGTCAACCAATTTTTGTTTTTTTCTATTTCACGTCTAGACCACAGTTAAATCTTGTTTGGCGTAGCATAGCCACCAATTAATCAGCATAGACTGTGTCAATAACATTTACATACACTCACACTCTGTTGGTATCCTGGAAGACGGATACCAATCTATTTTCCACCTTGTGTAGCCCATTGACTATGATCGGGAGCTCGCGGCTGGCGTTGTTACTGTCGAGTCGTTGGTTCAAACCCTGATGTCACTAAAGACTTGACGTGTAGCGAGGCTGATTCACGCTAAGTCTGGTTGAGGTTCCAAGTCCTGATTAGCGAAGTGTAGAAGTTTAGAGATCGAGGTTCCAGCTTGGATGCAAGTCCTTGTCACTTGACCGAAGCTCAGAATTACGAGGTCCGTCGCCAAAAGTCATCGTGTTTCTCAGTACGACGTTAATAAACAAATATTTTCAACGATTCTTCGCATCTATTTTCTTTTCTATACATATCTGTGTAGATCATGGGTACACATTTGGTGCAACTTAACCAGATTTAGTTCTTGTTCCATAAACCTTTCACACATTTACACCCACTCAAAATTGTCCTATAGTTGGCGCTTCACTTTCTTTAAATCGGCTAGGCGACATGGGTGATCCAAAACTGAAGTTTAATTCACATCCTGCAGCTTAAATAACTCATTAACTCAAGAAATCTAATCGTTTATCAGTTTTGCATATTGTGGACAGTCGGACTCGTGCCCGACGTTTAGATCGGAATCTAATTGCAACCATGTAAAAAGTAATGGACTGTTACATATTCAGTCCAATTGAGAAATTGTCGTCACGAGGTATGAAAGTTAAAGAATTATTTAGCTGTTGATAAATTACAGGTCATATTTTAAAATGTTCTCAAACTTGAGCGATATATGAATTTCATTATGATTAAAAGACGATACTTAATCAAAATGTAAGAACTTTACCTTTTCTCCTCCAGATGAAGTAAATGCTGTCACCAAATTCATGATCATTTAGTCTTTAAGTTAAATTAAGCAATTCATTCAGAAAGTTAAAATTTTAACTTATTAACCTCGAAATTCTGATGCGTTGTCATTTGGAAAATACGAGTCATAATCTTCTGATAATTGAAAAAATTGAAGTCTAATCGCCTTTTGTGCGTTTTCTCTGAAAACTTCCAAGCTCTTCTTTTAAAGCTTGACATTAATATCACCTAAATCTTAAGCAAATATGTTCTCCTGAGGGCCGCGGTAGCCTAGTGGTGAAGGTCGTGGACTCGCGACCGGCAGTTTTCGTTCAGTCGCGGGTTCGATCCTTGGCCGCCAAAAACTTACCGTGTAGCCTGGGCTGATGCATGTTAAATCTATCGGGGCCCAAAGTCCTTCCGTTGGCGTGGTGTGGAAGTTAGGAGAGGGGGTGCCAACTCGGGTGTCGTTCTCGTCACTTGACCGTGGTTCAAAATTACGAGGTCCGTCGCCAATAGCCCTCATGTTGCTTCTAGTGCGACGTTAATAAAAACTAAACTAATATTCACCCTGAAACTCAAAATACAGACTTAAAAACGAAAACTCGGAACACTAAAATATAAGGATGTAACATGGCTTGAAAATGAAATGAATACCACTCTTGCTGAGGTATTAGTTAAGCACATCTCCAACGTAATTTTTTTAAATAAGGCTTAAAATATTAAGCTGAATGTTTTAGTAAAATGTATTGCATTATATCAAACATAACATTGAAAATGTAAAATAAAAGGCTTATGTTAAACGTGATTCTAGATGTGGACGAATGTCTGAACGAAGGAGCTTGCAGCCAGGAGTGCACTAATCTCATTGGGAGTTACAAATGTTCTTGCTCGGAAGGCTACGAACTTGTTAACAGAACATGTCAAGTTACTGGTATGTTCACGCTAAATTTACGAAAATTTTTATTAGAACTTATTTCAAAAATTTTGCAATGAATGATTAAAGCATTTTTCTCGTAAACATTAGGGCTGTTGATCTAAAAACTTTATAATGCTGCTTGAAAGATCTTTAAAAATTTATTCGCGTGTACCAAAAATTTCTTCGACAGTCGAGGTACAAAACTCGGTGTACAGACAATCGTCTTTCTATCGGAACTCTGAATTTTACAAAACTCGGAGGAAAAATTAAGCAGAATGCTTAAAATGTTTAAATTTTGATAAATGGTTTTCATCGAGGAAGTTTAATGCTAATATTCGAAAGTAACATCCGTATCGTAGGATAGCCGTTTAGGGATTAATCAATCGCAAGTTATGAAACTGTAATAAGACATCAATTTTTGACCATTGTCTCGGAATAAAATGACTATTTTCAAAATATAGGTTCGAAGTTGTAGTACAATGGATTACCAAAAGTTTCCACGCTTCATTCGAAAAATAGAGTGCATAATTATAGCGTAAATTTATGAATGCTTTTGAAAGTGAAACGAGTTTTCAACTCCGAAATTGTGTAGATATAATACCCATTCCTTTTTTATATAATGGGAGCCGTGGTAGCCTAGTGGTCATGGCTTCGGATTCGTGGCCGTCGGTTTTCGTTCAGTCGCGGGATCGATATTTGTCCGCTAAAGAACCCCCGTGTAGCCGGGGCTGATGCACGTTAAATCTGTCTGGGGCCCAAAGTCCTCCCGTTGGTGTGGATGTTAGGAGAGGGGGTGCCAGCTCGGGTATCGTCCTCTTCCCTTGACCGAGGTTTAAAAGTACAAGGTCCGTCGCCAATAGCCCTCGTGTTGCTTCTAGAGAGACGTTAACAAAAAGCTTTACTAGAATTTTGAGATTCATAAAATATTTTAGGTCCAGAGCCCGTATTGGTATTCTCGACCCTGCACGAAATAAGAGCCATGTATCTGAGGACGAAAAGATACTTCCCCGTTCACAATGCTGTAACCAAAGCAGCTTCCGTTGACGTTGATCCTCTAGAATCTAGAGTATACTGGGTAGAAGTGTCCAATAAATCGGCAGTTTACTCTTCTAAGTTGGATGGAACTAGCTTTGCCGTCATTTTAAATAATGGTAAGTTAAGTTTTTTGACGCTGCTATAGAATTTTAATTTGCAATTGTAACAGAAATAAGTAGGTACTTGTTTTCCGAGTATTTTTATATTATCTTCGACAGGTCTGTTGGTACCTGAAGGTATTGCGGTAGACTACGTTGCAAGAAATTTGTACTTCACGGATTCTGGCTTGAAGCAAATCCTAGTATGCAAAATGGATGGTTCGATGTGCCATGCTCTACATGACACTAATATCGGCAGACCACGAGCTATTGCTCTTGATCCACCTGAAGGGTTGGTTTTGCTTACCTTGCTAATAGATTAAATTTCTGGTTGTGTAAAACCGGTTAATTCTTCAAATTATTTAAAGTTTTTAACCAATTATGTAGATGTATAAATTTCAGATGTATCGTGTCGACTGTTACCACTAGGTTTCTTTTCATCAAGAGTGTGCTATGTACCTTGAAACTGTCGTGTGGTGACCGAGGATTACAGAATAGTCTCACTGTAGCTCATGCATGTCGAAAAAGGTGATCAAAATGGGTACTCGGCGTCTGGGGGTATAGCTGGGCACCTTGCCCCTGGGGATTATCAGGGGTCCTCAGGGACTTGCCTTCGTTAGGGCATTATGACCCTAAGGCGTCCTAGTGATCTTTTTCTTTCCCATGGGGTTTACTGCCTTTGGTAAACATGGGTGACGCACTCCCGGGTTACCCTAGCGATCTTTCTCTATTTTCGACCCTCCATGTCGATCAATTTATCTTTTCCTCAATTTCTTCTCGTCTAGACCACAGTTAAATCTTGTTTGGCGCAGCATATAGCCATATCTGGCTCTTGCGCCAATAAACTTTACTTTCATCATCACCATGAAACTATCTCTACAATTAAATTTGAATTGTCGTTCCATTAATGTCGAGTCCAGAAAAAAATGGCAAAACTCGCAAGCACATTTCAGCCCCATCAGTTGTACCTTATCTGGCGCAGCAAAGCCATATCTGGCTCTTGCACTATCAAACTTCACTTTCACTCATTCACTCGCTTCTTTCAACCCATGTTTCTACAATATCAATTGTAGGCGAGATTAACTAGTGAAAGTATTTTCTGTAAGTGAAGCCCTTGGGACAAATAAATTTCTGCTTTAAAATGACCACACCAGTGTTTCTCACACTCTGTACCAAATAGATAAAAGTAGAATGGAACTTCAGGTTTTTTCAGTTAATTTCATTCTTGGATTGGTAAAATAAGACTAAGAATATCTATGGCTGTTAAACAGTTTTTCGTAGCTAACAGCCATAGATGAATCTCTAACATATTTGTAAACTTGAACAGAATCAGTGTGAAGGATATTCAAAAGCCACTTGAGTAAGCACGGTACTCGTAAGCCATATTCGCTAAACATAAAAATGTTGCTAAATGATGTATTCGGCCAATAATGGAAAGCGAGAAATCAAGGGCTCTTCTGCTTGTCGATATGACTTAACGTCCAATACGGGTTTTTATGGAATCATTATTTTAAACAAGAAACTAAACCAAATAAAAATAGTTCTATCTGCTTTATCCCTAACATTGTCATAACCACTTATATTTGTTCATAGATTAATTAATATGAATATAAAGGTCTCGCACGTTTCCATCTCTAATAGTATTAAGATTTTTGGCTGCCAAAAGGATTGGTGCAATTTCGGATAAATTTGTACCAATTTTCGTGCCAATGGGATTCTATAAGTACCTTGTTTTTGAGTAGTGCATTCTTTTAATACTACTAGATATTCTCTAGATTAGAAATGCAAACTAAGAGTTAAAATATTTAGCCTTAAGTTCATTCTTTGCCTTGTTTCGTTTAGGTTTGTTTATTGGAGTGATTGGGGCAACACTACGTCAGGAATCTATCGCAGTGGTATGGATGGATCTCGTAGGTTCACATTGGTATCCAAGGACATCAAATGGCCGAATGGGATCGCCATTGACCACGCCTCCAACCGACTTTACTGGTCTGACGCAAAACTGCTCACTATTGAGTACATAACATTGGATGGTAGAACTCGAAAGGTCTGTAATAACGCATTGCAAGCGATGTGACAAAATTAAATATATCTATTTTGGCGAGCATAGATTCGGTTCTGGTCATAGAATTAGGAATAGCTAGTTTAGTTAATTTCGCCATAAAAAGTTGTCGAAGTCCTGAATGGACATCCGTCCCGTTTCCACTAAAGATTAGAGTTAGAAATAATTGCAAGATAATAATTAAATTGTACTGAGTTTCAAAATGGTGTGGAAGTTAGTTGCAAGAAATGCCAAAACAAGTCTCCATTTCGATGGTATATTTTTAATCTACTGACTGTGGCTCAAAATCGCGTAGCCTTTTGGAGAACTTCGCACATCTTTAGAGAGACGTTCTAACGACTAGAAAACTTTCTATAGTAACGCTTTCAAACTAAAGGAATAATTTTAACCTAAAATCCCACCCGTGCGGTGGCCGGGTGTAAAAGAATAATCCCACTGTAACTCATTCATATCAGAGGCGGTTAAAATAGGTACCTAGAGTCGGGCACCCTGCCCCTGGAGATTATATCAAGGATCGGTCATCCAGGTTGGGGGACCTAGGGAGCTTGCTTTTAAGTAGATGTGGGCATCGTGATCCTGAGGCAACTTTGTGATCTTTCTTTCCCTTGGGAATTACTACCTTCGGTAATCACCGGGCCGCGGTAGCCTAGTGGTCATGGTTTCGGATTCGTCACCGGCGTTTTTTTTTATTCAGTCGCGGGTTCGATCCTTGGCCACCAAAGATCCGCCTTGTAGCCGGGGCTGATGCACGTTAAATCTATCGGGGCCCAAAATCCTCCCGTTGGCGTGGTGTGGATGTTAGGAGAGGGGACGTCAAGTTCGGGTGTCGTCCTTGTCACTTGACCATGGTTAAAAATTACGAGGTCCGTCGCCAATAGCCCTCATGTTGCTTCTAGTGCGACGTTAATAAAAAACAAACTTCGATAAACACGGGTGACGAATCTCCCTCCCCCAGGATACCCAAACTATCCTTCTATATTTTTGACTTCCTTGTCAACTAATTCTATCTTTTCTCTATTTTTACACTTCTAGATCACAGCTTTACACTCACTTCGTTTGGCGCAGCATGGCCACATTTAGCATTTGCGCCATTAAGCTCAATCACTTAAATATCCTCGCATGATAGGTGTTTAGGTTATCTGATGTGTATACTAGTTTACTCGTCATCCAATGGTGGATGAAATTTAGAGTTGCTTCGGCAAAAAGCTGTGCTTTGAATTAACTCAGCTAAATTGAAGTAATGTTAAGACAAACCAAACTTGGAATACTATTTTATTTTCGTTTAATCTTGTAACATCTGTTTTTATATATTTTAAGCTTGGTGAAACAACTACAAATTCTGACTTTATTTTCACATCTGTAATGACATAATAAAAATAAATGACAAATCATAATGGCTTTGTAATTAAAGATACGATATCCTATATAATCTCGTTTGCAATCAATCTTATCTTTAGATTTTACTGAAAGATGAAGTTTTCCATCCATATTCTCTCGCTGTATTCGAAGATACTTTGTACTGGTCCGATTGGAATACTTTCTCTCTGGAGTCTTCAAACAAATTCACTGGCCATAAGACTACAGTAATGGTACGTGAAAATGGACAGCATATAATGGGAGTACACGTGTATCATCCAGTTTCGGCAAGGAGAAGTAAGTATACAATATTGTAATGCGGTAAATTTTCGTCAGTGTTAAGTTGGAATCGATTGTTACTAGATTTAGCTTTTGCGCCATATACCCGCAATTACTCCCTCAATCGTTACCAATTCTTGAAAATGGAAGAAATTTCACACGTGGAATTTGAATTTTTATAGGCGTGTAAATTTAAAAATCTACATTCTAAATTCCTTTTCCATTTTCAAGTAGACCTGTGTGGTGACAGGGAATGACAGAATAGTCCCACTGTAGCTCGTGCATGTCGTTAGAGGACTCGACTAGGGGTATAGCAGGGCACTCTCTACCCCTGGGAAATAGATCGGGGGTCCTCGGGGACTTGCCTTCTTTTGGAATATATGGTATCTTGACCCGAGGTCCCCTAGTGATCTTTTCCATGGGGTTTACTGTCTTCGATAAACGCAGTTGACGCACCCCCGGGTTACCTTAAGGTTCCTTCTCTATTTTCGACTCCTTGTCAACCAATTTTTGTCTTTTGTTCAATTTCTTAACGTCTAGACCACAGTTAAATCTAGTTTGGCGCAGCATAACCATATCCGACTTGCGCCATTAAACTTTACATTCATCCATCCATTTTCAAGTATCTTGCATATTGGCTATTTTAGAATTTTCATCAAATTGATGCTTACGCACTTTGTTTTGATTTTAGTACAAATTTAGGTGGCAGATAACTTTAGTCATGGAATTGTTTTTAAATTTCAAATGTGTTGAAGAAATAAAAAATTTTTCTACAGCGCAGAACCCATGCTGGGCTAGTTCTTGCAGTCACATGTGTTTGATTGGTCCTTCAAAAGGATACAGCTGCGTCTGCCCACCAGGCTTCACCCTCGGGCGTAATGAAAGAACCTGTTTAAGTATGTAACGTTACGTAATTACATATTTGATCTATTTTTCTAAAAACTTAACTTAACGTTTTTGTTGCAGTCGATAACAGCTATCCGATGTTACTGGTAAACGATGAAGACAATATCTATCATATTCGACCGGATACGGCAGGGAGTATTGCCGTCTCGGAGTTACCCATCAGCCATATAGATTTGTTTGGTAGGCTAGCTTATGACTGGCTGTCTAAAACCCTCTTTGTTACCGATATGAAAATACCAGCAATATACGCAGTTAACATGACTACTTTAAACAGACGGTGAGCTCGTATTTTCGATTCATTATCGCTGTTTTATTCGGATATCTTTATTTTTAACCTTAAGTTCAGGACAATTGTATTCTAATTAAACTTTATACTGTTTTCAACTTACTAGTATACAGAATTATATACCAAACTTGGACTTAACATGAAAATTTCCCTACAACTTCCCTTCCCTTTGCTCCGGAAAAGTTATTTCCATTTTGAATCCTCTGCGAAAATATTTAAACTTTTTTCTGAAATGACTTTAAACCTATTGATAGCTTGGTAATAATTTAACCCAAACCCTATGTTTGTTGGAGTTGCCTTTCCAATAGGGTTTAATGTCTTTGGTAAACATGGTACACTCCCCTGTATACTCTAACAATCCTCTTCTATATTAAACTCTCATTGTCAACCAGTTATTACTTTTCTTCCTTTAAACTGCTAAATCAGCTTCATATTTGGCTTTTCGTCCATAAGATCTTTCACTCCAATGTTTGAAAATAAACTATTCATATAATTTAAATTTATGCTGTAAAACTTCCATGTGTGCTGGATCCATCTCACTAAACTTTTATTTTCAGAGAATTTATGAGAGTTCACTTAGTAACACCTGAAGGTATTGCATATGACTGGAACAGTAGAATTCTTTATTGGGTCGATTCAACTAAAGGTACAATTGAGGTTATATCAACTGTTCATTTAAAGACTACAGTAATTGTCGAAAAGTTAATTAAACCAATGGATATAGCTCTTATTCCAAACAGTGGGTAAGTAACTTCAATAATTGGCTTTTCCAGATAATAGATTATTGAAAGCAGAGTTGCATTCACTATGGTTTGCGTGCTGTAAATTATTTTTATTGTAGAGGAACATTTTATTTTTATACAAATGTATACCTCGATTTTAAACACTAAAACTTCATTTGAAAATTTTAGCTGTTAATTCTTTAACCTTAAAGCCATCTTGATATTAGTAATTGTAGTTTTAAGCTATATGCTAAATAAAATTACGAATTCGACTACTTTTTCAGATGTAGAATATGATTAATTTTAATGCTTCTCTTAGACAGATGTTCGTGTCTTCCATTGGCGATAATCCATCTGTTTTAATGTTCAACATGGATGGTACAAACGTCAAACTGATGAGCACAATTACGGGTATTCCAATGGCTCTCGCAGTACATCCATCAGACAGTCTTTTATATTGGGCAGATCCAAGAATGGGTACCATTTCTTCAATAAACTACACTACTCCTAAAAGGTAAAAATAATTACTACAGCAAACTGCTTTAATCATGCGTTAATAAGATGGTGTCTCAACCATCTAATTTATAATACAACACTGTTCTTTGTAATGGTTAAAAAAATTCGTAGTTTCACTCAATGAATTGGTATTTTACGCATGAAACCAAGTTAAGTAATGGGCTTGGTAAATAAAGTCTCTTAAAATAAAGGCAGATTTGTTTATTCTTTTATCACTATCTTTCAAAATTAAGCATGGTAATGACACTGTCCTAAGCAATCTGCGGATAAAAATATGAAGTTTTAATCAAAACTTGTATTTAAGATTAGGAAATGTTAATATTTTCCGTTTAACAGCATTTTTACTCCAATGAAGGCAAACCCATTATTCCGCTTTACGCATAGTTAACGAAATTCTAAAACAATGTAGTCTATTCTGTAGTTATGAATAACATGAATTGCTTTGAGTCGGGTCGACTTGTCAGAAACAGACTTAATAGAAATCCCTCCTGCAACTTATTTGCTTTATTGAAAATGAGTATTTTTACGCCTTACTCGAGATTTTAGTCATAAATTTATCAATCATTGCTTACATTTTTTCAGTTCTTAATTATATTTTATAAAAACTTGTGTCGTTCTGAATAAATGTTTGGGCCAAATTAGCATGAATAGGTTTTAACTCCATAAATTCATAATCGCATACTATTTACCGAAGTAAGACTTTATAATTGGTTATTTCTTATGCGGGAATATTAGTTTTAAGTTTTATTTAAAGATTAAATATTTCTTCCATAGATCTAATGGCCAATTTTAGAATTTTAGGTTATAATTTAATCGCCATAAATGTGTTGTATAATCTTGTATTTGAAAGCTAGTCGTGAATTTATGCTTAAGTACAACGAAGTTATAAATTTATATTCTGTTAATAAAACAGCTTTGTGATTATTCAATATTAAGTTTTAAGAGGAATAATCTTGTATGTTAAAATTTTCGCGTCGTTCCGATGTCTCGCACAAAATGTGTCGCATGTTTGTATACAGTTTTATATTTTTAATTAAATAGCGATTCTGACTTCAGAATCATTCATAGGTCTGAAATGAAAATATTTAATTTTTTCAGTGAACCAATAATCGTAAGAAACGGGATTGCAAATGTCATGTCAGTTGCTGTAAATGAGAAATACTTGTACTGGACTGATTCCAAACACAACGTTCTGAATCTCGTCCAGCACAAAGAAACCCACTCATACACTATAAGCTTGCCTGGAATAAAAAATGGACTTATGTCCAGGAAAGTCATATATGCTGCTGCTCCGAAATCGAGAATAACAATGGGTAACTATATTTTATTCTGAATTCTTTTTCGTTTTGAAAAACTAAGTTGATCATCTAGTTATAACTTTCAATCATAGCACGGTTACACTACATTAAATGAATGACCCATCTCTGTAAATATTCATAGTGTATTGGATAAGTCCTGCTTCAAACTGTTAAGTGTGCAATTAATTTGTCCTTCATTAAATGACAAACTTAAGTTCTCTTAAGGAGATAAATGGATAAGAGTTCTACAACTTTTCACCTGTATTGCCACTTAAGATAAAGCATAATTAACACAATCTTGGCATATCCTACTAACTCAGATTATGAATTTCTCTAATTAGGACATTTGAAATATACTTTTTAAAAGTCTTGCAGTTAATTTAAAAATTACATTACTTTGCCAAATTTTTATCTTGTATCATTAAAAATTTAGAATGTTTAGAGTTTGGTACTTAAAATATCTAGGCTTTATTATTACTAAAACTTGGTCGATGGCAGAGAAAATGCCTGAGTAATTAAAGTGGAATATCCCTTTCTAATAAATAAATGGCTTGGAGTCTTCTCTCTCCATTCTGCACGAGACCGCGGTAGCCTAGTGGTCATGGATTCGGATTCGTGGCCGGTAGTTTTCATTCAGTTGTGAGTTCGATCCTTGGCCGCTAAAGACCCGCCGTTTTCCCATGGGGGGGGGTTATTGTCTTTGGTAAACACGGATGACGCACCCCCAGGATACCCTAGTGATCCTTCTCTATTTTCGACCCTCCTTGTCAACCAATTTATCTTTTCCTCAATTTCTTCTCGTCTAGACCAGTTAATTCTTGTTTGGCGCAGCATAGCCATGTTTGGCTCATGAGCCAATAAACTTTACTTTCTTGCATGACCTTTTGTCTATCACTTTCAATGCTTAATGTATAAATCAGATTTATTTTGTTTGGCGCAGTATGGCCACATCTGGTTTTTGCGCCAATAAGACTTCACTATCGTAAAGACCCGCCGTGTATCCGGGGCTGATGCTCGTTAAATCTGTTAGGGGCCCAAAGTCCTCCTGTTGACGTGGTGTGGATGTTAGGAGAGGGGGTGCCAGTTCAGGTGTCATCCTCGTCACTTGACAAAAGTTCAAAATACGAGGTCTTTCGCCAATAGCTCTCGTGTTGCTTCTAGTGCGACATTAATAATTACTATTCTCCATTCTGAATAATTTCATGTACCTTGATCTCAAGGAATGGGTATGGGAAATAGGCACAACTTACTCTACTATATATTGGTTTTTAAAGGTCTAGATTGTCGAAGGAATAATGGTGGATGTAGCTTCTTGTGCCTTACTTCACCTAGTGGACGATCATGTGAATGTCCTTATGGATCGATTCTTTCCGCTGATGGAACAACTTGCAAAGGTAATGCATTGCATATGATGTTCATTTCCAGTAGTGAAAGAAAATTAGCTTTGAAAGACCTTAATCCTTGAATGTGTTTCAGATAAGGCTTGTACCTCGTCAGAGTTTCATTGTTCACATGGCAACAAATGTATACCTTACGACTACGTGTGTGATGGAACGAAGGATTGTTCTGATGGATCGGATGAAGAATGCGATGGTAAGAGTTTCGTACAAGTATGCTACGTGTTTCATTCTAAATGTGGATGAATCTAAATTGTAACTTTCAAGAATATTAATGTCCCCGTATTATAGAGGGAAATTTCTAATGTACTGGCTTCATTTCTTCGCATTCGAAATAATGATACATATAATTATAGAAAACTAGAGAATCTCGGAGGTATCGGGTCTTACTTTCCGAATTTGTAATTTTTCGAGCCGATGGAATAAATCTCTTAAAAGCATTTAATTAGATTCTTCAGAAAAAGCAATTTCAAAATTTTCCTTGTCACTTCTGTGTCAATTGAATACAGATTTATTCTAATCTAATTTCGCTAAACTTTGTTCGTAAGTGTACCACAATGATCTTGGGTCACTCGTGAGACGAAATACAAACTCTTAAACTTTCTGAAGAATGTCTGTAATGCTTATTTTGAAAGTTAGATACTGAGTAAACTAACACTAAAAATTCGATTTACACACGCAATTTAGAACAATGGAAATTTCGCTTATGTGTGAAACAGACGGCTTTTTAAATTATCGGTTGCAAATAAATCCAGTCGTTTGACATTAAATTTAATTTTGCAGTGTCACGACACAATTTAACGGAATAATATTCGCTACTAAAATTTCAAAACTTATCTGGTTCATTCTTCGTGGTAGACTGTTGCATATCTACCCTAGAGTATCTCTTATGGCACGCAGCGCCCTCTATTCTCAAGTTTCAAAGAATACATCAATGGTATAATAGAAATGAACGGGTGTTCCCAATGACTCTAATTTACGACTCGAATATTTGATAAATCCTGTTCTTGTATTCAAATTTTGATAGAATGATACGAAGTTTTCGTATATCAAACACTTCTCTACGAACGAATATGTTGAAATAAAAAAAATTATGCGATGTGAAGGCGACTAGAAGGTCCATGGCTGTAAAAGAATTATGTAGCTCTACAACTATACATTACATGGTTCTGCGGTGTTCAGTAAGATGTTTAATTCATTGATTTCCCTTTGCAGGAGGCGTTCGAAAATGTCCTGGAAGTGATTTCCGTTGTTCGAACGGACGATGTATAATAGCTGCATGGAAATGTGATGGAAGAGATGACTGTGGAGACAATTCGGATGAAAAAGGGTGCCGTAAGTAAATTTAAACAAGTAGACGCAAGTACTGTATTGAACTGAATTTATTTGCATTGAAAAGCTAGTTTACTTTCTATCTTATCTAAATATTTTGAAGAGTTTTCTGGACGAATAAAGGCCAAGAGGACGAATGTTTGCCAAGGATTTGTATTTGACTTCTTGTATTTGAAGTGCAGTGATAAATTTCTTAATTGGGTTGTATCAGTATGGGAATTACTATACACAAAATATTTGCAATTTGAAATATTGTTTATAAAACTTGGTACATACCAGTATAAAAGGATTAAATTTCTCCCGAGAGAACTGCTTTTCGCAAAAAAAGTTGATCAAGACCTGGATGGCTAGATACAGTCGGTTTTATATTAGTCATTAGCAGTTAACCATTGAGGTATGTCTGTAATGAGAATTATGCATCCATAATGGAACGAATTATTAACAATTTGTTTTGTGGAGTTACAAATATGAAGTTTCCTTTGAAAACTCATCCTGGCTAGGATTTTAACTTTTACCTCAATGACTTTCATAGTTTGAAGTCTTCTTTAAACCTCCAACATGATTTAAATATGACAATAAAAGCATTAATAATTTGAACTTCAGTATTTATTCTAAAATACAACGATTATATATTGATTCCTTATGTTTCTGCGGTCAAAATTTGAATATTTTCGGGATAGCTTCGTTGATTACGTTAAAAATTACTTGACACAATCTAATTACTAAAATTATCTTGCAAAAAGCTCAATTAAATTATTTTGCGTTGCCCCTCTTTGTACTTCCCTCTTTAATGCTTTTAAAACTGTAATAAAAGCATGAAATATTGGAATAAATCTCGAGTAACTAAATTTCTCATTTACTCTACTTTCAAACTCTTAACACGTTATTAATACTTAGGCAATTTTTACTTGTTACAAAAGTCGAAACTTTAATTTTATATTTGGTTTTGAAAATTCAATAACAAAGCAAAACTATTATACCTATTGAGTTTGCAAAAGTTGCATATAACGGAGAATCTGTTTAGCAGTTAAAATAAATTAAATTAAACGAGGTTCTATATACGCTTCAGCAATGAGAAGTAATATTCGTATGAATCAACGTAAATAACGTAATGGTAAATCAAATGGATAATCTGAAATTTTGTAGTTGAACGAATAGGCTACTTAATATATAAATGAAATGTTTACTGATTGAAGATCATGGTCTCCATGCATAAAATTGGAGGCAGTTCCATTTAAGTAATCATAAAAGTAACTTGAATTAATGCAGTTATATTTATGGGACTGCAAATAAAATTGTGTATGTCCATTTACGAAAGGATGAAGTTTTATTTGTAAATTTAATGCATATAATTGCAATCGCCTGATTATGAACATCTTCCAAAATAAGTCATTGTTTCTGCATAGAGATTGTATTTTTTCTTCAGCTCCCAAGAACTGTTCGAAAAACCAGTTCTCTTGTCGCAGTGGTGCTTGTATCCCGATACTATGGCGATGCGACGGAGAGAGAGACTGCGAAGACGGCAGTGATGAGGTTCAGTGCCATGCCACGGAGTGCAATGAAGAAACTCAACTTCGATGCGACCACGGCCAGTGCATACCAATATCCTGGGCCTGCGATGGAGCCCCTGATTGTATAGATAGCACAGATGAAAGAAATTGTAGTAAGTGTCCGTATTGCCTCCAGACCTTTAGAATTTAAATTTCTAATATGATCGAGGGGAAATTAAAATAAATGGCATCACTAAAACCAAGGATAGTAATCTTCGGTTTCTGAATGAATTTCTATTTTTGTGTGTAGAATCCTTATAACTGTAAAGAAATGCCTTGTTATCCATCCTTTTCTATTAGGATTTACTTTTTGCAAACTAGTGACGCGTCCCAGGAATGTCCTAGCCATCTCTAATCTTCAACCCACCTTATCAACCAATATATGTATTTTCCTTAACCTAGATCGGGGTATTCAACCTTTTGAACTTTGGAAACCCTTTGAGCTTATTTTCTGGAAGGAATCTCTTTTTCAAAGAGAAAATAGATCATCAAATCTTTATCCTACTCAAATTTACAAAATTATTGTACCTCTATTTCATCAAAGAAACAACTTAAGATAGTGAATGGTAAGGTAGCTAATGGTGTTTATTTCCCAAGACATATAATTTAAAATATTGCTTCCTTTATTCATAACAAATTAATAAAAAAAAATTTAAATGATTTGTCTGATTGTTCTTTATTGCTAAGTATTTTTACGTCTGGAGTAATTATTGAAATCTGTAACCTAATGACGTCTTTAGCATCCAATCCGTTTCTGTATTTTCTTTTCGCCTCAACGTATAAGGAGACGTTTTCGCATACGCAGGTTGAAGCATGATAATGGATATTTCACTGCTCTTTTGGTAATTTCTGGTTATTTTCTAATATCGTTTAAAAAATGCATGAAACAACTTAATTTTAGTTTGTCTACTGTGTCGGTAGACATATCAATTTGTTTCTTTTCTTGAGAGTTCGGAGATGTCATGGACTTAAAGAATTTAGGATCAAAGATGATTATTTTTGAGCAATGAAGTATTCAAGAAATGTTTATTGCAGATGTGATTGATGTTAGACCAAACTAACTTTTACATTTTTATCGGGATTAGCGTTACCGTCTACTAAAATATTATGCAAATTAAAGCATTAAATTCTTTAAAAATGCAATATGCTCAAAATTTCAATTTTGAGCGTGACGTCAATTTTACTTTTTCCTTGAATATAGTGAAATAAGCTGAATAAGCGTGAGGTTCTTCACCAGAGTCAAAAATGGTAACTAATATGCCACCCAATGAGTCTCGATAAATGTATTTGAAGCACGCGACTCTTATGAAATTTACGATTTTATTTTATCTATAAAATATTTATTTATATTTATTTTTACAAGTAAACTGTACTTAAGAATTCGATCTTCTATTAGAAACTAAAATTTTACTAAAATTTTGGCACTTTGATTCAGCAAACAATGATCTCTTGCGGAACCCAGGTTGAAAACCTCTGACCTTCCTTAATCTTTACATCCTTAACAATTTACATGATATACTAGGTTACTAATCAAGTGCTTGGATCAGTGGGACAAATAATAGATATTGCATTAATAAAATCAAACACTCGTCTCGCTCACGTCCCGTGTGGTGACCGGGAATGACAGAATAGTCCCACTGTAGCTCATGCATGTCGTAAGAGGTGACTAAAATGGGTACCCAGCGTCTGGGGGTATAGCCAGGCACCCTGCCCCTGGAGATTATATCGGGAGACCTCAGGGACTTGCCTCCTTCTCGTAAGTACTGGCGTCATGACCCCGAGGTACCCTAGTTATCTTTTCCTTTCCCTTGGGGTTTACAGTCTATGGTAAACACGGGTGACACACTCCCGGGTTACCCTAGCGATCATTCTCGATTTTTGACCCTTGTCAATCAATTTTTGTCTTTTCACTTTCCCCGTCTAGACCACTGTTAAATCTTGTTTGGCGCAGCATAGCCATATATGGCTCTTGCGCCAATAAACTTTACATTTACTCTCTACGGTCGAGTGGTCATGGTTTCGAATTCACGACCTGCGTTATCGTCGACTCGTGCTCTACAAGGCCTCTTTTCGGAAGTACGGGCATAAAGACCCCTAGGTATCTTATTGGCCGCTTCTTTCACTTAGGGTTTACTACCTTCGCTAAACACGGGTGACATGTCTCCGGAATACTCAAATGTTAGTTTTTGACCCTTCTGGTTAACCACTTTATAGCTTTCCTTTTCTAAGTCTCGAACAATTACCTTATTTCACCCAGTATAGCTACATCACTTACTCCACTAAAGTAGATTCATTTCGAGTCGTGGATTAGTTCGGAGGCCGTTTTAAATCCCAACGTGTAACGGGGCGGTACACTTTAAATCTATAGAAGCTGAAAGTAATCCCATTGACATGATGTGGAAGTTTCGATGAGATGATGCCAGCTGGAATGTCGTCCTCATCACTTGGCCGATGTTCAAAATGACGAGGTCCATCATCGATAGCCTTCGTGTTTCTCAATGAGACGTTAATAAGCTATAAGGATATAAAGTAGGTGGTAAATACTGGTGATATACCCCCTAGAATATCATGCTCCTTGACAAAAATTGTTAATTTTCTCATTTTTCGAACTCCTTGTTTGCGTTGTTACTTTGTTTGGATCAGCAAAGCCATATCTGGCTTTTGCGAAATTAAGCATAACCATCACTCACTTTTGTTCTATACTGCTAACAAAACCAATTAAATTGCATTTACACAACTTTTTTTAAAATGACCGACATGCAAGGCTTTTTTTTTCAGGTTCACAGTCAAAGTGTCCTTCGAATGCATTTCTTTGTAAAGATGGTCGTTGCATTGACAAAAAAATGGTGTGCGACTTGAGAAAGGATTGTGCAGATGGCTCGGATGAAATTAATTGCTCAGGTTAGTATCTTCATTTAACCAGTGAAAGGAATGCACATCTTCAAAGTGTTATGTATTTGTAGATATGAAATGGAGACCAGTGTAGTGACCGGGTATGACAGAATATTCTCACTGTAGCTCATGCCTGTTGTAAGAGACTAAAAGGGATACCCTATATCAGGGGTATAGCCGGGCTCCCTGTCCTTAGAGATTATATCAGGAGACCTTAAGGACTTGCCTTCTTTAGATTAGTACGGGCATCATGACCCCGAGGCACCCTAGTGATCCTTCTCTTTCCTATGGGATTTACTGTCTTTGGTAAACACGGGTGACGCACCCCCCGAGTTACCCTAGCGATCCTTCTCTATTTTAGACCCTCCTTGTCAACCAATTTGTCTTTTCTTCAATTTCTTTTCGTTTACACAACAGTTAAATCTTGTATAGCCAAATCTGGTTTTTGCGCCATTAAAATGCTATCATTCGTTTATTCTGAAATAAATCGAAGTTTTAAAACTTCCGCTTAGGATAGCACCGAAAAATAAGAAATTGTAGTAAGCGTATAGGATTCGTCAATAAGTATTGTGGAACTAAACTTGTAATGCATTTTACATTTAAAATGGATCTTTTTATAAATATTAAAATATTACTCTGCATCAAGACATCGCTGTAGGGGATTTCTCAATTGCGTATCTTGGAAGTCGGCCCTTAAAGGGCTTACCTTTGAGCAAGTATGAAAATAGTGATCCCGGTGAACGCTAGTGATTATTCTTTCCTATTAGGTTCTCAATCTTGTCAACAGAGGTGGCGTGTTCTCTGGATAGCTTAGAGATCCTTCTGTATTTTCGACCCTCATGGTAAAATATAAGAATTGGTTGACAAATACCTAGATCAGAGGCACATTGCACAGCATATCATAACGGGACTCTGCTTTGGGCGCTACAAACCTCAGATTCACAAAGAATTACTGTGACTTATTTCGGATATATTGCTCTTCAATGGATGACATGTGCATTGCTAGACTTTTCCTTTTAATCTTGAATATATTTGTCCACATTTTAAATGGCATTCAAAGTTAAACTGAAGTAAGGAATTCAAAGTTTTCTTTGTTTTAAATATCAATTGTAATACATACTTCACCATTTGCATCTGAACATTAAAAAACTTCTTTGCACATTTGGTCTCGGAAAGAATAGAGTGCTCATTTTCAGGATTTTAGTTCCTGCATTTTGTCAAACTTTGTAAAAGTACATTAAAAGGGTGGGGAAAATTGACATACTTAAAAACATTCCAGTGAGCACTCAGAACTAATATTAGAAGCAACATGGATAAATACTAGCTAATCTATTTGAAAACTGTTCCTCAACGTTCAATATTTCTTGTCTAAACACAAGTTCGTTTTCGTTAATGGATGATTTAGTCTTAAATCTACCGATAGTGGAGTTTTCCTCTCCTAAACTATTCACATTCTAGATCTCGTTTCGTAGTCTATTTTAAGGTAATATTCGAAAAATTGGATCAAAACTTTGAACATTTCAGGACAAATGGTCCCAATATGCAGTATAATGTATATTTAATAAATTCGGGGGAAAAGGTCAAGGCTTCCGGCTTTAGAGTCTAGATGGCCAGCGGGTTATCTTCGTATTAGTCTTCCTGAAATTCTAAACAGTTTCAACGTCTTCTATGGAAAAGGACATCCCGATTATTTTTGGTAAGGGATATATTGAAATAAAGCTATTTGCCTCTTTTATACTTGATATAAAAGTTCGAGTGCAGTTTAATCGCGCATAAAGATATCGCAACCAATGAGTTTGTTGCTGAAGAGAACTGAAACTACGATCTCTTACACTGTTCGGTAGCAGAACATGAAGAATCGGTATTATATTGTCCTCTAAATGTATAAAATTGAGTACTTATTTCTTGGTTCCAATTAATTTGGAGTAATTATAGCAATACGTTTTACGAAAATTATTCTATCAAGCTATTAGTAAAATAAGTTTCCTCGTTTTATGAGTCAGTGTAACAAATATTGAAGCATTTTCTTTACAGTATCAAGTTAAGGCAATTCTAAGATGCTAATTAAATGTTTACTACTTTAAACAACCTTTTTAATTTTCTTTTCCCATTAAATAGTGAATAGAACATGCGACATCGGCACTTATACTTGCAATGATGGCGTCCATTGCATCTTCATCCGTGAGATTTGCGATGGCTACAAGGATTGCAATAATGGAGAAGATGAAATAAATTGCAGTAAGGATCGACATTTAATAACAGCTCATTATATTTCTGCATATTAAAACTTAATCATAAATTTCGTTTAAAGGGCTTTAATACTCGGATAACTTGAAACCCAACTTAAATTTGAAATCGGCACAAATGACTTGAATTCAGCAACTAGAATAAATTTATCATAGCCGGTTTTTACTCTTGAAGTTATTCTAGTTACAGACTATTTAAGAACTTTACGTGTAACAGGACATGCAAGAAATATCCAAGACTCCTTATTTTTGTAACTTATCTTTTTTAGTAGCTTGGATTTCTTGTGGGCCTAATATCTTAATCATTCTATAAAACCATAAGATTAATTTTTGTTAAAGATTAATTTCTATCTGTTGAATATGAACATGATTTGCGAGATATATTTGTATTTAGATTCAATTTTAAAGAAAACTATTGTACAATATGGTTCCAAATGTTTTATAGTTTTAAAGGGTACTAAAGCATATAGTGAACAAAAAATTTCCCTTAGTAATGCCTAAATTTCGAGAAATTATGTACATGGAAAACTAATTTCCAAAGTCCTATAATTTTTTTTAAAAGAAACTGTTCAGTAATATCATAAATAAAACGATACATAAAATATAGTGAACCAATCTTTTAATTAAGAGTAAAATATTGTGCATTTGTTGAATATTTTTAAAATGGTACGTAAATTCAACTATCTCAATGTCCGTATTCAAATCGAAGGGGAAGAAGCTGCTCGACGAAAAACATTTATAGTTCAATAAAATGATTAAAAATCCCAATGCACACAGATCCTAAGTTCAAAGATAATTTTTAAAGCATTAAATGTCAGTCTTTAATTTAATATTTTCTCCTGCATGACCTGGTTCCCATAAAAGTTAATTTTTTAGAATAGAATTAAAATTAAATATGCTCAATTGCCTTCAGGAATCCATTATTCATTTGCAAAAGCAAATTCAAATATGCGAGGGACTATTTTTAGATACATTTCTTTTCCAGCTCGCACCGCAGTGGAATGTTCTGACGAGGAATACATCTGTGCCAATGATTCTCGCTGCATTCCCAAGCGATGGCTTTGTGATCAAGATGATGACTGTGGGGACAAAACAGACGAAGATCCAGAGCTCTGCGCGAGCTATAAAACATTCACTCCTCCTGACGTTACGAGTGGTATTTAACACTTCATAGATCCTTTTTTTTTTTCCCCTATAAGATTTTAAAATTTAATCTAAATTCTTTAATCCCTGGAACGAGGAAAAGTAATAGTTTCCCTAGCACAGCTAGGCATGGAATTTTAATTTCTAAAGCGAGAGTATAATTAAAAATCGAAAGTTCTCTATATCTGAATTTACAAAATATACAGGGTTTTAATTTACCTATATTTAAGAACACTTATTCTCGTCGGTCATTGAGATCGTCAGAATATTTCGCATACTTTTCGGCCACTTTAACTCATTCTGGTCATGACCCCGATTCACCCTAACACTTTCTTTCCCGTAGAATTTACTGTCCTCCATTTTTCGGTGTGGATGTTTGGAGAGGGGGTGCCAGCTCGGGTGTCGTCCTCGTCACTTGACTGTGGTTCAAAATTGCGAGGTCCTTCGCCAATAGCCCTCGTGTTGCTTTTAGTGCGACGTTAATTAAAAAAACTAAACGTCTTCCATTTTCAACCCTCCTTGTCGACAAATTAATTTTCAATTTTTTTTTCACATTTCTAGATCACTACTTGCTTTATTTGGCTCGGCATGGCCACATCTAGTCCTTGCGTCATTAAAATACTACCACTCGTACCTGAATATATCTTCAAAAATTCTCTTATTTACAATCTACGTTTAACTTAAAGGTCTAACTATTTCAATCCTTGTCAAGCTTTTATATGAAAATATCTTTAACGAAGTAAGCCACGCCGATTTCAGTTAAGTGTACATTAAAACTGTATCATTTTCATTGATTTCAAATTGCTGCGAACTTCTTGATATGAAGACATTTTCGACCAATTGGTGTGATAAGTCCAATATTTTTGAATGGCATGTATTATATATACCAGTTTTCAACTGGTAAATAACTAGTATGTTCTAAATTTTTAAAATTTGGAATATTTCTAGACTCGGATGGATTTTAAGCTATATTCGAAAGAAGTCTTTCAATCTATATCGCAAAGTAACTTCGAGTTTTAAATTACTTCATTGTTTTAAAGATACACGGGACGAAATTGACTCACGTTCCGTGTATTTTTAGTCTGTAACTATAGAAATTTAATTACTTTCTACTTCTGTACATCACTACTTGATGCTTTTAAATAACTTTCAATTCAAACTGCATTTTGTATCTTGGGGCTTTCAATTCTGCCTGGGGCCGCGGTAGTCTAGTGGTCAAGGTTGTGTACTAGCGGCCGGCGGTTTTCGTGCAGTCGCGGGTTCGATCCTTGGCCGCCAAAGACCCGCCGTGTAGCCGGGGCTGATGCACGTTAAATTTGTTGGGTTCCAAAGTCCTCCCAGTGGTGTGGATATTAGGAGAGGGGTACCAGTTCAGGTGTCGTCCTCGTCACTTGACAGCGGTTCAAAATTACATGGCCCGTCGCCTATAGCCCTCTTGTTGCTTCTAGTGCGACGTTAATAAAAACTAAACTAAAAATCCCCATATGGAGTAGAATGTTAATATTGAAAATAAATCTGATTATACCAAAATTCTTGTATCTGACAAATCGATCTGAAATCTTTTAGGATGCGAGGAATATACTTGCTCCGTACTGAAAGAATGCATCCCTTGGAGCAAAGTATGCGATGGGCAACACGACTGTGGCGACTTAACGGATGAAGGTCCTCTTTGCTCTAGAGCGTGCATTGGTGATCATGGAGGCTGCTCTCAGAAGTGTCGGAAGACTCCGCAAGGCTCTAAATGCTCCTGTTACACTGGATATGCTGTGGCTCAAGATGGCGTGGCATGCGAGGATGTTAACGAATGTGAGGATCCTGAAAGTTGCAGTCAATTCTGCGATAACTATAAAGGAGGCTTCAAGTGTTCTTGTGCGGAAGGATACATTCTAGAATACGATCACAGGACGTGCAAAGCAGGGGGCGAAAGACCCATTCTATTGTACTTGTTGCCAGATGAACTCAGAGGAATTCGACTCGGCAATTTATCAAAAACTGTGCTATACCGCAGCAATAACTTGTCAACTACTATGCGTGGGGTGGACTATGATTATTCGGAGTATATCTTATTTTGGACTGACTGGAGTGAGGTAAAAGTTTGAGGCTTAACGCAAATAGATTCATATTAAGGTTATGGTAATAATAAAACTAGGATAAAATGTCAACTCTACTCTTAACATATTATACTCAAGCAAAATGCAAGGAATTTTGATTAAAACCTAATTTTCTCTTATGTGACTAATTTTTTACAATGAAAAGGAAGAGAAATTAAAGTACGGAGTAAATAAATGACATTTTATTAATTCAAACAAAAATACACTAATTATGCTTCCATCCCTTTTAATTATTTAAACTGGTATTTTTTATTTAATGAATTTTTTGTCAATATACAAACTACTAACAATATTGAAAATTTCGGAACAATTATCCTGCATATTGAATTTTACGATAAGGGCTGCAGGTAGAGTATCAGAATTCAATCTTTATTTCTCATTTGTCCAGAAATCGTTACCTGTGGGGAAAAAAATCTTTTAAGTACTGAATTAGTTCCAGGGCAGCACAACGTAAATACAACAAATATAATTAAATTTTCATATAGAATGCGTTTTTTGAAATGGTTAAATATTTCCACTAATCTTCTATCAATTTCAACATATTGATTTTCCCATTGTTCTAATTTATCAGGATTTAAATATACATTCAGTCTTTTAATTTCTTCAGACATTTATCATCAATATCAGACATTTATATCGATAAAAACTCGACATGATTTTTAATATCTGCCTAATTAACTTGCGATGAGGCCAAAAAACGCCATTAAAAATTATTTCCTGTGATATTCGTTTCAAACCATTCTAGTCCTCAGGGGCTTCCCTCTTCAGATAAGTACGGGCTTAAAGAACCCGAGGGACCTGAGTGATCTTTTCTTTCCTATGGGGTTTACTGTCTTTGATAAACACCGGGATACCCTAGCGATCTTTCTCTATTTTCGACCCTCTTCCTTATCATTAAATTTTCACTTTTTTTCTTCACCCAGATCAGATTCCTTTGCACTTCCATATAATTTACTAGTGATATTTTGTTGATATTTGCTTTGTTGTATATATATCTTGTTTTCAATTTTTGTTGGTGTCTATTTTGTTTTTTCTGTTGGCTTGCCAACCCGCATGTTTGCCATATGCGGCATCCCGTAAGGAGGAAATTGGGATCCTGTCAATATCTTTTGTGTTCCCTTTGGCCCATGCTTCGCTGAAGACGGGTGGCAGGAGTGAGCCCGATTCTGTCAATCGGCTGGTGGTAAGTCTCTTTGTGGATTCTTCCGCAAAGAGACTCTGCTGTAGGGCTCGTGCTGCAGATAAGGAATGCATCAGGTTTCCCGGTGGATCCTCGCCCTGATGTTGTAGTGCTATAACCTGGGTGACTTCCAGGTAAGTGCCGTTCCTGACGTATGTCAGTTGACCGGCAACTGCCTCCCTCGTTGGACTCTACGGTGGGTAGAGGTACTCCAGGATGAATACCAATTTCTTTCCATGGATCATTCACTTTTGTGCCCGGGTAATAACCTTTTATTATCCAATTCATCCAGTGACGATAATGTTGCAACACATTGTCGGTTTTTGATTCTTTCCCATTCAAATAATGAAATGTCTAAGCAGTCTAGCTTAGAGTTTATTATCTTTGAGCACGGGTGACGCGCTCCCGGGATACTCCAGCGATCCTTTATTTTCAACTCTTAAGCAGTTAATTTTTTCTCTACTTTAGATCACAACTTTTCCTTGCTTGGCACAGCATGGCCATATCTGGCTTATGCACCCATAAACTTCACTCACTCATGTCAATTTTTTACCATTTTTAAATGGTTAAATCACTGACATAGTGTGACGTTGCGTACCCAAATCTAGCTATTCTAAATTTCACAATCACTCACTTATTGTTTTTATCAATGTACTTTAATCTCCATTTTCTACAAATATTTACTGCCAATACACTAGAGTGAAGTCGGTAATACAATACTATGAATTATTGCCAATACCAGTGGGTACCATTCAAAAGGTCTACACGTATAAATCTCTTGATACTCGTAGAAAAACTTTCCGAGGTGGACTCGTAAGCTAAAACCTTGGATATGCTTAATACAAAATATTGAAAAAATCATTCTCCGAAATTGACGTAACTTGGATTTGAAATCTATTTCCTATGCATATCTTTTATCGGGTCTCCAAATCTCTTGCATTTCACGTTTCTTTTGCCTATCGCACTGTATAATTTAACGATATCTTGTATATCGTTTTGCATTGCCGATTTTTCAAATGTCAGACGTGGAGTATTGTTGGCAAGTTACAATAATGTTTTGTACAGAATGTCAGAGTACACAATTTTGCTTAAATGATGGCTCCTTAAAGCTGGATCTGTTATGTTGTTTCTTTTTCAAAGATAATCTATTTATTGCTATTTGAATGTATTTTAAAGCATTCATTTCATTCCAGAAAACCATTAATTACTTGGTTAATGAGGTAGAATACGGAGTCTTGTTGAAATCTCCAGCAAGGCCTCACTATCTTCGTCGAGATTGGATTACGAAGAACATCTACTACACTGACGAAGAAGGAAATATAATTTGCTGCCGTAGCGACGGGAAATATTGCTTTACAGTGGTAAAGAATGCTGCACCTCACCATAATGGTTTTGATATATCTCCTCAAACCAGGTAAAAAGTTCCGAAAGGTCAATTGATTTAACGATATGTATTTAATAATTTAAGGGAATTTAAAAAATGATTAATCTAGGCTTGTGAGTAATAAAAAATCTGGTTTACTTACGCACTGGACATTTACTAACAGTCAATTTTCGCTGGGCATATGTACGAGGAATGCTTTCGAAAGAAAGGTTTATCATAAAGAGCACATGGATACACCAGATGAAACTAAACAATCACCGTAAGAATCCACACCGGTTTCTGATTAAACGATGGAAGTAGCGTCAGCTGAGGAGGAATTACTCATGAGGAGAGTAACGGAGGGTTATCGTGACCGAGACATGACTAACGTCGTCGGCAATAGAAGTGCATGCGAGGGATTATCCCTTATAAATGGGAACTAGGGACTAGTAAGTCATGAATGCTTGCAGACTGTGCATGGTGAACAGATCTTGTCTCTTTAAATGGTTGGACTCTGGTGTTGCTTGTTCAGTGGAGGATGCAGGTCAAAGTGGGCGTCCCTCTACATTCCCGAATGAAAATAACATCGTTCGAGTACAGAACCTTGTGTTAGCAGGTAGACTCATTACGGTGTCAGACGTACTGTATATTAGTTGTGCTTGGATCCATCCCAAAATAATGCTGAGATGGAGGAATTCCTAGATGAATGATGCGACAATTGCGATTCCCAGATGAATGATGCGACGAAGTTTTACCCGAGTGGTTTCTTCAAACTGATTGCATGCTATGACAAATGTCTCGATGTCAATTGTAACGATGTCGTAAACTAGTGCAAGGTGTATAGTTCATGATGACATGGTTTATTTTTTGTCAAAGTTTCCAAGCAAAAAAAGACTCGGAACATCACTTGAAAATAAATTTGAGGCTTAAAGATATTAAAGGACATTGTAACGAAACAGGCTAATGCCACGACGCAGAGTTCGAGCCTTGATGCCACTAAAGACCCGCCGTGTAGCCGGGGCTGATGCACGTTGAATCGGTCGGGCCCAAAGTACTCGATGTAGAAATTAGAGCGGGTGCCAGTTCGGGTGTCGTCGTCACTTGACAGAGGTTCAAAATTACGAGGTTCGTCGCCAATAGCCCACGTGTAGCTTCTAGTGCGACGTCAATAAAGACCCGTGTGGTGACCGGGAATGACAGAATAGTCCCACTGTAGCTCATGCATGTCGTAAAAGGCGACTAAAATGGGTACCCAGCGTCTGGGGGTATAGCCGGGCACCCTGCCCCCTGGGGATTATATCGGGGGACCTCAGGGGCTTCCCTTCTACAGGTAAGTACGGGCATCATGACCCCGAGGCACCTTAGTGATCTTTTCTTTCCCATGGGGTTTACTGTCTTTGGTAAACACGGGTGACACACTCCCGGGATACCCTAGCGATCTTTCTCTATTTTCGACCCTACTTGTCAACCATTTTTACCTTTCTTCAATTTCACGTCCAGACCAGTTTAATCTTGTTTGGCGCAGCATAGCCATATCTGGCTCTTGCGCCAATAAACTTTACATTCACTCGCGACGTCAATAAAACCAAACTAAAATCTTTTTTTTTTGTGTGTGTGTGGTGGTGGTGCTCCCGAGTGTCCTTCCTCAAACTAATATTTTAACAATTTGTCCCGAGTTTCATCGTACATTTTTTTGAAATCCATCTGTCTTAAACTAATCTAACTTGGTAGGGAACCCACACACAATATGAGTTTTTATACAATTGCTTTCACGATACATTTGAGATTGTACCTTTATTTTAGTTTTATCAATCGTTGTATTTTATCTATTTAATGAGAATTAATCTTGCGAGATTTTAAACACGTTGGGCGCAGCTTAGATTATTTTGGCTCTTGCACCAAAAGTCCTATATCACTCGCAACATTTAGATAACAAAGCAAAGTGGATTTTAAACTTTTGAACAGACTGTATAATTTACGAAAATATTGTTTGGACCTTGAAGTAATTTTGCAGGAAATATCACGAGTTGAAGTATTGGATGTCCTCGGTACTGCGGTGAGCCTGTGTCGTGCTGAAGGTTGAGGCGAATTCTTTACCTTCAGATTCCAAACTCGGCATTTAGCTAATTTAAGCTTCATAAAATTATATTCTGAATCTTAAAATTGAAAAATAAAACTTTATTTTATTTGGTTTAAACATTTATGCATTTCAAAGTAATGCATGCAAAACCGAAGTACAATCAAGAGAATAACTCTTTAAACTTTTCAGATTCAAATATGTTTATTGAAAGACTTAAAAAAAAATGAGGAATCTAACTTGTACTTTGCATATTTTAAATATTACTTTCTAATAGTGTCTTAACACTTGGGAGATGTAATTAAAATATCTTTGTAGAAATACGTTTGAAGTCATAAAACTGTCTATTCGTGTCTTTTTAGAATAGTTTTTATTCCATTTAGAAAAGGTTTTGGCGTTTCAATCGATGATTTGTAATTTTTTTTATTTATAGCCTTATGTTTTGGAGTATATGGGTATTAACTGAAGGAGGAACTGGACTTATTGAAAGAGCTGAAATGGACGGTTCTAATCGAAAAACAATTGTTTCTGACGGAATAATCTGGCCATCGGCTGTTACAGTCGATCACGTATTGAAGAACTTATACTGGGTAGATTCGAAACTTAATATTTTGGAATATGCCAATTTCGATGGCTTAAAGCGGTAAGGAAAACGTTAGAAACTGTTTTCAAATAGTAACCATATTAGAATCGAACGTTATCTTATCAAAACTTATTCTAATGGCTTCTTTCAGGCGAACAATTCTGGCAAAAGGACTGCATTATCCTTTTAGTGTGACAGTGTTTGAAGATTATGTTTATTGGTCGGACTGGGGTACTGATAGTCTGAATTTCTGCAATAAATTTACTGGACTTAATTATACAACGTTACTCAAAGGCAACGTTAAATCTGAAGTCATAATAGTGGAGCACGCAGCAGTTCAACGTGAAGGTAATTCTTCTAATATTTCTGGTTTTTCTGTTTTTTTTACTGCTACAATACAGAGAATATATTAGAATATATTAAACCTTCACCTTTTCAAATTTTTAATTCAAAAACTAAACGATGCTTTCTTTCAGAAGCTATTACCTTTAAATTTTAGTGCTGATTCTACTTGACATGCTTAGAGCCATTTTAACGTCAGTTTAAATCAAACCTTATGTAAAATATCCTACAAAAATTCTACGGCTGGGGAAGCAGAGGGGCTATTATCGCTAACTCATGGCTGGGGTTATTTCCATAGAGTCGTAGTCTCGAGTCTCTATTCCACCAAGACTCGTGACCGTGGTAGTCATAGTAGCGGACTCGCGGCCGGTGGTTTTCGCAGAGTCGTAGATTCGAGCCTTGATGCTATTAAAGACCCTCCGTGTAGCCGGGGCTGATGCAAGTTAAATCTGTCATGGCCCAAAGTCCTCGTGTTGGTATGGTGTAGAAGATGGGAGAGGGGTTCCAGTTCAGGTATGTGGTGGTTGGCGTGGTGTGGATGTTTGGAGAGGGGGGGTGCCAGCTCAGGTGTCGTCCTCGTCACTTGATCGTGGTTCAAAATTACGAGGTCCGTCGCCAATAGCCCTCGTGTTGCTTCTAGTGCGACGCTAATAAAAACTAAACTAAAACTAAAACTCAGGTATGTGGTGACCGGGTTCGACAGAATAGTCCCACTGTAGCTCATGCATGTCGTAAGAAGAGATTAACATGGATATTCAGCGTCTGGGGATATAGCCGGACTCCCTGTCACTGGGGATTATATCAAGACACCTCAGGGACTTGCCTTTAGGTAAGTACGGGCATCATGTCCCCGAGCCCCCCCCTAATGATATTTTTCTTTCCCATGAGGTTTAATGTCTTTGGTAAACACGGGTGACGCACCACCCGGGGTACCCTAGCTATCCTTCTCTTTTCGACCCTCTTTTTTTTTTGTCAACCAATTTTTGTCCTTATTTTCACTTCCTTCACGGGGCCGCGGTAGCCTAGTGATCATGGTTTCGGATTCGTGACCGCCAAAGACCCGCCATGTAGCCGGGACTTATGCACGTTAAATCTGTCGGGGCCCAAAGTCTTCCCGTTGGCGTGGTGTGGAAGTTAGGAGAGGGGGTACCTGCTTGGATGCCGTCCTTATCACTCGACTAAGGTTCAAAAGTACGAGGTCCGTCGCCAATAGCCCTCGTGTTGCTTCTAGTGTGACGGTAATGAAAACTTAAACTAAAAACTAGATCTATTTTTCACGTCTAGACCATAGTTAAATCTTGTTTGGCGTAGCATAGCCACAACTGACTCTTGCGCCAATAACCTTTACAATCACTTACTCCAGGTGTTGTCCTCGTCACTTGACTAAGGTTCAAAATGACGGTCTTTTGCCAATAACTCTTGTTCGATAGTTTATTGTCGCAGAACGTTAATAGAAGCAATTTGATGGCTCGTGGTGTAAAGCACTTTGGATTAAATTCACAGTGAGACTCAATTGGCAGATAATGGCATCACACTTGCAGACAAAGCTTGTGGAAGTTGGTAAACACACGTGGGGACAATTGCTGTTTTCGCAGTGATTGTGTCCTGCAAAAGAATTTATTGTAAATATCCCACATTAAATTAATTCATCTAACAATTAAAGCTTAAATATACTAAAAACAAGTTGTAAGTCAAATTTAGATTTGACCTCATTGTTCGTTCTACTTGACAAATAAGATCCCATAATCGACGAATTAAAATTCTCTTCCCAATAGAAAATTATACTCCCTTCAATGCTAAAATTGTGACGAAATCCAGAGCATATTCAAATAAGGATCTTTCAGTAATGATCAAAGATTTGTACCGAATTCCAAAATTACTTGGAAAAAATTTAAAACAAGCAACTTAATATGCAAG